>JAWMAG010000139.1:0-318317 GCA_037013455.1 Ceratitis rosa
ATGCAATGCAGTGACTTATATCAGTTTTAAATAAAACTATCCATATGCAATGCAGTGAGTTATATCAGTTTTAAATAAAACTATCCATATGCAAGGCACTGAGTTATATCAGTTTTTAATAAAACTATCCATATGCAATGCACTGAGTTCTATCAGTTTTAAATAAAACTATCCATATGCAATGCAGTGAGTTATATCAGTTTTTAATAAAACTATCCATATGCAATGCACTGAGTTATATCAAGTTTTAATAAAACTATCCATATGCAATGCAGGGAGTTATATCACTTTTAAATAAAACTATCCATGTGCAATGCAGTGAGTTATATCAGGTTTTAATAAAACTATCCATATGCAATGCACTGAGTTCTATCAGGTTTTAATAAAACTATCCATATGCAATGCACTGAGTTATATCAGGTTTTAATAAAACTATCCATATGCAATGCACTGAGTTGTATCAGGTTTTAATAAAACTATCCATATGCAATGCAGTGAGTTATATCAGTTTTTAATAAAACTATCCATATGCAATGCAGTGAGTTATATCAGTTTTAAATAAAACTATCCATATGCAAGGCACTGAGTTATATCAGTTTTTAATAAAACTATCCATATGCAATGCACTGAGTTCTATCAGTTTTAAATAAAACTATCCATATGCAATGCAGTGAGTTATATCAGTTTTTAATAAAACTATCCATATGCAATGCACTGAGTTATATCAAGTTTTAATAAAACTATCCATATGCAATGCAGGGAGTTATATCACTTTTAAATAAAACTATCCATGTGCAATGCAGTGAGTTATATCAGGTTTTAATAAAACTATCCATATGCAATGCACTGAGTTCTATCAGGTTTTAATAAAACTATCCATATGCAATGCACTGAGTTATATCAGGTTTTAATAAAACTATCCATATGCAATGCAGTGAGTTATATCAGTTTTAAATAAAACTATGCACTGAGTTATATCAGTTTTAAATAAAACTATCCATATGCAATGCACTGAGTTATATCAGTTTTTTATAAAACTATCCATATGCAATGCAGTGAGTTCTATCAGTTTTAAATAAAACTATCCATATGCAATGCAGTGAGTTATATCAGTTTTTAATAAAACTATCCATATGCAATGCACTGAATTATATCAGTTTTTAATAAAACTATCCATATGCAATGCACTGAGTTATATCAGTTTTTAATAAAACTATCCATATGCAATACACTGAGATATATCAGTTTTTAATAAAACTATCCATTTGCAATGCACTGAGTTATATCAGTTTTAAATAAAACTATCCATATGCAATGCACTGAGTTATATCAGTTTTTAATAAAACTATCCATATGCAATGCACTGAGTTATATTAGTTTTTAATAAAACTATCCATATGCAATGCAGTGAGTTATATCAGTTTTAATAAAACTATCCATATGCAATGCAGTGAGTTATATCAGTTTTTAATAAAACTATCCATATGCAATGCAGTGAGTTATATCAGTTTTTAATAAAACTATCGATATGCAATGCAGTGAGTTATATCAGTTTTAAATAAAACTATCCATATGCAATGCACTGAGTTATATCAGTTTTTAATAAAACTATCCATATGCAATGCACTGAGTTATATCAGTTTTTAATAAAACTATCCATATGCAATGCACTGAGTTATATCAGTTTTTAATAAAACTATCCATATGCAATGCACTGAGTTATATCAGGTTTTAATAAAACTATCCATATGCAATGCACTGAATTATATCAGTTTTTAATAAAACTATCCATATGCAATGCACTGAGTTATATCAGTTTTTAATAAAACTATCCATATGCAATGTAGTGAGTTATATCAGTTTTTAATAAAACTATCCATATGCAATGCACTGAGTTATATCAGTTTTTAATAAAACTATCCATATGCAATGCACTGAGTTATATCAGGTTTTAATAAAACTATCCATATGCAATGCACTGAGTTATATCAGTTTTTAATGAAACTATCCATATGCAATGCAGTGAGTTATATCAGTTTTTAATAAAACTATCCATATGCAATGCTCTGAGCTATATCAGGTTTTAATAAAACTATCCATATGCCATGCAGTGAGTTATATCAGTTTTAAATAAAACTATCCATATGCAATGCATTGAGTTATATCAGTTTTTAATGAAACTATCCATATGCAATGCAGTGAGTTATATCAGTTTTTAATAAAACTATCCATATGCTGAGCTATATCAGGTTTTAATAAAACTATCCATATGCAATGCAGTGACTTATATCAGTTTTTAATAAAACTATCCATATGCAATGCACTGAGTTATATCAGGTTTTAATAAAACTATCCATATGCAATGCAGTGACTTATATCAGTTTTAAATAAAACTATCCATATGCAATGCACTGAGTTATATCAGGTTTTAATAAAACTGTCCATATGCAATGCAGTGAGTTATATCAGTTTTAAATAAAACTATCCATATGCAATGCACTGAGTTATATCAGTTTTTAATAAAAATATCCATATGCAATGCACTGAGTTATATCAGGTTTTAATAAAACTATCCATATGCAATGCAGTGACTTATATCAGTTTTAAATAAAACTATCCATATGCAATGCAGTGACTTATATCAGTTTTAAATAAAACTATCCATATGCAATGCACTGAGTTATATCAGGTTTTAATAAAACTATCCATATGCAATGCAGTGAGTTATATCAGTTTTAAATAAAACTATCCATATGCAATGCACTGAGTTATATCAGTTTTTAATGAAACTATCCATATGCAATGCACTGAGTTATATCAGTTTTTAATAAAACTATCCATATGCAATGCAGTGAGTTATATCAGTTTTAAATAAAACCATCCATATGCAATGCACTGAGTTATATCAGTTTTTAATAAAACTATCCATATGCAATGCGCTGAGTTATATCAGTTTTTAATAAACCTAACAAAATGCAATGCAGTAAATTATATCAGTTTTAAATAAAACTATCCATATGCAATGCACTGAGTTATATCAGTTTTTAATAAACCTAACAAAATGCAATGCAGTAAATTATATCAGTTTTTAATAAAACTATCCATATGCAATGCACTGAGTTATATCAGTTTTTAATAAAACTATCCATATGTAATGCACTGAGTTATATCAGTTTTTAATAAAACTATCCATATGCAATGCACTGAGTTAGATCAGTTTTAAATAAAACTATCCATATGCAATGCACTGAGTTATATCAGTTTTAAATAAAACTATCCATATGCAATGCACTGAGTTATATCAGTTTTTAATAAAACTATCCATATGCAATGCAGTGAGTTCTATCAGTTTTAAATAAAACTATCCATATGCAATGCAGTGAGTTATATCAGTTTTTAATAAAACTATCCATATGCAATGCACTGAGTTATATCAGGTTTTAATAAAACTATCCATATGCAATGCAGGGAGTTATATCAGTTTTAAATAAAACTATCCATGTGCAATGCAGTGAGTTATATCAGGTTTTAATAAAACTATCCATATGCAATGCACTGAGTTCTATCAGGTTTTAATAAAACTATCCATATGCAATGCACTGAGTTATATCATGTTTTAATAAAACTATACATATGCAATGCAGTGAGTTATATCAGTTTTAAATAAAACTATGCACTGAGTTATATCAGTTTTAAATAAAACTATCCATATGCAATGCACTGAGTTATATCAGTTTTTAATAAAACTATCCATATGCAATGCAGTGAGTTCTATCAGTTTTAAATAAAACTATCCATATGCAATGCACTGAGTTATATCAGGTTTTAATAAAACTATCCATATGCAATGCACTGAGTTATATCAGTTTTTAATGAAACTATCCATATGCAATGCAGTGAGTTATATCAGTTTTTAATAAAACTATCCATATGCAATGCTCTGAGCTATATCAGGTTTTAATAAAACTATCCATATGCCATGCAGTGAGTTATATCAGTTTTAATAAAACTATCCATATGCAATGCATTGAGTTATATCAGTTTTTAATGAAACTATCCATATGCAATGCAGTGAGTTATATCAGTTTTTAATAAAACTATCCATATGCTGAGCTATATCAGGTTTTAATAAAACTATCCATATGCAATGCAGTGACTTATATCAGTTTTTAATAAAACTATCCATATGCAATGCACTGAGTTATATCAGGTTTTAATAAAACTATCCATATGCAATGCAGTGACTTATATCAGTTTTAAATAAAACTATCCATATGCAATGCACTGAGTTATATCAGGTTTTAATAAAACTGTCCATATGCAATGCAGTGAGTTATATCAGTTTTAAATAAAACTATCCATATGCAATGCACTGAGTTATATCAGTTTTTAATAAAAATATCCATATGCAATGCACTGAGTTATATCAGGTTTTAATAAAACTATCCATATGCAATGCAGTGACTTATATCAGTTTTAAATAAAACTATCCATATGCAATGCAGTGACTTATATCAGTTTTAAATAAAACTATCCATATGCAATGCACTGAGTTATATCAGGTTTTAATAAAACTATCCATATGCAATGCAGTGAGTTATATCAGTTTTAAATAAAACTATCCATATGCAATGCACTGAGTTATATCAGTTTTTAATGAAACTATCCATATGCAATGCACTGAGTTATATCAGTTTTTAATAAAACTATCCATATGCAATGCAGTGAGTTATATCAGTTTTAAATAAAACCATCCATATGCAATGCACTGAGTTATATCAGTTTTTAATAAAACTATCCATATGCAATGCGCTGAGTTATATCAGTTTTTAATAAACCTAACAAAATGCAATGCAGTAAATTATATCAGTTTTAAATAAAACTATCCATATGCAATGCACTGAGTTATATCAGTTTTTAATAAACCTAACAAAATGCAATGCAGTAAATTATATCAGTTTTTAATAAAACTATCCATATGCAATGCACTGAGTTATATCAGTTTTTAATAAAACTATCCATATGTAATGCACTGAGTTATATCAGTTTTTAATAAAACTATCCATATGCAATGCACTGAGTTAGATCAGTTTTAAATAAAACTATCCATATGCAATGCACTGAGTTATATCAGTTTTAAATAAAACTATCCATATGCAATGCACTGAGTTATATCAGTTTTTAATAAAACTATCCATATGCAATGCAGTGAGTTCTATCAGTTTTAAATAAAACTATCCATATGCAATGCAGTGAGTTATATCAGTTTTTAATAAAACTATCCATATGCAATGCACTGAGTTATATCAGGTTTTAATAAAACTATCCATATGCAATGCAGGGAGTTATATCAGTTTTAAATAAAACTATCCATGTGCAATGCAGTGAGTTATATCAGGTTTTAATAAAACTATCCATATGCAATGCACTGAGTTCTATCAGGTTTTAATAAAACTATCCATATGCAATGCACTGAGTTATATCATGTTTTAATAAAACTATACATATGCAATGCAGTGAGTTATATCAGTTTTAAATAAAACTATGCACTGAGTTATATCAGTTTTAAATAAAACTATCCATATGCAATGCACTGAGTTATATCAGTTTTTAATAAAACTATCGATATGCAATGCAGTGAGTTATATCAGTTTTAAATAAAACTATCCATATGCAATGCACTGAGTTATATCAGTTTTTAATAAAACTATCCATATGCAATGCACTGAGTTATATCAGTTTTTAATAAAACTATCCATATGCAATGCACTGAGTTATATCAGTTTTTAATAAAACTATCCATATGCAATGCACTGAGTTATATCAGGTTTTAATAAAACTATCCATATGCAATGCACTGAATTATATCAGTTTTTAATAAAACTATCCATATGCAATGCACTGAGTTATATCAGTTTTTAATAAAACTATCCATATGCAATGTAGTGAGTTATATCAGTTTTTAATAAAACTATCCATATGCAATGCACTGAGTTATATCAGTTTTTAATAAAACTATCCATATGCAATGCACTGAGTTATATCAGGTTTTAATAAAACTATCCATATGCAATGCACTGAGTTATATCAGTTTTTAATGAAACTATCCATATGCAATGCAGTGAGTTATATCAGTTTTTAATAAAACTATCCATATGCAATGCTCTGAGCTATATCAGGTTTTAATAAAACTATCCATATGCCATGCAGTGAGTTATATCAGTTTTAAATAAAACTATCCATATGCAATGCATTGAGTTATATCAGTTTTTAATGAAACTATCCATATGCAATGCAGTGAGTTATATCAGTTTTTAATAAAACTATCCATATGCTGAGCTATATCAGGTTTTAATAAAACTATCCATATGCAATGCAGTGACTTATATCAGTTTTTAATAAAACTATCCATATGCAATGCACTGAGTTATATCAGGTTTTAATAAAACTATCCATATGCAATGCAGTGACTTATATCAGTTTTAAATAAAACTATCCATATGCAATGCACTGAGTTATATCAGGTTTTAATAAAACTGTCCATATGCAATGCAGTGAGTTATATCAGTTTTAAATAAAACTATCCATATGCAATGCACTGAGTTATATCAGTTTTTAATAAAAATATCCATATGCAATGCACTGAGTTATATCAGGTTTTAATAAAACTATCCATATGCAATGCAGTGACTTATATCAGTTTTAAATAAAACTATCCATATGCAATGCAGTGACTTATATCAGTTTTAAATAAAACTATCCATATGTAATGCACTGAGTTATATCAGGTTTTAATAAAACTATCCATATGCAATGCAGTGAGTTATATCAGTTTTAAATAAAACTATCCATATGCAATGCACTGAGTTATATCAGTTTTTAATGAAACTATCCATATGCAATGCACTGAGTTATATCAGTTTTTAATAAAACTATCCATATGCAATGCAGTGAGTTATATCAGTTTTAAATAAAACCATCCATATGCAATGCACTGAGTTATATCAGTTTTTAATAAAACTATCCATATGCAATGCGCTGAGTTATATCAGTTTTTAATAAACCTAACAAAATGCAATGCAGTAAATTATATCAGTTTTAAATAAAACTATCCATATGCAATGCACTGAGTTATATCAGTTTTTAATAAACCTAACAAAATGCAATGCAGTAAATTATATCAGTTTTTAATAAAACTATCCATATGCAATGCACTGAGTTATATCAGTTTTTAATAAAACTATCCATATGTAATGCACTGAGTTATATCAGTTTTTAATAAAACTATCCATATGCAATGCACTGAGTTAGATCAGTTTTAAATAAAACTATCCATATGCAATGCACTGAGTTATATCAGTTTTAAATAAAACTATCCATATGCAATGCACTGAGTTATATCAGTTTTTAATAAAACTATCCATATGCAATGCAGTGAGTTCTATCAGTTTTAAATAAAACTATCCATATGCAATGCAGTGAGTTATATCAGTTTTTAATAAAACTATCCATATGCAATGCACTGAGTTATATCAGGTTTTAATAAAACTATCCATATGCAATGCAGGGAGTTATATCAGTTTTAAATAAAACTATCCATGTGCAATGCAGTGAGTTATATCAGGTTTTAATAAAACTATCCATATGCAATGCACTGAGTTCTATCAGGTTTTAATAAAACTATCCATATGCAATGCACTGAGTTATATCATGTTTTAATAAAACTATACATATGCAATGCAGTGAGTTATATCAGTTTTAAATAAAACTATGCACTGAGTTATATCAGTTTTAAATAAAACTATCCATATGCAATGCACTGAGTTATATCAGTTTTTAATAAAACTATCCATATGCAATGCAGTGAGTTCTATCAGTTTTAAATAAAACTATCCATATGCAATGCAGTGAGTTATATCAGTTTTTAATAAAACTATCCATATGCAATGCACTGAGTTATATCAGTTTTTAATAAAACTATCCATATGCAATGCACTGAGTTATATCAGTTTTTAATAAAACTATCCATATGCAATACACTGAGATATATCAGTTTTTAATAAAACTATCCATTTGCAATGCACTGAGTTATATCAGTTTTAAATAAAACTATCCATATGCAATGCACTGAGTTATATCAGTTTTTAATAAAACTATCCATATGCAATGCACTGAGTTATATTAGTTTTTAATAAAACTATCCATATGCAATGCAGTGAGTTATATCAGTTTTTAATAAAACTATCCATATGCAATGCAGTGAGTTATATCAGTTTTTAATAAAACTATCCATATGCAATGCACTGAGTTGTATCAGGTTTTAATAAAACTATCCATATGCAATGCAGTGAGTTATATCAGTTTTTAATAAAACTATCCATATGCAATGCAGTGAGTTATATCAGTTTTAAATAAAACCATCCATATGCAAGGCACTGAGTTATATCAGTTTTTAATAAAACTATCCATATGCAATGCACTGAGTTATATCAGTTTTTAATAAAACTATCCATATGTAATGCACTGAGTTATATCAGTTTTTAATAAAACTATCCATATGCAATGCACTGAGTTAGATCAGTTTTAAATAAAACTATCCATATGCAATGCACTGAGTTATATCAGTTTTAAATAAAACTATCCATATGCAATGCACTGAGTTATATCAGTTTTTAATAAAACTATCCATATGCAATGCAGTGAGTTCTATCAGTTTTAAATAAAACTATCCATATGCAATGCACTGAGTTATATCAGTTTTTAATAAAACTATCCATATGCAATGCACTGAGTTATATCAGGTTTTAATAAAACTATCCATATGCAATGCAGGGAGTTATATCAGTTTTAAATAAAACTATCCATGTGCAATGCAGTGAGTTATATCAGGTTTTAATAAAACTATCCATATGCAATGCACTGAGTTCTATCAGGTTTTAATAAAACTATCCATATGCAATGCACTGAGTTATATCATGTTTTAATAAAACTATACATATGCAATGCAGTGAGTTATATCAGTTTTAAATAAAACTATGCACTGAGTTATATCAGTTTTAAATAAAACTATCCATATGCAATGCACTGAGTTATATCAGTTTTTAATAAAACTATCCATATGCAATGCAGTGAGTTCTATCAGTTTTAAATAAAACTATCCATATGCAATGCAGTGAGTTATATCAGTTTTAATAAAACTATCCATATGCAATGCACTGAGTTATATCAGTTTTTAATAAAACTATCCATATGCAATGCACTGAGTTATATCAGTTTTTAATAAAACTATCCATATGCAATACACTGAGATATATCAGTTTTTAATAAAACTATCCATTTGCAATGCACTGAGTTATATCAGTTTTAAATAAAACTATCCATATGCAATGCACTGAGTTATATCAGTTTTTAATAAAACTATCCATATGCAATGCACTGAGTTATATTAGTTTTTAATAAAACTATCCATATGCAATGCACTGAGTTATATCAGTTTTTAATAAAACTATCCATATGCAATGCAGTGAGTTGTATCAGTTTTTAATAAAACTATCCATATGCAATGCACTGAGTTGTATCAGGTTTTAATAAAACTATCCATATGCAATGCAGTGAGTTATATCAGTTTTTAATAAAACTATCCATATGCAATGCAGTGAGTTATATCAGTTTTAAATAAAACTATTCATATGCAAGGCACTGAGTTATATCAGTTTTTAATAAAACTATCCATATGCAATGCACTGAGTTATATCAGTTTTTAATAAAACTATCCATATGCAATGCACTGAGTTATATCAGTTTTTAATAAAACTATCCATATGCAATGCACTGAGTTATATCAGGTTTTAATAAAACTATCCATATGCAATGCACTGAATTATATCAGTTTTTAATAAAACTATCCATATGCAATGCACTGAGTTATATCAGTTTTTAATAAAACTATCCATATGCAATGTAGTGAGTTATATCAGTTTTTAATAAAACTATCCATATGCAATGCACTGAGTTATATCAGTTTTTAATAAAACTATCCATATGCAATGCACTGAGTTATATCAGGTTTTAATAAAACTATCCATATGCAATGCACTGAGTTATATCAGTTTTTAATGAAACTATCCATATGCAATGCACTGAGTTATATCAGGTTTTAATAAAACTATCCATATGCAATGCAGTGAGTTATATCAGTTTTAAATAAAACTATCCATATGCAATGCACTGAGTTATATCAGTTTTTAATAAAAATATCCATATGCAATGCACTGAGTTATATCAGGTTTTAATAAAACTATCCATATGCAATGCAGTGACTTATATCAGTTTTAAATAAAACTATCCATATGCAATGCAGTGACTTATATCAGTTTTAAATAAAACTATCCATATGCAATGCACTGAGTTATATTAGTTTTTAATAAAACTATCCATATGCAATGCAGTGAGTTATATCAGTTTTTAATAAAACTATCCATATGCAATGCAGTGAGTTATATCAGTTTTTAATAAAACTATCCATATGCAATGCACTGAGTTGTATCAGGTTTTAATAAAACTATCCATATGCAATGCAGTGAGTTATATCAGTTTTTAATAAAACTATCGATATGCAATGCAGTGAGTTATATCAGTTTTAAATAAAACTATCCATATGCAATGCACTGAGTTTTATCAGTTTTTAATAAAACTATCCATATGCAATGCACTGAGTTATATCAGTTTTTAATAAAACTATCCATATGCAATGCACTGAGTTATATCAGTTTTTAATAAAACTATCCATATGCAATGCACTGAGTTATATCAGGTTTTAATAAAACTATCCATATGCAATGCACTGAATTATATCAGTTTTTAATAAAACTATCCATATGCAATGCACTGAGTTATATCAGTTTTTAATAAAACTATCCATATGCAATGTAGTGAGTTATATCAGTTTTTAATAAAACTATCCATATGCAATGCACTGAGTTATATCAGTTTTTAATAAAACTATCCATATGCAATGCACTGAGTTATATCAGGTTTTAATAAAACTATCCATATGCAATGCACTGAGTTATATCAGTTTTTAATGAAACTATCCATATGCAATGCAGTGAGTTATATCAGTTTTTAATAAAACTATCCATATGCAATGCTCTGAGCTATATCAGGTTTTAATAAAACTATCCATATGCCATGCAGTGAGTTATATCAGTTTTAAATAAAACTATCCATATGCAATGCACTGAGTTATATCAGTTTTTAATGAAACTATCCATATGCAATGCAGTGAGTTATATCAGTTTTTAATAAAACTATCCATATGCTGAGCTATATCAGGTTTTAATAAAACTATCCATATGCAATGCAGTGACTTATATCAGTTTTAAATAAAACTATCCATATGCAATGCACTGAGTTATATCAGGTTTTAATAAAACTATCCATATGCAATGCAGTGAGTTATATCAGTTTTAAATAAAACTATCCATATGCAATGCACTGAGTTATATCAGTTTTTAATAAAAATATCCATATGCAATGCACTGAGTTATATCAGGTTTTAATAAAACTATCCATATGCAATGCAGTGACTTATATCAGTTTTAAATAAAACTATCCATATGCAATGCAGTGAGTTATATCAGTTTTAAATAAAACTATCCATATGCAATGCACTGAGTTATATCAGTTTTTAATGAAACTATCCATATGCAATGCACTGAGTTATATCAGTTTTTAATAAAACTATCCATATGCAATGCACTGAGTTATATCAGTTTTAAATAAAACCATCCATATGCAATGCACTGAGTTATATCAGTTTTTAATAAAACTATCCATATGCAATGCGCTGAGTTATATCAGTTTTTAATAAACCTAACAAAATGCAATGCAGTAAATTATATCAGTTTTAAATAAAACTATCCATATGCAATGCACTGAGTTATATCAGTTTTTAATAAACCTAACAAAATGCAATGCAGTAAATTATATCAGTTTTTAATAAAACTATCCATATGCAATGCACTGAGTTATATCAGTTTTTAATAAAACTATCCATATGCAATGCACTGAGTTATATCAGTTTTTAATAAAACTATCCATATGCAATGCAGTGAGTTATATCCAGTTTTTAATAAAACTATCCATATGCAATGCACTGAGTTATATCAGTTTTAAATAAAACTATCCATATGCAATGCACTGAGTTATATCAGTTTTTAATAAAACTATCCATATGCAATGCAGTGAGTTCTATCAGTTTTAAATAAAACTATCCATATGCAATGCAGTGAGTTATATCAGTTTTTAATAAAACTATCCATATGCAATGCACTGAGTTATATCAGGTTTTAATAAAACTATCCATATGCAATGCAGGGAGTTATATCAGTTTTAAATAAAACTATCCATGTGCAATGCAGTGAGTTATATCAGGTTTTAATAAAACTATCCATATGCAATGCACTGAGTTCTATCAGGTTTTAATAAAACTATCCATATGCAATGCACTGAGTTATATCAGGTTTTAATAAAACTATCCATATGCAATGCAGTGAGTTATATCAGTTTTAAATAAAACTATGCACTGAGTTATATCAGTTTTAAATAAAACTATCCATATGCAATGCACTGAGTTATATCAGTTTTTAATAAAACTATCCATATGCAATGCAGTGAGTTCTATCAGTTTTAAATAAAACTATCCATATGCAATGCAGTGAGTTATATCAGTTTTTAATAAAACTATCCATATGCAATGCACTGAGTTATATCAGTTTTTAATAAAACTATCCATATGCAATGCACTGAGTTATATCAGTTTTTAATAAAACTATCCATATGCAATACACTGAGATATATCAGTTTTTAATAAAACTATCCATTTGCAATGCACTGAGTTATATCAGTTTTAAATAAAACTATCCATATGCAATGCACTGAGTTATATCAGTTTTTAATAAAACTATCCATATGCAATGCACTGAGTTATATTAGTTTTCAATAAAACTATCCATATGCAATGCAGTGAGTTATATCAGTTTTTAATAAAACTATCCATATGCAATGCAGTGAGTTATATCAGTTTTTAATAAAACTATCCATATGCAATGCACTGAGTTGTATCAGGTTTTAATAAAACTATCCATATGCAATGCAGTGAGTTATATCAGTTTTTAATAAAACTATCGATATGCAATGCAGTGAGTTATATCAGTTTTAAATAAAACTATCCATATGCAATGCACTGAGTTATATCAGTTTTTAATAAAACTATCCATATGCAATGCACTGAGTTATATCAGTTTTTAATAAAACTATCCATATGCAATGCACTGAGTTATATCAGTTTTTAATAAAACTATCCATATGCAATGCACTGAGTTATATCAGGTTTTAATAAAACTATCCATATGCAATGCACTGAATTATATCAGTTTTTAATAAAACTATCCATATGCAATGCACTGAGTTATATCAGTTTTTAATAAAACTATCCATATGCAATGTAGTGAGTTATATCAGTTTTTAATAAAACTATCCATATGCAATGCACTGAGTTATATCAGTTTTTAATAAAACTATCCATATGCAATGCACTGAGTTATATCAGGTTTTAATAAAACTATCCATATGCAATGCACTGAGTTATATCAGTTTTTAATGAAACTATCCATATGCAATGCAGTGAGTTATATCAGTTTTTAATAAAACTATCCATATGCAATGCTCTGAGCTATATCAGGTTTTAATAAAACTATCCATATGCCATGCAGTGAGTTATATCAGTTTTAAATAAAACTATCCATATGCAATGCACTGAGTTATATTAGTTTTTAATGAAACTATCCATATGCAATGCAGTGAGTTATATCAGTTTTTAATAAAACTATCCATATGCTGAGCTATATCAGGTTTTAATAAAACTATCCATATGCAATGCAGTGAGTTATATCAGTTTTTAATAAAACTATCCATATGCAATGCACTGAGTTATATCAGGTTTTAATAAAACTATCCATATGCAATGCAGTGACTTATATCAGTTTTAAATAAAACTATCCATATGCAATGCACTGAGTTATATCAGGTTTTAATAAAACTATCCATATGCAATGCAGTGAGTTATATCAGTTTTAAATAAAACTATCCATATGCAATGCACTGAGTTATATCAGTTTTTAATAAAAATATCCATATGCAATGCACTGAGTTATATCAGGTTTTAATAAAACTATCCATATGCAATGCAGTGACTTATATCAGTTTTAAATAAAACTATCCATATGCAATGCAGTGACTTATATCAGTTTTAAATAAAACTATCCATATGCAATGCACTGAGTTATATCAGGTTTTAATAAAACTATCCATATGCAATGCAGTGAGTTATATCAGTTTTAAATAAAACTATCCATATGCAATGCACTGAGTTATATCAGTTTTTAATGAAACTATCCATATGCAATGCAGTGAGTTATATCAGTTTTTAATAAAACTATCCATATGCAGTGCTCTGAGCTATATCAGGTTTTAATAAAACTATCCATATGCAATGCAGTGACTTATATCAGTTTTTAATAAAACTATCCATATGCAATGCACTGAGTTATATCAGGTTTTAATAAAACTATCCATATGCAATGCAGTGACTTATATCAGTTTAAAATAAAACTATCCATATGCAATGCACTGAGTTATATCAGGTTTTAATAAAACTATCCATATGCAATGCACTGAGTTATATCAGTTTTTAATAAAACTATCGATATGCAATGCACTGAGTTATATCAGTTTTTAATAAAACTATCCATATGCAATGCAGTGAGTTATATCAGGTTTTAATGAAACTATCCATATGCAATGCAGTGAGTTATATCAGGTTTTAATAAAACTATCCATATGCAATGCACTGAGTTATATAAGTTTTTAATAACACTATCCATATGCAATGCAGTGGTTATATCAGGTTTTAATAAAACTATCCATATGCAATGCACTGAGTTATATCAGTTTTTAATAAAACTATCGATATGCAATGCACTGAGTTATATCAGTTTTTAATAAAACTATCCATATGCAATGCAGTGAATTATATCAGGTTTTAATAAAACTATCCATATGCAATGCACTGAGTTATATCAGTTTTTAATAGAACTATCCATATGCACTGCACTGAGTTATATCAGGTTTTAATAAAACTATCCATATGCAATGCAGTGAGTTATATCAGTTTTAAATAAAACTATCCATATGCAATGCAGTGAGTTATATCAGTTTTTAATAAAACTATCCATATGCAATGCACTGAGTTATATCAGGTTTTAGTAAAACTATCCATATGCAATGCAGTGAGTTATATCAGTTTTAAATAAAACTATCCATGTGCAATGCAGCGAGTTATAAAAAAACTATCCATATGCAATGCACTGAGTTATATCAGGTTTTAATAAAACTATCCATATGCAATGCAGTGAGTTATATCAGTTTTTAATAAAACTATGCACTGAGTTATATCAGTTTTTAATAAAATTATGCACTGAGTTATATCAGTTTTAATAAAACTATCCATGTGCAATGCACTGAGTTATATCAGTTTTTAATAAAACTATCCATATGCAATGCAGTGAGTTATATCAGTTTTTAATAAAACTATCCATATGCAATGCACTGAGTTATATCAGTTTTAAATAAAACTATACATATGCAATGCACTGAGTTATATCAGTTTTTAATAAAACTATCCATATGCAATGCAGTGAGTTATATCAGTTTTTAATAAAACTATCCATATGCAATGCACTGAGTTATATCCGTTTTTAATAAAACTATCCATATGCAATGCAGTGAGTTATATCAGTTTTTAATAAAACTATCCATATGCAATGCACTGAGTTATATCAGTTTTTAATAAAACTATCCATATGCAATGCAGTGAGTTCTATCAGTTTTAAATAAAACTATCCCATCCCCATATGCAATGCAGTGAGTTATATCAGTTTTAATAAAACTATCCATATGCAATGCACTGAGTTATATCAGTTTTTAATAAAACTATCCATATGCAATGCACTGAGTTATATCAGTTTTTAATAAAACTATCCATAGGCAATGCACTGAGTTATATCAGTTTTAAATAAAACGATCCATATGCAAAGCACTGAGTTATATCAGTTTTTAATAAAACTATCCATATGCAATGCACTGAGGTATATTAGTTTTTAATAAAACTATCCATATGCAATGCAGTGAGTTATATCAGTTTTTAATAAAACTATCCATATGCAATGCACTGAGTTATATCAGTTTTTAATAAAACTATCCATAGGCAATGCAGTGAGTTCTATCAGTTTTAAATAAAACTATCCATATGCAATGCAGTGAGTTATATCAGTTTTTAATAAATCAGTTTTTAATAAAACTATCCATATGCAATGCACTGAGTTATATCACTTTTTAATAAAACTATCCATATGCAATGCAGTGAGTTATATCAGTTTTTAATAAAACTATCCATATGCAATGCACTGAGTTATATCAGTTTTTAATAAAACTATCCATATGCAATGCACTGAGTTATATTAGTTTTTAATAACACTATCCATATGCAATGCAGTGAGTTATATCAGTTTTTAATAAAACTATCCATATGCAATGCAGTGAGTTATATCAGTTTTTAATAAAACTATCCATATGCAATGCACTGAGTTATATCAGGTTTTAATAAACTATCCATATGCAATGCAGTGACTTATATCAGTTTTAAATAAAACTATCCATATGCAATGCAGTGAGTTATATCAGTTTTAAATAAAACTATCCATATGCAATGCAGTGAGTTCTATCAGTTTTAAATAAAACTATCCATATGCAATGCAGTGAGTTATATCAGTTTTTAATAAAACTATCCATATGCAATGCACTGAGTTATATCAGTTTTTAATAAAACTATCCATATGCAATGCACTGAGTTATATCAGTTTTTAATAAAACTATCCACATGCAATGCACTGAGTTATATCAGTTTTAAATAAAACGATCCATATGCAAAGCACTGAGTTATATCAGTTTTTAATAAAACTATCCATATGCAATGCACTGAGGTATATTAGTTTTTTATAAAACTATCCATATGCAATGCAGTGAGTTATATCAGTTTTTAATAAAACTATCCATATGCAATGCACTGAGTTATATCAGTTTTTAATAAAACTATCCATATGCAATGCAGTGAGTTCTATCAGTTTTAAATAAACTATCCATATGCAATGCAGTGAGTTATATCAGTTTTTAATAAATCAGTTTTTAATAAAACTATCCATATGCAATGCAGTGAGTTATATCAGTTTTTAATAAAACTATCCATATGCAATGCAGTGAGTTATATCAGTTTTTAATAAAACTATCCATATGCAATGCACTGAGTTATATCAGTTTTTAATAAAACTATCCATATGCAATGCACTGAGTTATATTAGTTTTTAATAACACTATCCATATGCAATGCAGTGAGTTATATCAGTTTTTAATAAAACTATCCATATGCAATGCACTGAGTTATATCAATTTTTAATAAAACTATCCATATGCAATGCACTGAGTTATATCAGTTTTTAATAAAACTATCCATATGCAATGCAGTGACTTATATCAGTTTTAAATAAAACTATCCATATGCAATGCACTGAGTTATATCAGGTTTTAATAAAACTATCCATATGCAATGCACTGAGTTATATCAGTTTTTAATAAACCTAACAAAATACAATGCAGTAAATTATATCAGTTTTAAATAAAACTATCCATATGCAATGCACTGAGTTATATCAGTTTTTAATAAAACTATCCATATGCAATGCACTGAGTTATATCAGATTTTAATAAAACTATCCATATGCAATGCACTGAGTTATATCAGGTTTTAATAAAACTATCCATATGCAATGCACTGAGTTATATCAGTTTTTAATAAACCTAACAAAATACAATGCACTGAGTTATATCAGTTTTTAATAAAACTATCCATATGCAATGCACTGAGTTATATCAGTTTTTAATAAAACTATCCATATGCAATGCACTGAGTTAGATCAGTTTTAAATAAAACTATCCATATGCAATGCAGTGAGTTATATCAGTTTTAAATAAAACAATCCATATGCAATGCACTGAGTTATATCAGTTTTTAATAAAACTATCCATATGCAATGCAGTGAGTTATATCAGTTTTTAATAAAACTATCCATATGCAATGCAGTGAGTTATATCAGGTTTTAATAAAACTATCCATATGCAATGCACTGAGTTATATAAGTTTTTAATAACACTATCCATATGCAATGCAGTGGTTATATCAGGATTTAATAAAACTATCCATATGCAATGCACTGAGTTATATCAGTTTTTAATAAAACTATCGATATGCAATGCACTGAGTTATATCAGTTTTTAATAAAACTATCCATATGCAATGCAGTGAGTTATATCAGGTTTTAATAAAACTATCCATATGCAATGCTCTGAGTTATATCAGTTTTTAATAGAACTATCCATATGCACTGCACTGAGTTATATCAGGTTTTAATAAAACTATCCATATGCAATGCAGTGAGTTATATCAGTTTTAAATAAAACTATCCATATGCAATGCAGTGTGTTATATCAGTTTTTAATAAAACTATCCATATGCAATGCACTGAGTTATATCAGGTTTTAATAAAACTATCCACATGCAATGCAGGGAGTTATATCAGTTTTAAATAAAACTATCCATGTGCAATGCAGTGAGTTATATCAGGTTTTAATAAAACTATCCATATGCAATGCACTGAGTTATATCAGGTTTTAATAAAACTATCCATATGCAATGCAGTGAGTTATATCAGTTTTAAATAAAACTATGCACTGAGTTATATCAGTTTTAAATAAAACTATCCATATGCAATGCACTGAGTTATATCAGTTTTTAATAAACCTAACAAAATACAATGCAGTAAATTATATCAGTTTTAAATAAAACTATCCATTTGCAATGCACTGAGTTATATCAGTTTTTAATAAACCTAACAAAATGCAATGCAGTAAATTATATCACTTTTTAATAAAACTATCCATATGCAATGCACTGAGTTATATCAGTTTTTAATAAAACTATCCATATGCAATGCACTGAGTTATATCAGTTTTTAATAAAACTATCCATATGCAATGCACTGAGTTATATCAGTTTTAAATAAAACAATCCATATGCAATGCACTGAGTTATATCAGTTTTTAATAAAACTATCCATATGCAATGCAGTGAGTTATATCAGTTTTTAATAAAACTATCCATATGCAATGCAGTGAGTTATATCAGGTTTTAATAAAACTATCCATATGCAATGCACTGAGTTATATAAGTTTTTAATAACACTATCCATATGCAATGCAGTGGTTATATCAGCTTTTAATAAAACTATCCATATGCAATGCACTGAGTTATATCAGTTTTTAATAAAACTATCGATATGCAATGCACTGAGTTATATCAGTTTTTAATAAAACTATCCATATGCAATGCAGTGAGTTATATCAGGTTTTAATAAAACTATCCATATGCAATGCTCTGAGTTATATCAGTTTTTAATAGAACTATCCATATGCACTGCACTGAGTTATATCAGGTTTTAATAAAACTATCCATATGCAATGCAGTGAGTTATATCAGTTTTAAATAAAACTATCCATATGCAATGCAGTGAGTTATATCAGTTTTTAATAAAACTATCCATATGCAATGCACTGAGTTATATCAGGTTTTAATAAAACTATCCATATGCACTGCAGGGAGTTATATCAGTTTTAAATAAAACTATCCATGTGCAATGCAGTGAGTTATATCAGGTTTTAATAAAACTATCCATATGCAATGCACTGAGTTATATCAGGTTTTAATAAAACTATCCATATGCAATGCAGTGAGTTATATCAGTTTTAAATAAAACTATGCACTGAGTTATATCAGTTTTAAATAAAACTATCCATATGCAATGCACTGAGTTATATCAGTTTTTAATAAAACTATCCATATGCAATGCAGTGAGTTCTATCAGTTTTAAATAAAACTATCCATATGCAATGCAGTGAGTTATATCAGTTTTTAATAAAACTATCCATATGCAATGCACTGAGTTATATCAGTTTTTAATAAAACTATCCATATGCAATGCACTGAGTTATATCAGTTTTTAATAAAACTATCCATATGCAATGCACTGAGTTATATCAGTTTTAAATAAAACGATCCATATGCAAAGTACTGAGTTATTTCAGTTTTTAATAAAACTATCCATATGCAATGCACTGAGTTATATTAGTTTTTAATAAAACTATCCATATGCAATGCACTGAGTTATATCAGTTTTTAATAAAACTATCCATATGCAATGCAGTGAGTTATATCAGTTTTTAATAAAACTATCCATATGCAATGCACTGAGTTATATCAGTTTTTAATAAAACTATCCATATGCAATGCAGTGAGTTCTATCAGTTTTAAATAAAACTATCCATATGCAATGCAGTGAGTTATATCAGTTTTTAATAAATCAGTTTTTAATAAAACTATCCATATGCAATGCACTGAGTTATATCAGTTTTTAATAAAACTATCCATATGCAATGCAGTGAGTTATATCAGCTTTTAATAAAACTATCCATATGCAATGCACTGAGTTATATCAGTTTTTAATAAATCTATCCATATGCAATGCACTGAGTTATATTAGTTTTTAATAACACTATCCATATGCAATGCAGTGGTTATATCAGGTTTTAATAAAACTATCCATATGCAATGCACTGAGTTATATCAGTTTTTAATAAAACTATCGATATGCAATGCACTGAGTTATATCAGTTTTTAATAAAACTATCCATATGCAATGCAGTGAGTTATATCAGGTTTTAATAAAACTATCCATATGCAATGCACTGAGTTATATCAGTTTTTAATAGAACTATCCATATGCACTGCACTGAGTTATATCAGGTTTTAATAAAACAATCCATATGCAATGCAGTGAGTTATATCAGTTTTAAATAAAACTATCCATATGCAATGCAGTGAGTTATATCAGCTTTTAATAAAACTATCCATATGCAATGCACTGAGTTATATCAGTTTTTAATAAATCTATCCATATGCAATGCACTGAGTTATATTAGTTTTTAATAACACTATCCATATGCAATGCAGTGGTTATATCAGGTTTTAATAAAACTATCCATATGCAATGCACTGAGTTATATCCGTTTTTAATAAAACTATCCATATGCAATGCAGTGAGTTATATCAGTTTTTAATAAAACTATCCATATGCAATGCACTGAGTTATATCAGTTTTTAAAAAAACTATCCATACGCAATGCAGTGAGTTATATCAGTTTTTAATAAAACTATCCATATGCAATGCATTGAGTTATATCAGTTTTTAATAAAACTATCCATTAGCAATGCACTGAGTTATATCAGTTTTTAATAAAATTATCCATATGCAATGCACTGAGTTATATCAGTTTTAAATAAAACTATCCATATGCAATGCACTGAGTTATATCAGTTTTTAATAAAACTATCCATATGAAATGAACTGAGTTATATCAGTTTTTAATAAAACTATCCATATGCAATGCACTGAGTTATATCAGTTTTAAATAAAACTATCCATATGCAATGCACTGAGTTATATCAGTTTTTAATAAAACTTTCCATATGCAATGCACTGAGTTATATCAGTTTTTAATAAAACTATCCATATGCAATGCAGTGAGTTATATCAGTTTTTAATAAAACTATCCATATGCAATGCAGTGAGTTATATCAGTTTTTAATAAAACTATCCTTATGCAATGCACTGAGTTATATCAGTTTTTAATAAAACTATCCATATGCAATGCACTGAGTTATATCAGTTTTTAATAAAACTATCCATATGCAATGCACTGAGTTATATCAGTTTTAAATAAAACCATCCATATGCAATGCACTGAGTTATATCAGTTTTTAATAAAACTATCCATATGCAATGCGCTGAGTTATATCAGTTTTTAATAAACCTAACAAAATGCAATGCAGTAAATTATATCAGTTTTAAATAAAACTATCCATATGCAATGCACTGAGTTATATCAGTTTTTAATAAACCTAACAAAATGCAATGCAGTAAATTATATCAGTTTTTAATAAAACTATCCATATGCAATGCACTGAGTTATATCAGTTTTTAATAAAACTATCCATATGCAATGCACTGAGTTATATCAGTTTTTAATAAAACTATCCATATGCAATGCACTGAGTTAGATCAGTTTTAAATAAAACTATCCATATGCAATGCACTGAGTTATATCAGTTTTAAATAAAACTATCCATATGCAATGCACTGAGTTATATCAGTTTTTAATAAAACTATCCATATGCAATGCAGTGAGTTCTATCAGTTTTAAATAAAACTATCCATATGCAATGCAGTGAGTTATATCAGTTTTTAATAAAACTATCCATATGCAATGCACTGAGTTATATCAGGTTTTAATAAAACTATCCATATGCAATGCAGGGAGTTATATCAGTTTTAAATAAAACTATCCATGTGCAATGCAGTGAGTTATACCAGGTTTTAATAAAACTATCCATATGCAATGCACTGAGTTATATCAGGTTTTAATAAAACTATCCATATGCAATGCAGTGAGTTATATCAGTTTTAAATAAAACTATGCACTGAGTTATATCAGTTTTAAATAAAACGATCCATATGCAAAGCACTGAGTTATATCAGTTTTTAATAAAACTATCCATATGCAATGCACTGAGTTATATTAGTTTTTAATAAAACTATCCATATGCAATGCACTGAGTTATATCAGTTTTTAATAAAACTATCCATATGCAATGCACTGAGTTATATCAGTTTTTAATAAAACTATCCATATGCAATGCAGTGAGTTCTATCAGTTTTAAATAAAACTATCCATATGCAATGCAGTGAGTTATATCAGTTTTTAATAAAACTATCCATATGCAATGCAGTGAGTTATATCAGGTTTTAATAAAACTATCCATATGCAATGCAGTGAGTTATATCAGTTTTTAATAAATCAGTTTTTAATAAAACTATCCATATGCAATGCACTGAGTTATATCAGTTTTTAATAAAACTATCCATATGCAATGCTGTGAGTTATATCAGTTTTTAATAAAACTATCCATATGCAATGCACTGAGTTATATCAGTTTTTAATAAAACTATCCATATGCAATGCACTGAAATATATTAGTTTTTAATAACACTATCCATATGCAATGCAGTGAGTTATATCAGTTTTTAATAAAACTATCCATATGCAATGCAGTGAGTTATATCAGTTTTTAATAAAACTATCCATATGCAATGCACTGAGTTATATCAGGTTTTAATAAAACTATCCATATGCAATGCAGTGACTTATATCAGTTTTAAATAAAACTATCCATATGCAATGCACTGAGTTATATCAGTTTTTAATAAAACTATCCATATTCAATGCAGTGAGTTATATCAGTTTTTTATAAAACTATCCATATGCAATGCACTGAGTTATATCAGTTTTTAATAAAACTATCCATATGCAATACACTGAGATATATCAGTTTTTAATAAAACTATCCATATGCAATGCACTGAGTTATATCAGTTTTAAATAAAACTATCCATATGCAATGCACTGAGTTATATCAGTTTTTAATAAAACTATCCATATGCAATGCACTGAGTTATATTAGTTTTTAATAAAACTATCCATATGCAATGCAGTGAGTTATATCAGTTTTTAATAAAACTATCCATATGCAATGCAGTGAGTTATATCAGTTTTTAATAAAACTATCCATATGCAATGCACTGAGTTATATCAGGTTTTAATAAAACTATCCATATGCAATGCAGTGAGTTCTATCAGTTTTAAATAAAACTGTCCATATGCAATGCAGTGAGTTATATCAGTTTTAAATAAAACTATCCATATGCAATGCACTGAGTTATATCAGTTTTTAATAAAACTATCCATATGCAATGCACTGAGTTATATCAGTTTTTAATAAAACTATCCATATGCAATGCACTGAGTTATATCAGTTTTTAATAAAACTATCCATATGCAATGCACTGAGTTATATCAGGTTTTAATAAAACTATCCATATGCAATGCACTGAGTTATATCAGTTTTTAATAAACCTAACAAAATACAATGCAGTAAATTATATCAGTTTTAAATAAAACTATCCATATGCAATGCACTGAGTTATATCAGTTTTTAATAAACCTAACAAAATGCAATGCAGTAAATTATATCAGTTTTTAATAGAACTATCCATATGCAATGCACTGAGTTATATCAGTTTTTAATAAAACTATCCATATGCAATGCACTGAGTTATATCAGTTTTTAATAACACTATCCATATGCAATGCACTGAGTTAGATCAGTTTTAAATAAAACTATCCATATGCAATGCACTGAGTTATATCAGTTTTAAATAAAACAATCCATATGCAATGCACTGAGTTATATCAGTTTTTAATAAAACTATCCATATGCAATGCAGTGAGTTCTATCAGTTTTAAATAAAACTATCCATATGCAATGCAGTGAGTTATATCAGTTTTTAATAAAACTATCCATATGCAATGCAGTGAGTTATATCAGGTTTTAATAAAACTATCCATATGCAATGCACTGAGTTATATAAGTTTTTAATAACACTATCTATATGCAATGCAGTGGTTATATCAGGTTTTAATAAAACTACCGATATGCAATGCAGTGAGTTATATCCGTTTTTAATAAAACTATCCATATGCAATGCACTGAGTTATATCAGTTTTTAATAAAACTATCCATATGAAATGCAGTGAGTTATATCAGGTTTTAATAAAACTATCCATATGCAATGCACTGAGTTATATCAGTTTTTAATAGAACTATCCATATGCACTGCACTGAGTTATATCAGGTTTTAATAAAACTATCCATATGCAATGCAGTGAGTTATATCAGTTTTAAATAAAACTATCCATATGCAATGCAGTGAGTTATATCAGTTTTTAATAAAACTATCCATATGCAATGCACTGAGTTATATCAGGTTTTAATAAAACTATCCATATGCAATGCAGGGAGTTATATCAGTTTTAAATAAAACTATGCACTGAGTTATATCAGTTTTAAATAAAACTATCCATATGCAATGCAGTGAGTTATATCAGTTTTTAATAAATCAGTTTTTAATAAAACTATCCATATGCAATGCACTGAGTTATATCAGTTTTTAATAAAACTATCCATATGCAATGCCCTGAGTTATATCAGTTTTTAATAAAACTATCCATATGCAATGCACTGAGTTATATTAGTTTTTAATAACACTATCCATATGCAATGCAGTGAGTTATATCAGTTTTTAATAAAACTATCCATATGCAATGCAGTGAGTTATATCAGTTTTTAATAAAACTATCCATATGCAACGCACTGAGTTATATCAGGTTTTAATAAAACTATCCTTATGCAATGCAGTGACTTATATCAGTTTTAAATAAAACTATCCATATGCAATGCACTGAGTTATATCAGTTTTTAATAAAACTATCCATATGCAATGCAGTGAGTTATATCAGTTTTTAATAAAACTATCCATATGCAATGCACTGAGTTATATCAGTTTTTAATAAAACTATCCATATGCAATACACTGAGATATATCAGTTTTTAATAAAGCTATCCATATGCAATGCACTGAGTTATATCAGTTTTAAATAAAACTATCCATATGCAATGCACTGAGTTATATCAGTTTTTAATAAAACTATCCATATGCAATGCACTGAGTTATATTAGTTTTTAATAAAACTATCCATATGCAATGCAGTGAGTTATATCAGTTTTTAATAAAACTATCCATATGCAATGCAGTGAGTTATATCAGTTTTTAATAAAACTATCCACATGCAATGCACTGAGTTATATCAGGTTTTAATAAAACTATCCATATGCAATGCAGTGACTTATATCAGTTTTAAATAAAACTATCCATATACAATGCAGTGAGTTATATCAGTTTTAAATAAAACTATCTATATGCAATGCACTGAGTTATATCAGTTTTTAATAAAACTATCCATATGCAATGCACTGAGTTATATCAGTTTTTAATAAAACTATCCATATGCAATGCACTGAGTTATATCAGTTTTTAATAAAATATCCATATGCAATGCACTGAGTTATATCAGGTTTTAATAAAACTATCCATATGCAATGCACTGAGTTATATCAGCTTTTAATAAACCTAACAAAATGCAATGCAGTAAATTATATCAGTTTTAAATAAAACTATCCATATGCAATGCACTGAGTTATATCAGTTTTTAATAAACCTAACAAAATGCAATGCAGTAAATTATATCAGTTTTTAATAAAACTATCCATATGCAATGCACTGAGTTATATCAGTTTTTAATAAAACTATCCATATGCAATGCACTGAGATATATCAGTTTTTAATAAAACTATCCATATGCAATGCACTGAGTTAGATCAGTTTTAAATAAAACTATCCATATGCCATGCAGTGAGTTCTATCAGTTTTAAATAAAACTATCCATATGCAATGCAGTGAGTTATATCAGTTTTTAATAAAACTATCCATATGCAATGCAGTGAGTTATATCAGGTTTTAATAAAACTATCCATATGCAAAGCACTGAGTTATATAAGTTTTGAATAACACTATCCATATGCAATGTAGTGGTTATATCAGGTTTTAATAATACTATCCATATGCAATGCTCTGAGTTATATCAGTTTTTAATAAAACTATCGATATGCAATGCACTGAGTTATATCAGTTTTTAATAAAACTATCCATATGCAATGCAGTGAGTTATATCAGGTTTTAATAAAACTATCCATATGCAATGCACTGAGTTATATCAGTTTTTAATAGAACTATCCATATGCACTGCACTGAGTTATATCAGGTTTTAATAAAACTATCCATATGCAATGCAGTGAGTTATATCAGTTTTAAATAAAACTATCCATATGCAATGCAGTGAGTTATATCAGTTTTTAATAAAACTATCCATATGCAATGCACTGAGTTATATCACGTTTTAGTAAAACTATCCATATGCAATGCAGTGAGTTATATCAGTTTTAAATAAAACTATCCATGTGCAATGCAGTGAGTTATAAAAAAACTATCCATATGCAATGCACTGAGTTATATCAGGTTTTAATAAAACTATCCATATGCAATGCAGTGAGTTATATCAGTTTTAAATAAAACTATGCACTGAGTTATATCAGTTTTTAATAAAACTATCCATGTGCAATGCACTGAGTTATATCAGTTTTTAATAAAACTATCCATATGCAATGCAGTGAGTTATATCAGTTTTTAATAAACCTATCCATATGCAATGCACTGAGTTATATCAGTTTTAAATAAAACTATACATATGCAATGCACTGAGTTATATCAGTTTTTAATAAAACTATCCATATGCAATGCACTGAGTTATATCAGTTTTTAATAAAACTATCCATATGCAATGCAGTGAGTTATATCAGTTTTTAATAAAACTATCCATATGCAATGCACTGAGTTATATCCGTTTTTAATAAAACTATCCATATGCAATGCACTGAGTTAGATCAGTTTTAAATAAAACTATCCATATGCAATGCAGTGAGTTATATCAGTTTTAAATAAAACTATCCATATGCAAAGCACTGAGTTATATCAGTTTTTAATAAAACTATCCATATGCAATGCAGTGAGTTCTATCAGTTTTAAATAAAACTATCCATATGCAATGCAGTGAGTTATATCAGTTTTTAATAAAACTATCCATATGCAATGCACTGAGTTATATCAGTTTTTAATAAAACTATCCATATGCAAGGCAGTGAGTTATATCAGGTTTTAATAAAACTATCCATATGCAATGCACTGAGTTATATCAGTTTTTAATAGAACTATCCATATGCACTGCACTGAGTTATATCAGGTTTTAATAAAACTATCCATTTGCAATGCAGTGAGTTATATCAGTTTTAAATAAAACTATCCATATGCAATGCAGTGAGTTATATCAGTTTTTAATAAAACTATCCATATGCAATGCACTGAGTTATATCAGGTTTTAATAAAACTATCCATATGCAATGCAGTGAGTTATATCAGTTTTAAATAAAACTATCCATGTGCAATGCAGTGAGTTATATCAGGTTTTAATAAAACTGTCCATATGCAATGCACTGAGTTATATCAGGTTTTAATAAAACTATCCATATGCAATGCAGTGAGTTATATCAGTTTTAAATAAAACTATGCACTGAGTTATATCAGTTTTAAATAAGACTATCCATATGCAATGCACTGAGTTATATCAGTTTTTAATAAAACTATCCATATGCAATGCACTGAGTTATATCAGTTTTAAATAAAACTATCCATATGCAATGCAGTGAGTTATATCAGTTTTTAATAAAACTATCCATATGCAATGCACTGAGTTATATCAGTTTTTAATAAAACTATCCATATGCAATGCACTGAGTTATATCAGTTTTTAATAAAACTATCCATATGCAATGCACTGAGTTATATCAGTTTTATATAAAACGATCCATATGCAATGCACTGAGTTATATCAGTTTTTAATAAAACTATCCATATGCAATGCAGTGAGTTATATCAGTTTTTAATAAAACTATCCATATGCAATGCACTGAGTTATATCAGTTTTTAATAAAACTATCCATATGCAATGCAGTGAGTTCTATCAGTTTTAAATAAAACTATCCATATGCAATGCAGTGAGTTATATCAGTTTTTAATAAATCAGTTTTTAATAAAACTATCCATATGCAATGCACTAAGTTATATCAGTTTTTAATAAAACTATCCATATGCAATGCAGTGAGTTATATCAGTTTTTAATAAAACTATCCATATGCAACGCACTGGGTTATATCAGTTTTTAATAAAACTATCCATATGCAATGCACTGAGTTATATTAGTTTTTAATAAAACTATCCATATGCAATGCAGAGAGTTATATCAGTTTTTAATAAAACTATCCATATGCAATGCAGTGAGTTATATCAGTTTTTAATAAAACTATCCATATGCAATGCACTGAGTTATATCAGGTTTTAATAAAACTATCCATATGCAATGCAGTGACTTATATCAGTTTTAAATAAAACTATCCATATGCAATGCACTGAGTTATATCAGTTTTAAATAAAACAATCCATATGCAATGCACTGAGTTATATCAGTTTTTAATAAAACTATCCATATGCAATGCAGTGAGTTCTATCAGTTTTAAATAAAACTATCCATATGCAATGCAGTGAGTTATATCAGTTTTTAATAAAACTATCCATATGCAATGCAGTGAGTTATATCAGGTTTTAATAAAACTATCCATATGCAATGCACTGAGTTATATAAGTTTTTAATAACACTATCCATATGCAATGCAGTGGTTATATCAGGTTTTAATAAAACTATCCATATGCAATGCACTGAGTTATATCAGTTTTTAATAAAACTATCGATATGCAATGCACTGAGTTATATCAGTTTTTAATAAAACTATTTATATGCAATGCAGTGAGTTATATCAGGTTTTAATAAAACTATCCATATGCAATGCACTGAGTTATATCAGTTTTTAATAGAACTATCCATATGCACTGCACTGAGTTATATCAGGTTTTAATAAAACTATCCATATGCAATGCAGTGAGTTATATCAGTTTTAAATAAAACTATCCATATGCAATGCAGTGAGTTATATCAGTTTTTAATAAAACTATCCATATGCAATGCACTGAGTTATATCACGTTTTAGTAAAACTATCCATATGCAATGCAGTGAGTTATATCAGTTTTAAATAAAACTATCCATATGCAATGCAGTGAGTTATATCAGTTTTAAATAAAACTATGCACTGAGTTATATCAGTTTTTAATAAAACTATCCATGTGCAATGCAGTGAGTTATATCAGTTTTTAATAAAACTATCCATATGCAATGCAGTGAGTTATATCAGGTTTTAATAAAACTATCCATATGCAATGCACTGAGTTATATAAGTTTTTAATAACACTATCCATATGCAATGCAGTGGTTATATCAGGTTTTAATAAAACTATCCATATGCAATGCTCTGAGTTATATCAGTTTTTAATAAAACTATCGATATGCAATGCACCGAGTTATATCAGTTTTTAATAAAACTATCCATATGCAATGCAGTGAGTTATATCAGGTTTTAATAAAACTATCCATATGCAATGCACTGAGTTATATCAGTTTTTAATAGAACTATCCATATGCACTGCACTGAGTTATATCAGGTTTTAATAAAACTATCCATATGCAATGCAGTGAGTTATATTAGTTTTAAATAAAACTATCCATATGCAATGCAGTGAGTTATATCAGTTTTTAATAAAACTATCCATATGCAATGCACTGAGTTATATCACGTTTTAGTAAAACTATCCATATGCAATGCAGTGAGTTATATCAGTTTTAAATAAAACTATCCATGTGCAATGCAGTGAGTTATAAAAAAACTATCCATATGCAATGCACTGAGTTATATCAGGTTTTAATAAAACTATCCATATGCAATGCAGTGAGTTATATCAGTTTTAAATAAAACTATGCACTGAGTTATATCAGTTTTTAATAAAACTATCCATGTGCAATGCACTGAGTTATATCAGTTTTTAATAAAACTATCCATATGCAATGCACTGAGTTAGATCAGTTTTAAATAAAACTATCCATATGCAATGCACTGAGTTATATCAGTTTTAAATAAAACTATCCATATGCAAAGCACTGAGTTATATCAGTTTTTAATAAAACTATCCATATGCAATGCAGTGAGTTCTATCAGTTTTAAATAAAACTATCCATATGCAATGCAGTGAGTTATATCAGTTTTTAATAAAACTATCCATATGCAATGCACTGAGTTATATCAGTTTTTAATAAAACTATCCATATGCAATGCAGTGAGTTATATCAGGTTTTAATAAAACTATCCATATGCAATGCACTGAGTTATATCAGTTTTTAATAGAACTATCCATATGCACTGCACTGAGTTATATCAGGTTTTAATAAAACTATCCATATGCAATGCAGTGAGTTATATCAGTTTTAAATAAAACTGTCCATGTGCACTGCAGTGAGTTATATCAGGTTTTAATAAAACTATCCATATGCAATGCACTGAGTTATATCAGGTTTTAATAAAACTATCCATATGCAATGCAGTGAGTTATATCAGTTTTAAATAAAACTATGCACTGAGTTATATCAGTTTTAAATAAAACTATCCATATGCAATGCACTGAGTTATATCAGTTTTTAATAAAACTATCCATATGCAATGCAGTGAGTTCTATCAGTTTTAAATAAAACTATCCATATGCAATGCAGTGAGTTATATCAGTTTTTAATAAAACTATCCATATGCAATGCACTGAGTTATATCAGTTTTTAATAAAACTATCCATATGCAATGCACTGAGTTATATCAGTTTTTAATAAAACTATCCATATGCAATGCACTGAGTTATATCAGTTTTATATAAAACGATCCATATGCAATGCACTGAGTTATATCAGTTTTTAATAAAACTATCCATATGCAATGCACTGAGTTATATTAGTTTTTAATAAAACTATCCATATGCAATGCAGTGAGTTATATCAGTTTTTAATAAAACTATCCATATGCAATGCACTGAGTTATATCAGTTTTTAATAAAACTATCCATATGCAATGCAGTGAGTTCTATCAGTTTTAAATAAAACTATCCATATGCAATGCAGTGAGTTATATCAGTTTTTAATAAATCAGTTTTTAATAAAACTATCCATATGCAATGCACTGAGTTATATCAGTTTTTAATTAAACTATCCATATGCAATGCAGTGAGTTATATCAGTTTTTAATAAAACTATCCATATGCAATGCACTGAGTTATATCAGGTTTTAATAAAACTATCCATATGCAATGCAGTGACTTATATCAGTTTTAAATAAAACTATCCATATGCAATGCACTGAGTTATATCAGTTTTAAATAAAACAATCCATATGCAATGCACTGAGTTATATCAGTTTTTAATAAAACTATCCATATGCAATGCACTGAGTTATATCAGTTTTTAATAGAACTATCCATATGCACTGCACTGAGTTATATCAGGTTTTAATAAAACTATCCATATGCAATGCAGTGAGTTATATCAGTTTTTAATAAAACTATCCATATGCAATGCACTGAGTTATATCACGTTTTAGTAAAACTATCCATATGCAATGCAGTGAGTTATATCAGTTTTAAATAAAACTATCCATGTGCAATGCAGTGAGTTATAAAAAAACTATCCATATGCAATGCACTGAGTTATATCAGGTTTTAATAAAACTATCCATATGCAATGCAGTGAGTTATATCAGTTTTAAATAAAACTATGCACTGAGTTATATCAGTTTTTAATAAAACTATCCATGTGCAATGCACTGAGTTATATAAGTTTTTAATAAAACTATCCATATGCAATGCAGTGAGTTATATCAGTTTTTAATAAAACTATCCATATGCAATGCACTGAGTTATATCAGTTTTAAATAAAACTATACATATGCAATGCACTGAGTTATATCAGTTTTTAATAAAACTATCCATATGCAATGCAGTGAGTTATATCAGTTTTTAATAAAACTATCCATATGCAATGCACTGAGTTATATCAGGTTTTAATAAAACTATCCATATGCAATGCAGTGACTTATATCAGTTTTAAATAAAACTATCCATATGCAATGCACTGAGTTATATCAGTTTTAAATAAAACAATCCATATGCAATGCACTGAGTTATATCAGTTTTTAATAAAACTATCCATATGCAATGCAGTGAGTTCTATCAGTTTTAAATAAAACTATCCATATGCAATGGACTGAGTTATATCCGTTTTTAATAAATCAGTTTTTAATAAAACTATCCATATGCAATGCACTGAGTTATATCAGGTTTTAATAAAACTATCCATATGCAATGCAGTGACTTATATCAGTTTTAAATAAAACTATCCATATGCAATGCACTGAGTTATATCAGTTTTAAATAAAACAATCCATATGCAATGCAATGAGTTATATCAGTTTTTAATAAAACTATCCATATGCAATGCACTGAGTTATATCAGTTTTTAATAGAACTATCCATATGCACTGCACTGAGTTATATCAGGTTTTAATAAAACTATCCATATGCAATGCAGTGAGTTATATCAGTTTGAAATAAAACTATCCATATGCAATGCAGTGAGTTATATCAGTTTTTAATAAAACTATCCATATGCAATGCACTGAGTTATATCACGTTTTAGTAAAACTATCCATATGCAATGCAGTGAGTTATATCAGTTTTAAATAAAACTATCCATGTGCAATGCAGTGAGTTATAAAAAAACTATCCATATGCAATGCACTGAGTTATATCAGGTTTTAATAAAACTATCCATATGCAATGCAGTGAGTTATATCAGTTTTAAATAAAACTATGCACTGAGTTATATCAGTTTTTAATAAAACTATCCATGTGCAATGCACTGAGTTATATAAGTTTTTAATAAAACTATCCATATGCAATGCAGTGAGTTATATCAGTTTTTAATAAAACTATCCATATGCAATGCACTGAGTTATATCAGTTTTAAATAAAACTATACATATGCAATGCACTGAGTTATATCAGTTTTTAATAAAACTATCCATATGCAATGCACTGAGTTATATCAGTTTTTAATAAAACTATCCATATGCAATGCAGTGAGTTATATCAGTTTTTAATAAAACTATCCATATGCAATGCACTGAGTTATATCCGTTTTTAATAAAACTATCCATATGCAATGCACTGAGTTAGATTAGTTTTAAATAAAACTATCCATATGCAATGCACTGAGTTATATCAGTTTTAAATAAAACTATCCATATGCAATGCACTGAGTTATATCAGTTTTTAATAAAACTATCCATATGCAATGGACTGAGTTATATCCGTTTTTAATAAAACTATCCATATGCAATGCAGTGAGTTATATCAGTTTTTAATAAAACTATCCATATGCAATGCACTGAGTTATATCAGTTTTTAATAAAACTATCCATATGCAATGCAGTGAGTTATATCAGGTTTTAATAAAACTATCCATATGCAATGCACTGAGTTATATGAGTTTTTAATAGAACTATCCATATGCACTGCACTGAGTTATATCAGGTTTTAATAAAACTATCCATTTGCAATGCAGTGAGTTATATCAGTTTTAAATAAAACTATCCATATGCAATGCAGTGAGTTATATCAGTTTTTAATAAAACTATCCATATGCAATGCACTGAGTTATATCAGGTTTTAATAAAACTATCCATATGCAATGCAGTGAGTTATATCAGTTTTAAATAAAACTATGCACTGAGTTATATCAGTTTTAAATAAAACTATCCATATGCAATGCACTGAGTTATATCAGTTTTTAATAAAACTATCCATATGCAATGCAGTGAGTTCTATCAGTTTTAAATAAAACTATCCATATGCAATGCAGTGAGTTATATCAGTTTTTAATAAAACTATCCATATGCAATGCACTGAGTTATATCAGTTTTTAATAAAACTATCCATATGCAATGCACTGAGTTATATTAGTTTTTAATAAAACTATCCATATGCAATGCAGTGAGTTATATCAGTTTTTAATAAAACTATCCATATGCAATGCAGTGAGTTCTATCAGTTTTAAATAAAACTATCCATATGCAATGCAGTGAGTTATATCAGTTTTTAATAAATCAGTTTTTAATAAAACTATCCATATGCAATGCACTGAGTTATATCAGTTTTTAATAAAACTATCCATATGCAATGCAGTGAGTTATATCAGTTTTTAATAAAACTATCCATATGCAATGCACTGAGTTATATCAGTTTTTAATAAAACTATCCATATGCAATGCACTGAGTTATATTAGTTTTTAATAAAACTATCCATATGCAATGCAGTGAGTTATATCAGTTTTTAATAAAACTATCCATATGCAATGCAGTGAGTTATATCAGTTTTTAATAAAACTATCCATATGCAATGCACTGAGTTATATCAGGTTTTAATAAAACTATCCATATGCAATGCAGTGACTTATATCAGTTTTAAATAAAACTATCCATATGCAATGCACTGAGTTATATCAGTTTTAAATAAAACAATCCATATGCAATGCACTGAGTTATATCAGTTTTTAATAAAACTATCCATATGCAATGCAGTGAGTTCTATCAGTTTCAAATAAAACTATCCATATGCAATGCACTGAGTTATATCAGTTTTTAATAAAACTATCCATATGCAATGCAGTGAGTTATATCAGTTTTTAATAAAACTATCCATATGCAATGCACTGAGTTATATCAGTTTTTAATAAAACTATCCATATGCAATGCACTGAGTTATATTAGTTTTTAATAAAACTATCCATATGCAATGCAGTGAGTTATATCAGTTTTTAATAAAACTATCCATATGCAATGCAGTTAGTTATATCAGTTTTTAATAAAACTATCCATATGCAATGCACTGAGTTATATCAGGTTTTAATAAAACTATCCATATGCAATGCAGTGACTTATATCAGTTTTTAATAAAACTATCCATATGCAATGCACTGAGTTATATCAGTTTTAAATAAAACAATCCATATGCAATGCACTGAGTTATATCAGTTTTTAATAAAACTATCCATATGCAATGCAGTGAGTTCTATCAGTTTTAAATAAAACTATCCATATGCAATGCAGTGAGTTATATCAGTTTTTAATAAATCAGTTTTTAATAAAACTATCCATATGCAATGCACTGAGTTATATCAGTTTTTAATTAAACTATCCATATGCAATGCAGTGAGTTATATCAGTTTTTAATAAAACTATCCATATGCAATGCACTGAGTTATATCAGGTTTTAATAAAACTATCTATATGCAATGCAGTGACTTATATCAGTTTTAAATAAAACTATCCATATGCAATGCACTGAGTTATATCAGTTTTAAATAAAACAATCCATACGCAATGCAGTGAGTTATATCAGTTTTAAGTAAAACTATCCATGTGCAATGCAGTGAGTTATAAAAAACTATCCATATGCAATGCACTGAGTTATATCAGGTTTTAATAAAACTATCCATATGCAATGCAGTGAGTTATATCAGTTTTAAATAAAACTATGCACTGAGTTATATCAGTTTTTAATAAAACTATCCATGTGCAATGCACTGAGTTATATCAGTTTTTAATAAAACTATCCATATGCAATGCACTGAGTTAGATCAGTTTTAAATAAAACTATCCATATGCAATGCACTGAGTTATATCAGTTTTAAATAAAACTATCCATATGCAAAGCACTGAGTTATATCAGTTTTTAATAAAACTATCCATATGCAATGCAGTGAGTTCTATCAGTTTTAAATAAAACTATCCATATGCAATGCAGTGAGTTATATCAGTTTTTAATAAAACTATCCATATGCAATGCACTGAGTTATATCAGTTTTTAATAAAACTATCCATATGCAATGCAGTGAGTTATATCAGGTTTTAATAAAACTATCCATATGCAATGCACTGAGTTATATCAGTTTTTAATAGAACTATCCATATGCACTGCACTGAGTTATATCAGGTTTTAATAAAACTATCCATATGCAATGCAGTGAGTTATATCAGTTTTAAATAAAACTGTCCATGTGCACTGCAGTGAGTTATATCAGGTTTTAATAAAACTATCCATATGCAATGCACTGAGTTATATCAGGTTTTAATAAAACTATCCATATGCAATGCAGTGAGTTATATCAGTTTTAAATAAAACTATGCACTGAGTTATATCAGTTTTAAATAAAACTATCCATATGCAATGCACTGAGTTATATCAGTTTTTAATAAAACTATCCATATGCAATGCAGTGAGTTCTATCAGTTTTAAATAAAACTATCCATATGCAATGCAGTGAGTTATATCAGTTTTTAATAAAACTATCCATATGCAATGCACTGAGTTATATCAGTTTTTAATAAAACTATCCATATGCAATGCACTGAGTTATATCAGTTTTAATTAAAACTATCCATATGCAATGCACTGAGTTATATCAGTTTTATATAAAACGATCCATATGCAATGCACTGAGTTATATCAGTTTTTAATAAAACTATCCATATGCAATGCACTGAGTTATATTAGTTTTTAATAAAACTATCCATATGCAATGCAGTGAGTTATATCAGTTTTTAATAAAACTATCCATATGCAATGCACTGAGTTATATCAGTTTTTAATAAAACTATCCATATGCAATGCAGTGAGTTCTATCAGTTTTAAATAAAACTATCCATATGCAATGCAGTGAGTTATATCAGTTTTTAATAAATCAGTTTTTAATAAAACTATCCATATGCAATGCACTGAGTTATATCAGTTTTTAATTAAACTATCCATATGCAATGCAGTGAGTTATATCAGTTTTTAATAAAACTATCCATATGCAATGCACTGAGTTATATCAGGTTTTAATAAAACTATCCATATGCAATGCAGTGACTTATATCAGTTTTAAATAAAACTATCCATATGCAATGCACTGAGTTATATCAGTTTTAAATAAAACAATCCATATGCAATGCACTGAGTTATATCAGTTTTTAATAAAACTATCCATATGCAATGCACTGAGTTATATCAGTTTTTAATAGAACTATCCATATGCACTGCACTGAGTTATATCAGGTTTTAATAAAACTATCCATATGCAATGCAGTGAGTTATATCAGTTTGAAATAAAACTATCCATATGCAATGCAGTGAGTTATATCAGTTTTTAATAAAACTATCCATATGCAATGCACTGAGTTATATCACGTTTTAGTAAAACTATCCATATGCAATGCAGTGAGTTATATCAGTTTTAAATAAAACTATCCATGTGCAATGCAGTGAGTTATAAAAAAACTATCCATATGCAATGCACTGAGTTATATCAGGTTTTAATAAAACTATCCATATGCAATGCAGTGAGTTATATCAGTTTTAAATAAAACTATGCACTGAGTTATATCAGTTTTTAATAAAACTATCCATGTGTAATGCACTGAGTTATATAAGTTTTTAATAAAACTATCCATATGCAATGCACTGAGTTATATCAGTTTTTAATAAAACTATCCATATGCAATGCACTGAGTTATATCAGTTTTAAATAAAACTATACATATGCAATGCACTGAGTTATATCAGTTTTTAATAAAACTATCCATATGCAATGCACTGAGTTATATCAGTTTTTAATAAAACTATCCATATGCAATGCAGTGAGTTATATCAGTTTTTAATAAAACTATCCATATGCAATGCACTGAGTTATATCCGTTTTTAATAAAACTATCCATATGCAATGCACTGAGTTAGATTAGTTTTAAATAAAACTATCCATATGCAATGCACTGAGTTATATCAGTTTTAAATAAAACTATCCATATGCAATGCACTGAGTTATATCAGTTTTTAATAAAACTATCCATATGCAATGGACTGAGTTATATCCGTTTTTAATAAAACTATCCATATGCAATGCAGTGAGTTATATCAGTTTTTAATAAAACTATCCATATGCAATGCACTGAGTTATATCAGTTTTTAATAAAACTATCCATATGCAATGCAGTGAGTTATATCAGGTTTTAATAAAACTATCCAGATGCAATGCACTGAGTTATATGAGTTTTTAATAGAACTATCCATATGCACTGCACTGAGTTATATCAGGTTTTAATAAAACTATCCATTTGCAATGCAGTGAGTTATATCAGTTTTAAATAAAACTATCCATATGCAATGCAGTGAGTTATATCAGTTTTTAATAAAACTATCCATATGCAATGCACTGAGTTATATCAGGTTTTAATAAAACTATCCATATGCAATGCATTGAGTTATATCAGTTTTAAATAAAACTATGCACTGAGTTATATCAGTTTTAAATAAAACTATCCATATGCAATGCACTGAGTTATATCAGTTTTTAATAAAACTATCCATATGCAATGCAGTGAGTTCTATCAGTTTTAAATAAAACTATCCATATGCAATGCAGTGAGTTATATCAGTTTTTAATAAAACTATCCATATGCAATGCACTGAGTTATATCAGTTTTTAATAAAACTATCCATATGCAATGCACTGAGTTATATCAGTTTTTAATAAAACTATCCATATGCAATGCACTGAGTTATATCAGTTTTATATAAAACGATCCATATGCAATGCACTGAGTTATATCAGTTTTTAATAAAACTATCCATATGCAATGCACTGAGTTATATTAGTTTTTAATAAAACTATCCATATGCAATGCAGTGAGTTATATCAGTTTTTAATAAAACTATCCATATGCAATGCAGTGAGTTCTATCAGTTTTAAATAAAACTATCCATATGCAATGCAGTGAGTTATATCAGTTTTTAATAAATCAGTTTTTAATAAAACTATCCATATGCAATGCACTGAGTTATATCAGTTTTTAATAAAACTATCCATATGCAATGCAGTGAGTTATATCAGTTTTTAATAAAACTATCCATATGCAATGCACTGAGTTATATCAGTTTTTAATAAAACTATCCATATGCAATGCACTGAGTTATATTAGTTTTTAATAAAACTATCCATATGCAATGCAGTGAGTTATATCAGTTTTTAATAAAACTATCCATATGCAATGCAGTGAGTTATATCAGTTTTTAATAAAACTATCCATATGCAATGCACTGAGTTATATCAGGTTTTAATAAAACTATCCATATGCAATGCAGTGACTTATATCAGTTTTAAATAAAACTATCCATATGCAATGCACTGAGTTATATCAGTTTTAAATAAAACAATCCATATGCAATGCACTGAGTTATATCAGTTTTTAATAAAACTATCCATATGCAATGCAGTGAGTTCTATCAGTTTCAAATAAAACTATCCATATGCAATGCACTGAGTTATATCAGTTTTTAATAAAACTATCCATATGCAATGCAGTGAGTTATATCAGTTTTTAATAAAACTATCCATATGCAATGCACTGAGTTATATCAGTTTTTAATAAAACTATCCATATGCAATGCACTGAGTTATATTAGTTTTTAATAAAACTATCCATATGCAATGCAGTGAGTTATATCAGTTTTTAATAAAACTATCCATATGCAATGCAGTGAGTTATATCAGTTTTTAATAAAACTATCCATATGCAATGCACTGAGTTATATCAGGTTTTAATAAAACTATCCATATGCAATGCAGTGACTTATATCAGTTTTAAATAAAGCTATCCATATGCAATGCACTGAGTTATATCAGTTTTAAATAAAACAATCCATATGCAATGCACTGAGTTATATCAGTTTTTAATAAAACTATCCATATGCAATGCAGTGAGTTCTATCAGTTTTAAATAAAACTATCCATATGCAATGCAGTGAGTTATATCAGTTTTTAATAAATCAGTTTTTAATAAAACTATCCATATGCAATGCACTGAGTTATATCAGTTTTTAATTAAACTATCCATATGCAATGCAGTGAGTTATATCAGTTTTTAATAAAACTATCCATATGCAATGCACTGAGTTATATCAGGTTTTAATAAAACTATCTATATGCAATGCAGTGACTTATATCAGTTTTAAATAAAACTATCCATATGCAATGCACTGAGTTATATCAGTTTTAAATAAAACAATCCATATGCAATGCACTGAGTTATATCAGTTTTTAATAAAACTATCCATATGCAATGCACTGAGTTATATCAGTTTTTAATAGAACTATCCATATGCACTGCACTGAGTTATATCAGGTTTTAATAAAACTATCCATATGCAATGCAGTGAGTTATATCAGTTTGAAATAAAACTATCCATATGCAATGCAGTGAGTTATATCAGTTTTTAATAAAACTATCCATATGCAATGCACTGAGTTATATCACGTTTTAGTAAAACTATCCATATGCAATGCAGTGAGTTATATCAGTTTTAAATAAAACTATCCATGTGCAATGCAGTGAGTTATAAAAAAACTATCCATATGCAATGCACTGAGTTATATCAGGTTTTAATAAAACTATCCATATGCAATGCAGTGAGTTATATCAGTTTTAAATAAAACTATGCACTGAGTTATATCAGTTTTTAATAAAACTATCCATGTGCAATGCACTGAGTTATATAAGTTTTTAATAAAACTATCCATATGCAATGCAGTGAGTTATATCAGTTTTTAATAAAACTATCCATATGCAATGCACTGAGTTATATCAGTTTTAAATAAAACTATACATATGCAATGCACTGAGTTATATCAGTTTTTAATAAAACTATCCATATGCAATGCACTGAGTTATATCAGTTTTTAATAAAACTATCCATATGCAATGCAGTGAGTTATATCAGTTTTTAATAAAACTATCCATATGCAATGCACTGAGTTATATCCGTTTTTAAAAAAACTATCCATATGCAATGCACTGAGTTAGATTAGTTTTAAATAAAACTATCCATATGCAATGCACTGAGTTATATCAGTTTTAAATAAAACTATCCATATGCAATGCACTGAGTTATATCAGTTTTTAATAAAACTATCCATATGCAATGGACTGAGTTATATCCGTTTTTAATAAAACTATCCATATGCAATGCAGTGAGTTATATCAGTTTTTAATAAAACTATCCATATGCAATGCACTGAGTTATATCAGTTTTTAATAAAACTATCCATATGCAATGCAGTGAGTTATATCAGGTTTTAATAAAACTATCCATATGCAATGCACTGAGTTATATGAGTTTTTAATAGAACTATCCATATGCACTGCACTGAGTTATATCAGGTTTTAATAAAACTATCCATTTGCAATGCAGTGAGTTATATCAGTTTTAAATAAAACTATCCATATGCAATGCAGTGAGTTATATCAGTTTTTAATAAAACTATCCATATGCAATGCACTGAGTTATATCAGGTTTTAATAAAACTATCCATATGCAATGCAGTGAGTTATATCAGTTTTAAATAAAACTATGCACTGAGTTATATCAGTTTTAAATAAAACTATCCATATGCAATGCACTGAGTTATATCAGTTTTTAATAAAACTATCCATATGCAATGCAGTGAGTTCTATCAGTTTTAAATAAAACTATCCATATGCAATGCAGTGAGTTATATCAGTTTTTAATAAAACTATCCATATGCAATGCACTGAGTTATATCAGTTTTTAATAAAACTATCCATATGCAATGCACTGAGTTATATCAGTTTTTAATAAAACTATCCATATGCAATGCACTGAGTTATATCAGTTTTATATAAAACGATCCATATGCAATGCACTGAGTTATATCAGTTTTTAATAAAACTATCCATATGCAATGCACTGAGTTATATTAGTTTTTAATAGAACTATCCATATGCAATGCAGTGAGTTATATCAGTTTTTAATAAAACTATCCATATGCAATGCAGTGAGTTCTATCAGTTTTAAATAAAACTATCCATATGCAATGCAGTGAGTTATATCAGTTTTTAATAAATCAGTTTTTAATAAAACTATCCATATGCAATGCACTGAGTTATATCAGTTTTTAATAAAACTATCCATATGCAATGCAGTGAGTTATATCAGTTTTTAATAAAACTATCCATATGCAATGCACTGAGATATATCAGTTTTTAATAAAACTATCCATATGCAATGCACTGAGTTATATTAGTTTTTAATAAAACTATCCATATGCAATGCAGTGAGTTATATCAGTTTTTAATAAAACTATCCATATGCAATGCAGTGAGTTATATCAGTTTTTAATAAAACTATCCATATGCAATGCACTGAGTTATATCAGGTTTTAATAAAACTATCCATATGCAATGCAGTGACTTATATCAGTTTTAAATAAAACTATCCATATGCAATGCACTGAGTTATATCAGTTTTAAATAAAACAATCCATATGCAATGCACTGAGTTATATCAGTTTTTAATAAAACTATCCATATGCAATGCAGTGAGTTCTATCAGTTTTAAATAAAACTATCCATATGCAATGCAGTGAGTTATATCAGTTTTTAATAAAACTATCCATATGCAATGCAGTGAGCTATATCAGGTTTTAATAAAACTATCCATATGCAATGCACTGAGTTATATAAGTTTTTAATAACACTATCCATATGCAATGCAGTGGTTATATCAGGTTTTAATAAAACTATCCATATGCAATGCACTGAGTTATATCAGTTTTTAATAAAACTATCGATATGCAATGCACTGAGTTATATCAGTTTTTAATAAAACTATCCATATGCAATGCAGTGAGTTATATCAGGTTTTAATAAAACTATCCATATGCAATGCACTGAGTTATATCAGTTTTTAATAGAACTATCCATATGCACTGCAGTGAGTTATATCAGTTTTAAATAAAACTATGCACTGAGTTATATCAGTTTTTAATAAAACTATCCATATGCAATGCACTGAGTTATATCACGTTTTAGTAAAACTATCCATATGCAATGCAGTGAGTTACATCAGTTTTAAATAAAACTATCCATGTGCAATGCAGTGAGTTATAAAAAAACTATCCATATGCAATGCAGTGAGTTATATCAGGTTTTAATAAAACTATCCATATGCAATGCAGTGAGTTATATCAGTTTTAAATAAAACTATGCACTGAGTTATATCAGTTTTTAATAAAACTATCCATGTGCAATGCACTGAGTTATATAAGTTTTTAATAAAACTATCCATATGCAATGCAGTGAGTTATATCAGTTTTTAATAAAACTATCCATATGCAATGCACTGAGTTATATCAGTTTTAAATAAAACTATACATATGCAATGCACTGAGTTATATCAGTTTTTAGTAAAACTATCCATATGCAATGCACTGAGTTATATCAGTTTTTAATAAAACTATCCATATGCAATGCAGTGAGTTATATCAGTTTTTAATAAAACTATCCATATGCAATGCACTGAGTTATATCCGTTTTTAATAAAACTATCCATATGCAATGCACTGAGTTAGATTAGTTTTAAATAAAACTATCCATATGCAATGCACTGAGTTATATCAGTTTTAAATAAAACTATCCATATGCAATGCACTGAGTTATATCAGTTTTTAATAAAACTATCCATATGCAATGCAGTGAGTTCTATCAGTTTTAAATAAAACTATCCATATGCAATGCAGTGAGTTGTATCAGTTTTTAATAAAACTTTCCATATGCAATACAGTGAGTTATATCAGTTTTTAATAAAACTATCCATATGCAATGCACTGAGTTATATCAGTTTTTAATAAAACTATCCATATGCAATGCAGTGAGTTCTATCAGTTTTAAATAAAACTATCCATATGCAATGCAGTGAGTTATATCAGTTTTTAATAAAACTATCCATATGCAATGCACTGAGTTATATCAGTTTTTAATAAAACTATCCATATGCAATGCACTGAGTTATATCAGTTTTTAATAAAACTATCCATATGCAATGCACTGAGTTATATCAGTTTTAAATAAAACGATCCATATGCAATGCACTGAGTTATATCAGTTTTTAATAAAACTATCCATATGCAATGCACTGAGTTATATTAGTTTTTAATAAAACTATCCATATGCAATGCAGTGAGTTATATCAGTTTTTAATAAAACTATCCATATGCAATGCACTGAGTTATATCAGTTTTTAATAAAACTATCCATATGCAATGCAGTGAGTTCTATCAGTTTTAAATAAAACTATCCATATGCAATGCAGTGAGTTATATCAGTTTTTAATAAATCAGTTTTTAATAAAACTATCCATATGCAATGCACTGAGTTATATCAGTTTTTAATAAAACTATCCATATGCAATGCAGTGAGTTATATCAGTTTTTAATAAAACTATCCATATGCAATGCACTGAGTTATATCAGTTTTTAATAAAACTATCCATGTGCAATGCACTGAGTTATATCAGTCTTTAATAAAACTATCCATCTGCAATGCAGTGAGTTATATCAGTTTTTAATAAAACTATCCATATGCAATGCACTGAGTTATATCCGTTTTTAATAAAACTATCCATATGCAATGCACTGAGTTAGATCAGTTTTAAATAAAACTATCCATATGCAATGCGCTGAGTTATATCAATTTTAAATAAAACTATCCATATGCAATGCACTGAGTTATATCAGTTTTTAATAAAACTATCCATATGCAATGCAGTGAGTTCTATCAGTTTTAAATAAAACTATCCATATGCAATGCAGTGAGTTATATCAGTTTTTAATAAAACTATCCATATGCAGTGCACTGAGTTATATCAGTTTTTAATAAAACTATCCATATGCAATGCAGTGAGTTATATCAGGTTTTAATAAAACTATCCATATGCAATGCACTGAGTTATATCAGTTTTTAATAGAACTATCCATATGCACTGCACTGAGTTATATCAGGTTTTAATAAAACTATCCATTTGCAATGCAGTGAGTTATATCAGTTTTTAATAAAACTATCCATATGCAATGCACTGAGTTATATCAGTTTTTAATAAAACTATCCATATGCAATGCAGTGAGTTATATCAGTTTTAAATAAAACTATCCATGTGCAATGCAGTGAGTTATATCAGGTTTTAATAAAACTATCCATATGCAATGCACTGAGTTATATCAGGTTTTAATAAAACTATCCATATGCAATGCAGTGAGTTATATCAGTTTTAAATAAAACTATGCACTGAGTTATATCAGTTTTAAATAAAACTATCCATATGCAATGCACTGAGATATATCAGTTTTTAATAAAACTATCCAGATGCAATGCAGTGAGTTCTATCAGTTTTAAATAAAACTATCCATGTTGCTGGTTAGACTTAAGATTTCCTTAATTCAATATTACATTTATGTTCTTAACTTTGATTTACTATTAATCTTGATTTACTCTTAAAATATTACTGAATTTATAAGTATGGTATCACTTCAATTTATTTCGTTAAAGTTTCAAATTTTAACGAAGCGTTTATACCTATATGCATTTTCTATACTCCATTTTTGAATTCATTTTGTAAAGAACGTTTGAAAGAAGAAAACGAGAAGTAAGTCTTTGGCATTGTTAAAAGAGTTCTTTATTTATACTTATTAATACCTGATTTTTAGATATTAAAACTGTGCTGTTGATTTGATTGTTAAAACTCAATAAACCGCTTGTTTGAAATAATCGTTTATGTTGATATTCTTTCGGACGTTTTTTGCTGCCGCAACATTTTTTAATATTTCTCTGCTCTACGTAACCTGTTGACGCGAGAATCCAATGAATCATTATAATCTTCGAAGCAAGATACCGAATATGCCAAGCCAGTTGCCAAATAATCAGATGGATTCGTCACACGCAAGTACTGAGATGGAATCAGCCAGCGAAGGAGAAATGGACGCCATGCCCACACAAACAGATAAGTCAATAAGTGATTTACAGAAACAAGTATTAGAGTTAAAACGCTCACTAGCAGCGTCTGAGAAAGTGGTAACAGTTACCAACAAATAGCCGACAGAAACCCAAAAGTCACTAATTCCGAATTACTACCGAATTTCGCAACCTACGCCGACAGTATTAGCCCTGCGAGTACCCATTTCGTCAATCGTAACTTTAATAATTTTTCCAGTAATAACGCTTATACATCAACTGCCAACTATCCGCCGAATACTTATAGAATACATCCCCAGTTTGCTTCTAGCCAAATTGGCGCTGGAGTTCGTGAATCTCAAACGAACAGTTTGCCACAATCAATAAATATACAACAACCACATATTCGAAAACTTCTAGATTTGCCTGAGTTTAATGGATCACCAGAAGAATGGCCAATGTTCTTTGCGGCCTTTAAAGAAACTACTGCCATGTATATGTACACCGATCTGGAGAATTTGTTTCGTCTACAAAAAGCTTTAAAAGGATCAGCCAAACAAAAAGTAGAATCATTGCTTATCCATCCATCAAGTGTAAATACTGTGATATCTACGCTGGAATTTAATTTTGGACGTCCACAATTATTAATTCGTAGTCAAATAACTAAAGCCCGTGCCTTTCCACCTATCACCGGAGGGAAATTGATCGATATAATCGCCTTTAGTACAATGGTAAGCAACTTAACAGCCTTTTTGGAGAATGCCGGTGCTGCTGCACATTTAACAAATCCGACGCTTTTAGATGAATTGGTGAGTAAACTTCCTATGAGCAAACGTGAAGAATGGGCTCGCCATGCCTTTTCCTTGAGGTTATCCTATCCAAGTATTAGAAATTTTAATAATTGGCTGCAAGAAATAGCAATGTTTATTTCAATAGCCTCAGAGTTTATTCCACCAAAGACTTCGAATGTAAATGATCAGCTGATTTCGAAAACGAATAAGTCTGTAAAGCCAGTGTTGGTAATGACAGAAATAAAGTGCGGTTACTGCCAAAATAATCATCATTTATACCAGTGCTCAAAGTTCAAAGATATCGAATGCAACAAACGATGGAAGTTTGTAAAAGAAAATCATTTATGTTTTTGTTGCCTACGTTCAGGTCACAGTGCTGCTAATTGTACAAGTCGCCGTGAGTGCGGTCTTAATTCATGCAAAAGAATTCATAACAGATTGCTCCATGAAAACTTTAGTGTTAAAGATGAAGGTGGCAACTCAAAGCCAATTTCGAATACAAATACAGATTTTCAAAAACAGATGGTAGATAAAACCAGTAGTGTTCATACCATCTTCGAAAGGGAATTTAGTAAGAAAACTTTATTTAAATTTTTACCCATAGAAATAAAAGGGCCTCGAGGTAAATGCAAAGTCATGGCATTTGTCGATGATGGCTCAAAAATATCATTAATAGAAGAAAGTATTATCAAAGCTGTCGGTTTGAATGGACCACAAGATTTGTTATCACTCAGATGGATAGGAGGTAAAACAACAAGCGAACTTTCGAAACACATAGATTTAGAAGTTACTGGTGTTAGGGGAAATACACCAAATTATCAAATGAGAAACGTACGTACAACGAAAAAGCTTGAATTACCAGCGCAGACACTCAATTTTGAAAGTTTTAAATCAAAATATAAAATATCAAATGATATTTCAGTTGAAGACTATGAGAATGCTATTCCACAAATGCTCATTGGCATGCCACATATTAATTTAGTTCGACCGTTAGAAGTAATTAATCTTGATGAATGTTTTTCGATTCATAGATCCAATTTAGGCTGTATACTATTTGGCTCTAATGAAGAAAGCGCTGATGGAGTAGTGTGCAGTATCGATTGTGAGATAAACATGATGAGAGACATACAAAAACAAATGATGGATTATTTTAGTATAGAAAATTTTGGTGTGAAACTACTTCAGCCAGTAATTAGCGAAGCCGATAAAAGGGCTCAAACAATTCTTTCCGAAACAACTAAACAAATTAGTACGCAATATGAAACTGGGTTACTATGGAGTCACGATGAAATCAAATTTTTTGAGAGTTATAGTATGGCACTCAAGCGTCTTGAAATTATAGAGTCAAAAATGTCTAAAGACAAAACATTTTTCGATTGGTACAATAACAAAATAGATGAGTATATAACCAAATCATATGCTAGAAAATTAACACGTTTGGAAGCATCGAAGATTTGTCCTCAAACGTGGTATTTGCCACATTTTGCTGTTTGCAATATTAATAAAGAGAATAAAAGGCGTTTGGTATTCGATGCTGCAGCTTCCATTAATGGAGTATCTTTTAATTCAAGGTTATTGAAAGGACCTGAGGCTTATCAACCTAAACCTTTGTTGTCAATTTTATTTAAGTTCCGGCAGGGTCAAATAGGTGTGTGTGCTGACATACGCGAGATGTTTCACCGCGTGAAAATACGTGAAGCAGACCAAGAGGCACAACGGTTTTTATGGCGAAATGGAGATTCAACCAAGGAACCGGAAGTGTATGTAATGACAGCAATGATATTCGGTTCGGTGTGTTCACCATGTTCAGCTCAATATGTTAAGAATGTAAACGCAAAGAAGTTTGCAAAAGATTATCCGAGGGCTACTAGCGCAATTATTGATTGTCATTATGTTGACGATTACGTTGCTAGTTTCGACACATCAGAGGAAGCTATAGACGTTTCGAGGATGGTCAAGCGAATTAACGCGTCCGCCGGATTCGAGCTACGTGGATTTTTGTCTAATTGTGCAGATGTTCGCTTTGCACTTTCAGATGAATCATCATCATCGTCATCCACAGATATGATGAACTTTGATTCCAAAGAATCGTCGACTGAAAAGGTACTGGGAATGCATTGGCATTGCATGGATGACCAGTTTTGTTTTGTATTAAAGTTTTCGAAAGTACCAAAAGATGTACTATCTGGCGCTCGACGTCCGACAAAAGCTGAAGTATTAAGTCTTACGATGTCTATATTTGATCCTTTTGGCTACCTTGCGAACGTAACCATAAAGTCTAAAATTCTATTGCAAACTTTATGGCGCCTGAATGTAGATTGGAAATCACCAATACCGGAGAAAATTTTTTCAGAGTGGTACAATTGGTATAAAGATTTGGATCAGGCTAAAAGTTTAAATATTCCCCGTTGTTATCATGAAAATTTCAATAAAGATACTGCCAAGATAGACTTGCACATCTTCGTCGATGCAAGCGAACTTGCATACGCCGCAGTAGCGTACTGGCGAATAGTCGTCTACGGTAACGTAAGCATAGTATTCGTAGCTGGGAAATCACGATGTAGCCCAATTAAAGCTTTGTCTGTACCAAGACTGGAACTTTTGGCTGCGGTACTGGGAGTTCGCCTAAAAAATACAATATTAAGTGGTCATGACGTGAAACCACAGAACGTAACATTTTGGTCTGATTCAAAGACATTATTAAGTTGGATCATGTCTGACAGCCGGTGCTACAAGCAGTTTGTAGCGCACAGGATTACGGAGATTTTGGATTCTTCTGACATCACTTGGTGGCGTTGGGTACCCGGCAAGCAGAATCCCGCTGACGAAGCTACCCGTATGCTATCAAAAGTTACTAATAACTCCAAATGGATAAGTGGGCCGAAATTCTTGAAAGAGTCGGAAGCGACTTGGCCAATCCTTTCCGATAGTTGTATCAACCAGTCTTGTGAAGTTGAGAGGCGTTTGAAAAGCGTATTTGTCGTCGACCTTGATCCTAAAGTAATAAAATTTGAAAAATTTTCTAACTATTATAAATTGCTTAGGGTTATGACCTGGGTTAGAATAGCTGTACTGAAATTTAAATCTCTAAAAATTAACGAAAGGAAGAAATCGTATCCTATTTCAAGTCTATTACTGACAGCAAAGTACATAGATGAAACTGAAAAATTGATTTGTCGCCTTGTCCAAAAGTGGACGTATCCTGATGAATTGCGTGATTTGTCGAATGGAGATGCTGTTTCTAAGAACAGTCCACTTTTTAATCTAACACCAACGATTGATAATGAGGGAGTTTTGAGACTATCAGGTCGAATTGATAATGCAGAATGTGTTCCCTTAAATACGAGGAGACCAATTATTTTACCAAACAATCATCCTCTGACTGGATTAATTGTACGTCACTACCACGAGAAATATAAACATCAGAACCAAGAATCAATAGTAAGTGCTATTCGAAGGAAATTTTGGATATCAAGCTTGCGTCGAATAGTCAACTCAGCTGCTAAAAATTGTCAATATTGTAAAAATAAAAACGCCGAACCAAAACCGCCGCTTATGGGTCAATTACCTAGAGACCGACTATCTGCTTTTGTTCGAGTCTTCAGCTACACAGGTGTGGATTTTTTCGGACCTTATTTAGTAGCCGTGGGACGTCGTCGAGAAAAAAGATGGGGTTGTCTTTTTACATGTCTAACTGTAAGGGCAATACATTTAGAGTTGGCTAGAGATTTGTCTGCGGATGCCTTTATAATATGTTTAAGAAATTTTATAAACAGGCGCGGAGTTCCCATTAGGATTCGAAGCGATCGAGGCACAAATTTTGTAGGAGCGAGTAAAGAGGACTCGATGTTGGTAGAAAGAGGGTTGGTCGAAGAAGGCACGCGGCAGGGTATAGAATGGATATTCAATTCACCTGGTAACCCATCAGCAGGGGGTGCATGGGAAAGAATGGTGCGCTGTGTGAAAAGAGTACTATCTTTTACGTTGAAGACAAAAGTACCTCAAGTAGAGACGCTACAGAGCTTATTTATAGAAGCGGAGAATCTGGTAAATTCTCGTCCTTTGACTTATCTACCCATAGACAGCCAAGATGCAGAACCTCTAACTCCAAATCATTTCATTTTGGGTTGTCCAAACGATATTCAAACACCAAGTATAGGCGAGAATATATGTTTACGTAAGCAGTGGCAGATCTTACAGCAGATGAAGCAAACTTTTTGGAAGAGGTGGGTGTTAGAATATCTTCCAACTCTCACAAGGAGGAGCAAATGGTGCCAACGTGAAGAACCTATCAAGATTGGTGATGTGGTGCTTGTATGTGATGAAAACGAGCGTCGGGGCGAATGGAAGCGAGGTATTGTAACAGAGATATTTCCTGCGCCAGATGGTCAAGTGCGTTCAGCTATTATAAAAACAACTACTGGTACTCTTCGTAGACCAGCTACAAAATTAGCCGTTTTAGATGTGGTTCGTGAATCTCCCGGAGCCCGTTCGATTCACGGGGGGCGGGATGTTGCTGATTAGACTTAAGATTTCCTTAATTCAATATTACATTTATGTTCTTAACTTTGATTTACTATTAATCTTGATTTACTCTTAAAATATTACTGAATTTATAAGTATGGTATCACTTCAATTTATTTCGTTAAAGTTTCAAATTTTAACGAAGCGTTTATACCTATATGCATTTTCTATACTCCATTTTTGAATTCATTTTGTAAAGAACGTTTGAAAGAAGAAAACGAGAAGTAAGTCTTTGGCATTGTTAAAAGAGTTCTTTATTTATACTTATTAATACCTGATTTTTAGATATTAAAACTGTGCTGTTGATTTGATTGTTAAAACTCAATAAACCGCTTGTTTGAAATAATCGTTTATGTTGATATTCTTTCGGACGTTTTTTGCTGCCGCAACAATCCATATGCAATGCAGTGAGTTATATCAGTTTTTAATAAAACTATCCATATGCAATGCACTGAGTTATATCAGTTTTTAATAAAACTATCCATATGCAATGCAGTGAGTTCTATCAGTTTTAAATAAAACTATCCATATGCAATGCAGTGAGTTATATCAGTTTTTAATAAATCAGTTTTTAATAAAACTATCCATATGCAATGCACTGAGTTATATCAGTTTTTAATAAAACTATCCATATGCAATGCAGTGAGTTATATCAGTTTTTAATAAAACTATCCATATGCAATGCACTGAGTTATATCAGTTTTTAATAAAACTATCCATATGCAATGCACTGAGTTATATTAGTTTTTAATAAAACTATCCATATGCAATGCAGTGAGTTATATCAGTTTTTAATAAAACTATCCATATGCAATGCAGTGAGTTATATCAGTTTTTAATAAAACTATCCATATGCAATGCACTGAGTTATATCAGGTTTTAATAAAACTATCCATATGCAATGCAGTGACTTATATCAGTTTTAAATAAAACTATCCATATGCAATGCACTGAGTTATATCAGTTTTAAATAAAACAATCCATATGCAATGCACTGAGTTATATCAGTTTTTAATAAAACTATCCATATGCAATGCAGTGAGTTCTATCAGTTTTAAATAAAACTATCCATATGCAATGCAGTGAGTTATATCAGTTTTTAATAAAACTATCCATATGCAATGCAGTGAGTTATATCAGGTTTTAATAAAACTATCCATATGCAATGCACTGAGTTATATAAGTTTTTAATAACACTATCCATATGCAATGCAGTGGTTATATCAGGTTTTAATAAAACTATCCATATGCAATGCACTGAGTTATATCAGTTTTTAATAAAACTATCGATATGCAATGCACTGAGTTATATCAGTTTTTAATAGAACTATCCATATGCACTGCACTGAGTTATATCAGGTTTTAATAAAACTATCCATATGCAATGCAGTGAGTTATATCAGTTTTAAATAAAACTATCCATATGCAATGCAGTGAGTTATATCAGTTTTTAATAAAACTATCCATATGCAATGCACTGAGTTATATCACGTTTTAGTAAAACTATCCATATGCAATGCAGTGAGTTATATCAGTTTTAAATAAAACTATCCATATGCAATGCAGTGAGTTATATCAGTTTTTAATAAAACTATCCATATGCAATGCACTGAGTTATATCAGTTTTTAATAAAACTATCCATATGCAATGCAGTGAGTTATATCAGGTTTTAATAAAACTATCCATATGCAATGCACTGAGTTATATCAGTTTTTAATAGAACTATCCATATGCACTGCACTGAGTTATATCAGGTTTTAATAAAACTATCCATTTGCAATGCAGTGAGTTATATCAGTTTTAAATAAAACTATCCATATGCAATGCAGTGAGTTATATCAGCTTTTAATAAAACTATCCATATGCAATGCACTGAGTTATATCAGGTTTTAATAAAACTATCCATATGCAATGCAGTGAGTTATATCAGTTTTAAATAAAACTATGCACTGAGTTATATCAGTTTTAAATAAAACTATCCATATGCAATGCACTGAGTTATATCAGTTTTTAATAAAACTATCCATATGCAATGCAGTGAGTTCTATCAGTTTTAAATAAAACTATCCATATGCAATGCAGTGAGTTATATCAGTTTTTAATAAAACTATCCATATGCAATGCACTGAGTTATATCAGTTTTTAATAAAACTATCCATATGCAATGCACTGAGTTATATCAGTTTTTAATAAAACAATCCATATGCAATGCACTGAGTTATATCAGTTTTAAATAAAACGATCCATATGCAATGCACTGAGTTATATCAGTTTTTAATAAAGCTATCCATATGCAATGCACTGAGTTATATTAGTTTTTAATAAAACTATCCATATGCAATGCAGTGAGTTATATCAGTTTTTAATAAAACTATCCATATGCAATGCACTGAGTTATATCAGTTTTTAATAAAACTATCCATATGCAATGCAGTGAGTTCTATCAGTTTTAAATAAAACTATCCATATGCAATGCAGTGAGTTATATCAGTTTTTAATAAATCAGTTTTTAATAAAACTATCCATATGCAATGCACTGAGTTATATCAGTTTTTAATAAAACTATCCATATGCAATGCAGTGAGTTATATCAGTTTTTAATAAAACTATCCATATGCAATGCACTGAGTTATATCAGTTTTTAATAAAATTATCCATATGCAATGCACTGAGTTATATTAGTTTTTAATAAAACTATCCATATGCAATGCAGTGAGTTATATCAGTTTTTAATAAAACTATCCATATGCAATGCAGTGAGTTATATCAGTTTTTAATAAAACTATCCATATGCAATGCACTGAGTTATATCAGGTTTTAATAAAACTATCCATATGCAATGCAGTGACTTATATCAGTTTTAAATAAAACTATCCATATGCAATGCACTGAGTTATATCAGTTTTTAATAAAACTATCCATATGCAATGCAGTGAGTTATATCAGTTTTTAATAAAACTATCCATATGCAATACACTGAGATATATCAGTTTTTAATAAAACTGTCCATATGCAATGCACTGAGTTATATCAGTTTTAAATAAAACTATCCATATGCAATGCACTGAGTTATATCAGTTTTTAATAAAACTATCCATATGCAATGCACTGAGTTATATTAGTTTTTAATAAAACTATCCATATGCAATGCAGTGAGTTATATCAGTTTTTAATAAAACTATCCATATGCAATGCAGTGAGTTATATCAGTTTTTAATAAAACTATCCATATGCAATGCACTGAGTTATATCAGGTTTTAATAAAACTATCCATATGCAATGCAGTGACTTATATCAGTTTTAAATAAAACTATCCATATGCAATGCAGTGAGTTATATCAGTTTTAAATAAAACTATCCATATGCAATGCACTGAGTTATATCAGTTTTTAATAAAACTATCCATATGCAATGCACTGAGTTATGTCAGTTTTTAATAAAACTATCCATATGCAATGCACTGAGTTATATCAGTTTATAATAAAACTATCCATATGCAATGCACTGAGTTATATCAGGTTTTAATAAAACTATCCATATGCAATGCACTGAGTTATATCAGTTTTTAATAAACCTAACAAAATGCAATGCAGTAAATTATATTAGTTTTAAATAAAACTATCCATATGCAATGCACTGAGTTATATCAGTTTTTAATAAACCTAACAAAATGCAATGCAGTAAATTATATCAGTTTTTAATAAAACTATCCATATGCAATGCAGTGAGTTCTATCAGTTTTAAATAAAACTATCCATATGCAATGCAGTGAGTTATATCAGTTTTTAATAAAACTATCCATATGCAATGCAGTGAGTTAAATCAGGTTTTAATAAAACTATCCATATGCAATGCACTGAGTTATATAAGTTTTTAATAACACTATCCATATGCAATGCAGTGGTTATATCAGGTTTTAATAAAACTATCCATATGCAATGCACTGAGTTATATCAGTTTTTAATAAAACTATCGATATGCAATGCACTGAGTTATATCAGTTTTTAATAAAACTATCCATATGCAATGCAGTGAGTTATATCAGGTTTTAATAAAACTATCCATATGCAATGCACTGAGTTATATCAGTTTTTAATAGAACTATCCATATGCACTGCACTGAGTTATATCAGGTTTAAATAAAACTATCCATATGCAATGCAGTGAGTTATATCAGTTTTAAATAAAACTATCCATATGCAATGCAGTGAGTTATATCAGTTTTTAATAAAACTATCCATATGCAATGCACTGAGTTATATCAGGTTTTAGTAAAACTATCCATATGCAATGCAGTGAGTTATATCAGTTTTAAATCAAACTATCCATGTGCAATGCAGTGAGTTATAAAAAAACTATCCATATGCAATGCACTGAGTTATATCAGGTTTTAATAAAAATATCCATATGCAATGCAGTGAGTTATATAAGTTTTAAATAAAACTATGCACTGAGTTATATCAGTTTTTAATAAAACTATCCATGTGCAATGCACTGAGTTATATCAGTTTTTAATAAAACTATCCATATGCAATGCAGTGAGTTATATCAGTTTTTAATAAAACTATCCATATGCAATGCAGTGAGTTATATCAGTTTTAAATAAAACTATACATATGCAATGCACTGAGTTATATCAGTTTTTAATAAAACTATCCATATGCAATGCACTGAGTTATATCAGTTTTTAATAAAACTATCCATATGCAATGCAGTGAGTTATATCAGTTTTTAATAAAACTATCCATATGCAATGCACTGAGTTATATCCGTTTTTAATAAAACTATCCATATGCAATGCACTGAGTTAGATCAGTTTTAGATAAAACTATCCATATGCAATGCACTGAGTTATATCAGTTTTAAATAAAACTATCCATATGCAATGCACTGAGTTATATCAGTTTTTAATAAAACTATCCATATGCAAAGCAGTGAGTTCTATCAGTTTTAAATAAAACTATCCATATGCAATGCACTGAGTTATATCAGTTTTTAATAAAACTATCCATATGCAATGCACTGAGTTATATCAGTTTTTAATAAAACTATCCATATGCAATGCAGTGAGTTATATCAAGTTTTAATAAAACTATCCATATGCAATGCACTGAGTTATATCAGTTTTTAATAGAACTATCCATATGCACTGCACTGAGTTATATCAGGTTTTAATAAAACTATCCATTTACAATGCAGTGAGTTATATCAGTTTTAAATAAAACTATCCATATGCAATGCAGTGAGTTATATCAGTTTTTAATAAAACTATCCATATGCAATGCACTGAGTTATATCAGTTTTTAATAAAACTATCCATAGGCAATGCACTGAGTTATATCAGTTTTAAATAAAACGATCCATATGCAATGCACTGAGTTATATCAGTTTTAAATAAAATTATGCACTGAGTTATATCAGTTTTAAATAAAACTAACCATATGCAATGCACTGAGTTATATCAGTTTTTAATAAAACTATCCATATGCAATGCAGTGAGTTATATCAGTTTTTAATAAAACTATCCATATGCAATGCGGTGAGTTATATCAGTTTTTAATAAAACTATCCATATGCAATGCACTGAGTTATATCAGTTTTTAATAAAACTCTCCATATGCAATGCACTGAGTTATATCAGTTTTTAATAAAACTATCCATAGGCAATGCACTGAGTTATATCAGTTTTAAATAAAACGATCCATATGCAATGCACTGAGTTATATCAGTTTTTAAAAAAACTATCCATATGCAATGCACTGAGTTATATTAGTTTTTAATAAAACTATTCATATGCAATGCAGTGAGTTATATCAGTTTTTAATAAAACTATCCATATGCAATGCACTGAGTTATATCAGTTTTTAATAAAACTATCCATATGCAATGCAGTGAGTTCTATCAGTTTTAAATAAAACTATCCATATGCAATGCAGTGAGTTATATCAGTTTTTAATAAATCAGTTTGTAATAAAACTATCCATATGCAAGGCACTGAGTTATATCAGTTTTTAATAAAACTATCCATATGCAATGCACTGAGTTATATCAGTTTTTAATAAAACTATCCATATGCAATGCAGTGAGTTATATCAGTTTTTAATAAAACTATCCATATGCAATGCAGTGAGTTCTATCAGTTTTAAATAAAACTATCCATATGCAATGCAGTGAGTTATATCAGTTTTTAATAAATCAGTTTGTAATAAAACTATCCATATGCAAGGCACTGAGTTATATCAGGTTTTAATAAAACTATCCATATGCAATGCAGTGACTTATATCAGTTTTAAATAAAACTATCCATATGCAATGCACTGCGTTATATCAGTTTTTAATAAAACTATCCATATGCAATGCAGTGAGTTATATCAGTTTTTAGTGAAACTATCCATATGCAATGCACTGAGTTATATCAGTTTTTAATAAAACTATCCATATGCAATACACTGAGATATATCAGTTTTTAATAAAACTGTCCATATGCAATGCACTGAGTTATATCAGTTTTAAATAAAACTATCCATATGCAATGCACTGAGTTATATCAGTTTTTAATAAAACTATCCATATGCAATGCACTGAGTTATATTAGTTTTTAATAAAACTATCCATATGCAATGCAGTGAGTTATATCAGTTTTTAATAAAACTATCCATATGCAATGCAGTGAGTTATATCAGTTTTTAATAAAACTATCCATATGCAATGCACTGAGTTATATCAGGTTCTAATAAAACTATCCATATGCAATGCAGTGACTTATATCAGTTTTTAATAAAACTATCCATATGCAATGCACTGAGTTATATCAGTTTTTAATAAAACTATCCATATGCAATGCACTGAGTTATATCAGTTTTTAATAAAACTATCCATATGCAATGCACTGAGTTATATCAGGTTTTAATAAAACTATCCATATGCAATGCACTGAGTTATATCAGTTTTTAATAAACCTAACAAAATGCAATGCAGTAAATTATATCAGTTTTAAATAAAACTATCCACATGCAATGCACTGAGTTATATCAGTTTTTAATAAACCTAACAAAATGCAATGCAGTAAATTATATCAGTTTTTAATAAAACTATCCATATGCAATGCACTGAGTTATATCAGTTTTTAATAAAACTATCCATATGCAATGCACTGAGTTATATCAGTTTTTAATAAAACTATCCATATGCAATGCACTGAGTTAGATCAGTTTTAAATAAAACTATCCATATGCAATGCACTGAGTTATATCAGTTTTAAATAAAACAATCCATATGCAATGCACTGAGTTATATCAGTTTTTAATAAAACTATCCATATGCAATGCAGTGAGTTCTATCAGTTTTAAATAAAACTATCCATATGCAATGCAGTGAGTTATATCAGTTTTTAATAAAACTATCCATATGCAATGCAGTGAGTTATATCAGGTTTTAATAAAACTATCCATATGCAATGCACTGAGTTATATAAGTTTTTAATAAAACCATCCATATGCAATGCAGTGGTTATATCAGGTTTTAATAAAACTATCCCTATGCAATGCACTGAGTTATATCATTTTTTAATAAAACTATCGATATGCAATGCACTGAGTTATATCAGTTTTAAATAAAACTATCCATATGCACTGCACTGAGTTATATCAGGTTTTAATAAAACTATCCATATGCAATGCAGTGAGTTATATCAGTTTTAAATAAAACTATCCATATGCACTGCACTGAGTTATATCAGGTTTTAATAAAACTATCCATATGCAATGCAGTGAGTTATATCAGTTTTAAATAAAACTATCCATATGCAATGCAGTGAGTTATATCAGTTTTTAATAAAACTATCCATATGCAATGCACTGAGTTATATCAGGTTTTAGTAAAACTATCCATATGCAATGCAGTGAGTTATATCAGTTTTAAATAAAACTATCCATGTGCAATGCAGTGAGTTATAAAAAAACTATCCATATGCAATGCACTGAGTTATATCAGGTTTTAATAAAACTATCCATATGCAATGCAGTGAGTTATATCAGTTTTAAATAAAACTATGCACTGAGTTATATCAGTTTTTAATAAAACTATCCATGTGCAATGCACTGAGTTATATCAGTTTTTAAAAAAACTATCCATACGCAATGCAGTGAGTTATATCAGTTTTTAATAAAACTATCCATATGCAATGCATTGAGTTATATCAGTTTTTAATAAAACTATCCATTAGTAATGCACTGAGTTATATCAGTTTTTAATAAAATTATCCATATGCAATGCACTGAGTTATATCAGGTTTTAATAAAACTATCCATATGCAATGCACTGAGTTATATCAGTTTTTAATAAAATTATCCATATGCAATGCACTGAGTTATATCAGTTTTAAATAAAACTATCCATAGGCAATGCACTGAGTTATATCAGTTTTTAATAAAACTATCCATATGCAATGCACTGAGTTATATCAGTTTTAAATAAAACTATCCATATGCAATGCAGTGAGTTATATCAGTTTTTAATAAAACTATCCATATGCAATGTACTGAGTTATATCAGTTTTTAATAAAACTATCCATATGCAATGTACTGAGTTATATCAGTTTTTAATAAAACTATCCATATGCAATGCACTGAGTTATATCAGTTTTAAATAAAACTATCCATATGCAATGCAGTGAGTTATATCAGTTTTTAATAAATCAGTTTGTAATAAAACTATCCATATGCAAGGCACTGAGTTATATCAGTTTTTAATAAAACTATCCATATGCAATGCACTGAGTTATATCAGTTTTTAATAAAACTATCCATATGCAATGCAGTGAGTTATATCAGTTTTTAATAAAACTATCCATATGCAATGCAGTGAGTTCTATCAGTTTTAAATAAAACTATCCATATGCAATGCAGTGAGTTATATCAGTTTTTAATAAATCAGTTTGTAATAAAACTATCCATATGCAAGGCACTGAGTTATATCAGGTTTTAATAAAACTATCCATATGCAATGCAGTGACTTATATCAGTTTTAAATAAAACTATCCATATGCAATGCACTGCGTTATATCAGTTTTTAATAAAACTATCCATATGCAATGCACTGAGTTATATCAGTTTTTAATAAAACTATCCATATGCAATGCACTGAGTTATATCAGGTTTTAATAAAACTATCCATATGCAATACACTGAGATATATCAGTTTTTAATAAAACTGTCCATATGCAATGCACTGAGTTATATCAGTTTTAAATAAAACTATCCATATGCAATGCACTGAGTTATATCAGTTTTTAATAAAACTATCCATATGCAATGCACTGAGTTATATTAGTTTTTAATAAAACTATCCATATGCAATGCAGTGAGTTATATCAGTTTTTAATAAAACTATCCATATGCAATGCAGTGAGTTATATCAGTTTTTAATAAAACTATCCATATGCAATGCACTGAGTTATATCAGGTTCTAATAAAACTATCCATATGCAATGCAGTGACTTATATCAGTTTTTAATAAAACTATCCATATGCAATGCACTGAGTTATATCAGTTTTTAATAAAACTATCCATATGCAATGCACTGAGTTATATCAGTTTTTAATAAAACTATCCATATGCAATGCACTGAGTTATATCAGGTTTTAATAAAACTATCCATATGCAATGCACTGAGTTATATCAGTTTTTAATAAACCTAACAAAATGCAATGCAGTAAATTATATCAGTTTTAAATAAAACTATCCACATGCAATGCACTGAGTTATATCAGTTTTTAATAAACCTAACAAAATGCAATGCAGTAAATTATATCAGTTTTTAATAAAACTATCCATATGCAATGCACTGAGTTATATCAGTTTTTAATAAAACTATCCATATGCAATGCACTGAGTTATATCAGTTTTTAATAAAACTATCCATATGCAATGCACTGAGTTAGATCAGTTTTAAATAAAACTATCCATATGCAATGCACTGAGTTATATCAGTTTTAAATAAAACAATCCATATGCAATGCACTGAGTTATATCAGTTTTTAATAAAACTATCCATATGCAATGCAGTGAGTTCTATCAGTTTTAAATAAAACTATCCATATGCAATGCAGTGAGTTATATCAGTTTTTAATAAAACTATCCATATGCAATGCAGTGAGTTATATCAGGTTTTAATAAAACTATCCATATGCAATGCACTGAGTTATATAAGTTTTTAATAAAACCATCCATATGCAATGCAGTGGTTATATCAGGTTTTAATAAAACTATCCCTATGCAATGCACTGAGTTATATCATTTTTTAATAAAACTATCGATATGCAATGCACTGAGTTATATCAGTTTTAAATAAAACTATCCATATGCACTGCACTGAGTTATATCAGGTTTTAATAAAACTATCCATATGCAATGCAGTGAGTTATATCAGTTTTAAATAAAACTATCCATATGCACTGCACTGAGTTATATCAGGTTTTAATAAAACTATCCATATGCAATGCAGTGAGTTATATCAGTTTTAAATAAAACTATCCATATGCAATGCAGTGAGTTATATCAGTTTTTAATAAAACTATCCATATGCAATGCACTGAGTTATATCAGGTTTTAGTAAAACTATCCATATGCAATGCAGTGAGTTATATCAGTTTTAAATAAAACTATCCATGTGCAATGCAGTGAGTTATAAAAAAACTATCCATATGCAATGCACTGAGTTATATCAGGTTTTAATAAAACTATCCATATGCAATGCAGTGAGTTATATCAGTTTTAAATAAAACTATGCACTGAGTTATATCAGTTTTTAATAAAACTATCCATGTGCAATGCACTGAGTTATATCAGTTTTTAAAAAAACTATCCATACGCAATGCAGTGAGTTATATCAGTTTTTAATAAAACTATCCATATGCAATGCATTGAGTTATATCAGTTTTTAATAAAACTATCCATTAGTAATGCACTGAGTTATATCAGTTTTTAATAAAATTATCCATATGCAATGCACTGAGTTATATCAGGTTTTAATAAAACTATCCATATGCAATGCACTGAGTTATATCAGTTTTTAATAAAATTATCCATATGCAATGCACTGAGTTATATCAGTTTTAAATAAAACTATCCATAGGCAATGCACTGAGTTATATCAGTTTTTAATAAAACTATCCATATGCAATGCACTGAGTTATATCAGTTTTAAATAAAACTATCCATATGCAATGCAGTGAGTTATATCAGTTTTTAATAAAACTATCCATATGCAATGTACTGAGTTATATCAGTTTTTAATAAAACTATCCATATGCAATGTACTGAGTTATATCAGTTTTTAATAAAACTATCCATATGCAATGCACTGAGTTATATCAGTTTTTAATAAACCTAACAAAATGCAATGCAGTAAATTATATCAGTTTTAAATAAAACTATCCATATGCAATGCACTGAGTTATATCAGTTTTTAATAAACCTAACAAAAGGCAATGCAGTAAATTATATCAGTTCTTAATAAAACTATCCATATGAAATGAACTGAGTTATATCAGTTTTTAATAAAACTATCCATATGCAATGCACTGAGTTATATCAGTTTTTAATAAAACTATCCATATGCAATGCACTGAGTTAGATCAGTTTTAAATAAAACTATCCATATGCAATGCACTGAGTTATATCAGTTTTTAATAAAACTATCCATATGCAAAGCAGTGAGTTCTATCAGTTTTAAATAAAACTATCCATATGCAATGCACTGAGTTATATCAGTTTTTAATAAAACTATCCATATGCAATGCACTGAGTTATATCAGTTTTTAATAAAACTATCCATATGCAATGCAGTGAGTTATATCAGGTTTTAATAAAACTATCCATATGCAATGCACTGAGTTATATCAGTTTTTAATAGAACTATCCATATGCACTGCACTGAGTTATATCAGGTTTTAATAAAACTATCCATTTACAATGCAGTGAGTTATATCAGTTTTAAATAAAACTATCCATATGCAATGCACTGAGTTATATCAGTTTTTAATAAAACTATCCATATGCAATGCACTGAGTTATATCAGGTTTTAATAAAACTATCCATATGCAATGCAGTGAGTTATATCAGTTTTAAATAAAACTATCCATGTGCAATGCAGTGAGTTATATCAGGTTTTAATAAAACTATCCATATGCAATGCACTGAGTTATATCAGGTTTTAATAAAACTATCCATATGCAATGCAGTGAGTTATATCAGTTTTAAATAAAACTATGCACTGAGTTATATCAGTTTTAAATAAAACTATCCATATGCAATGCACTGAGTTATATCAGTTTTTAATAAAACTATCCATATGCAATGCAGTGAGTTCTATCAGTTTTAAATAAAACTATCCATATGCAATGCAGTGAGTTATATCAGTTTTTAATAAAACTATCCATATGCAATGCACTGAGTTATATCAGTTTTTAATAAAACTATCCATATGCAATGCACTGAGTTATATCAGTTTTTAATAAAACTATCCATATACAATGCACTGAGTTATATCAGTTTTAAATAAAACGATCCATATGCAATGCACTGAGTTATATCAGTTTTTAAAAAAACTATCCATATGCAATGCACTGAGTTATATTAGTTTTTAATAAAACTATTCATATGCAATGCAGTGAGTTATATCAGTTTTTAATAAAACTATCCATATGCAATGCACTGAGTTATATCAGTTTTTAATAAAACTATCCATATGCAATGCAGTGAGTTCTATCAGTTTTAAATAAAACTATCCATATGCAATGCAGTGAGTTATATCAGTTTTTAATAAAACTATCCATATGCAAGGCACTGAGTTATATCAGTTTTTAATAAAACTATCCATATGCAATGCACTGAGTTATATCAGTTTTTAATAAAACTATCCATATGCAATGCACTGAGTTATATTAGTTTTTAATAAAACTATCCATATGCAATGCAGTGAGTTATATCAGTTTTTAATAAAACTATCCATATGCAATGCAGTGAGTTATATCAGTTTTTAATAAAACTATCCATATGCAATGCACTGAGTTATATCAGGTTTTAATAAAACTATCCATATGCAATGCAGTGACTTATATCAGTTTTAAATAAAACTATCCATATGCAATGCACTGCGTTATATCAGTTTTTAATAAAACTATCCATATGCAATGCAGTGAGTTATATCAGTTTTTAGTGAAACTATCCATATGCAATGCACTGAGTTATATCAGTTTTTAATAAAACTATCCATATGCAATACACTGAGATATATCAGTTCTTAATAAAACTATCCATATGAAATGAACTGAGTTATATCAGTTTTTAATAAAACTATCCATATGCAATGCACTGAGTTATATCAGTTTTTAATAAAACTATCCATATGCAATGCACTGAGTTAGATCAGTTTTAAATAAAACTATCCATATGCAATGCACTGAGTTATATCAGTTTTTAATAAAACTATCCATATGCAAAGCAGTGAGTTCTATCAGTTTTAAATAAAACTATCCATATGCAATGCACTGAGTTATATCAGTTTTTAATAAAACTATCCATATGCAATGCACTGAGTTATATCAGTTTTTAATAAAACTATCCATATGCAATGCAGTGAGTTATATCAGGTTTTAATAAAACTATCCATATGCAATGCACTGAGTTATATCAGTTTTAATAGAACTATCCATATGCACTGCACTGAGTTATATCAGGTTTTAATAAAACTATCCATTTACAATGCAGTGAGTTATATCAGTTTTAAATAAAACTATCCATATGCAATGCACTGAGTTATATCAGTTTTTAATAAAACTATCCATATGCAATGCACTGAGTTATATCAGGTTTTAATAAAACTATCCATATGCAATGCAGTGAGTTATATCAGTTTTAAATAAAACTATCCATGTGCAATGCAGTGAGTTATATCAGGTTTTAATAAAACTATCCATATGCAATGCACTGAGTTATATCAGGTTTTAATAAAACTATCCATATGCAATGCAGTGAGTTATATCAGTTTTAAATAAAACTATGCACTGAGTTATATCAGTTTTAAATAAAACTATCCATATGCAATGCACTGAGTTATATCAGTTTTTAATAAAACTATCCATATGCAATGCAGTGAGTTCTATCAGTTTTAAATAAAACTATCCATATGCAATGCAGTGAGTTATATCAGTTTTTAATAAAACTATCCATATGCAATGCACTGAGTTATATCAGTTTTTAATAAAACTATCCATATGCAATGCACTGAGTTATATCAGTTTTTAATAAAACTATCCATATGCAATGCACTGAGTTATATCAGTTTTAAATAAAACGATCCATATGCAATGCACTGAGTTATATCAGTTTTTAATAAAACTATCCATATGCAATGCACTGAGTTATATCAGTTTTAAATAAAACGATCCATATGCAATGCACTGAGTTATATCAGTTTTTAAAAAAACTATCTATATGCAATGCACTGAGTTATATTAGTTTTTAATAAAACTATTCATATGCAATGCAGTGAGTTATATCAGTTTTTAATAAAACTATCCATATGCAATGCACTGAGTTATATCAGGTTTTAATAAAACTATCCATATGCAATGCACTGAGTTATATCAGTTTTTAATAAAACTATCCATATGCAATGCACTGAGTTAGATCAGTTTTAAATAAAACTATCCATATGCAATGCACTGAGTTATATCAGTTTTTAATAAAACTATCCATATGCAAAGCAGTGAGTTCTATCAGTTTTAAATAAAACTATCCATATGCAATGCACTGAGTTATATCAGTTTTTAATAAAACTATCCATATGCAATGCACTGAGTTATATCAGTTTTTAATAAAACTATCCATATGCAATGCAGTGAGTTATATCAGGTTTTAATAAAACTATCCATATGCAATGCACTGAGTTATATCAGTTTTAATAGAACTATCCATATGCACTGCACTGAGTTATATCAGGTTTTAATAAAACTATCCATTTACAATGCAGTGAGTTATATCAGTTTTAAATAAAACTATCCATATGCAATGCACTGAGTTATATCAGTTTTTAATAAAACTATCCATATGCAATGCACTGAGTTATATCAGGTTTTAATAAAACTATCCATATGCAATGCAGTGAGTTATATCAGTTTTAAATAAAACTATCCATGTGCAATGCAGTGAGTTATATCAGGTTTTAATAAAACTATCCATATGCAATGCACTGAGTTATATCAGGTTTTAATAAAACTATCCATATGCAATGCAGTGAGTTATATCAGTTTTAAATAAAACTATGCACTGAGTTATATCAGTTTTAAATAAAACTATCCATATGCAATGCACTGAGTTATATCAGTTTTTAATAAAACTATCCATATGCAATGCAGTGAGTTCTATCAGTTTTAAATAAAACTATCCATATGCAATGCAGTGAGTTATATCAGTTTTTAATAAAACTATCCATATGCAATGCACTGAGTTATATCAGTTTTTAATAAAACTATCCATATGCAATGCACTGAGTTATATCAGTTTTTAATAAAACTATCCATATGCAATGCACTGAGTTATATCAGTTTTAAATAAAACGATCCATATGCAATGCACTGAGTTATATCAGTTTTTAAAAAAACTATCTATATGCAATGCACTGAGTTATATTAGTTTTTAATAAAACTATTCATATGCAATGCAGTGAGTTATATCAGTTTTTAATAAAACTATCCATATGCAATGCACTGAGTTATATCAGTTTTTAATAAAACTATCCATATGCAATGCAGTGAGTTCTATCAGTTTTAAATAAAACTATCCATATGCAATGCAGTGAGTTATATCAGTTTTTAATAAATCAGTTTTTAATAAAACTATCCATATGCAAGGCACTGAGTTATATCAGTTTTTAATAAAACTATCCATATGCAATGCACTGAGTTATATCAGTTTTTAATAAAACTATCCATATGCATTGCCTGAGTTATATCAGTTTTTAATAAAACTATCCATATGCAATACACTGAGATATATCAGTTTTTAATAAAACTGTCCATATGCAATGCACTGAGTTATATCAGTTTTAAATAAAACTATCCATATGCAATGCACTGAGTTATATCAGTTTTTAATAAAACTATCCATATGCAATGCACTGAGTTATATTAGTTTTTAATAAAACTATCCATATGCAATGCAGTGAGTTATATCAGTTTTTAATAAAACTATCCATATGCAATGCAGTGAGTTATATCAGTTTTTAATAAAACTATCCATATGCAATGCACTGAGTTATATCAGGTTCTAATAAAACTATCCATATGCAATGCAGTGACTTATATCAGTTTTTAATAAAACTATCCATATGCAATGCACTGAGTTATATCAGTTTTTAATAAAACTATCCATATGCAATGCACTGAGTTATATCAGTTTTTAATAAAACTATCCATATGCAATGCACTGAGTTATATCAGGTTATAATAAAACTATCCATATGCAATGCACTGAGTTATATCAGTTTTTAATAAACCTAACAAAATGCAATGCAGTAAAATATATCAGTTTTAAATAAAACTATCCACATGCAATGCACTGAGTTATATCAGTTTTTAATAAACCTAACAAAATGCAATGCAGTAAATTATATCAGTTTTTAATAAAACTATCCATATGCAATGCACTGAGTTATATCAGTTTTTAATAAAACTATCCATATGCAATGCACTGAGTTATATCAGTTTTTAATAAAACTATCCATATGCAATGCACTGAGTTAGATCAGTTTTAAATAAAACTATCCATATGCAATGCACTGAGTTATATCAGTTTTAAATAAAACAATCCATATGCAATGCACTGAGTTATATCAGTTTTTAATAAAACTATCCATATGCAATGCAGTGAGTTCTATCAGTTTTAAATAAAACTATCCATATGCAATGCAGTGAGTTATATCAGTTTTTAATAAAACTATCCATATGCAATGCAGTGAGTTATATCAGGTTTTAATAAAACTATCCATATGCAATGCACTGAGTTATATAAGTTTTTAATAACACTATCCATATGCAATGCAGTGGTTATATCAGGTTTTAATAAAACTATCCATATGCAATGCACTGAGTTATATCAGTTTTTAATAAAACTATCGATATGCAATGCACTGAGTTATATCAGTTTTTAATAAAACTATCCATATGCACTGCACTGAGTTATATCAGGTTTTAATAAAACTATCCATATGCAATGCAGTGAGTTATATCAGTTTTAAATAAAACTATCCATATGCACTGCACTGAGTTATATCAGGTTTTAATAAAACTATCCATATGCAATGCAGTGAGTTATATCAGTTTTAAATAAAACTATCCATATGCAATGCAGTGAGTTATATCAGTTTTTAATAAAACTATCCATATGCAATGCACTGAGTTATATCAGGTTTTAGTAAAACTATCCATATGCAATGCAGTGAGTTATATCAGTTTTGAATAAAACTATCCATGTGCAATGCAGTGAGTTATAAAAAAACTATCCATATGCAATGCACTGAGTTATATCAGGTTTTAATAAAACTATCCATATGCAATGCAGTGAGTTATATCAGTTTTAAATAAAACTATGCACTGAGTTATATCAGTTTTTAATAAAACTATCCATGTGCAATGCACTGAGTTATATCAGTTTTTAATAAAACTATCCATATGCAATGCAGTGAGTTATATCAGTTTTTAATAAAACTATCCATATGCAATGCAGTGAGTTATATCAGTTTTTAATAAAACTATCCATATGCAATGCACTGAGTTATATCAGTTTTTAAAAAAACTATCCATACGCAATGCAGTGAGTTATATCAGTTTTTAATAAAACTATCCATATGCAATGTACTGAGTTATATCAGTTTTTAATAAAACTATCCATATGCAATGTACTGAGTTATATCAGTTTTTAATAAAACTATCCATATGCAATGCACTGAGTTATATCAGTTTTTAATAAACCTAACAAAATGCAATGCAGTAAATTATATCAGTTTTAAATAAAACTATCCATATGCAATGCACTGAGTTATATCAGTTTTTAATAAACCTAACAAAAGGCAATGCAGTAAATTATATCAGTTCTTAATAAAACTATCCATATGAAATGAACTGAGTTATATCAGTTTTTAATAAAACTATCCATATGCAATGCACTGAGTTATATCAGTTTTTAATAAAACTATCCATATGCAATGCACTGAGTTAGATCAGTTTTAAATAAAACTATCCATATGCAATGCACTGAGTTATAGCAGTTTTAAATAAAACTATCCATATGCAATGCAGTGAGTTATATCAGGTTTTAATAAAACTATCCATATGCAATGCACTGAGTTATATCAGTTTTTAATAGAACTATCCATATGCACTGCACTGAGTTATATCAGGTTTTAATAAAACTATCCATTTGCAATGCAGTGAGTTATATCAGTTTTAAATAAAACTATCCATATGCCATGCAGTGAGTTATATCAGTTTTTAATAAAACTATCCATATGCAATGCACTGAGTTATATCAGGTTTTAATAAAACTATCCATATGCAATGCAGTGAGTTATATCAGTTTCAAATAAAACTATCCATGTGCAATGCAGTGAGTTATATCAGGTTTTAATAAAACTATCCATATGCAATGCACTGAGTTATATCAGGTTTTAATAAAACTATCCATATGCAATGCAGTGAGTTATATCAGTTTTAAATAAAACTATGCAGTGAGTTCTATCAGTTTTTAATAAAACTATCCATATGCAATGCACTGAGTTATATCAGTTTTTAATAAAACTATCCATATGCAATGCAGTGAGTTCTATCAGTCTTAAATAAAACTATCCATATGCAATGCACTGAGTTATATCAGTTTTTAATAAATCAGTTTTTAATAAAACTATCCATATGCAATGCACTGAGTTATATCAGTTTTTAATAAAACTATCCATATGCAATGCAGTGAGTTATATCAGTTTTTAATAAAACTGCCGATATGCAATGCAGTGAGTTATATCCGTTTTTAATAAAACTATCCATATGCAATGCCCTGAGTTTTATCAGTTTTTAATAAAACTATCCATATGCAATGCAGTGAGTTATATCAGTTTTTAATAAAACTATCCATATGAAATGCAGTGAGTTATATATGTTTTTAATAAAACTATCCTTATGCAATGCACTGAGTTATATCAGTTTTTAATAAAACTATCCATATGCAATGCACTGAGTTATATCAGTTTTTAATAAAACTATCCGTATGCAATGCACTGAGTTATATCAGTTTTGAATAAAACCATCCATATGCAATGCACTGAGTTATATCAGTTTTTAATAAAACTATTCATATGCAATGCACTGAGTTATATCAGTTTTTAATAAACCTAACAAAATGCAATGCAGTAAATTATATCAGTTTTAAATAAAACTATCCATATGCAATGCACTGAGTTATATCAGTTTTTAATAAACCTAACAAAAGGCAATGCAGTAAATTATATCAGTTTTTAATAAAACTATCCATATGCAATGAACTGAGTTATATCAGTTTTTAATAAAACTATCCATATGCAATGCACTGAGTTATATCAGTTTTTAATAAAACTATCCATATGCAATGCACTGAGTTAGATCAGTTTTAAATAAAACTATCCATATGCAATGCACTGAGTTATAGCAGTTTTAAATAAAACTATCCATATGCAATGCACTGAGTTATATCAGTTTTTAATACAACTATCCATATGCAATGCAGTGAGTTCTATCAGTTTTTAATAAAACTATCCATATGCAATGCAGTGAGTTATATCAGTTTTTAATAAAACTATCCATATGCAATGCACTGAGTTATATCAGTTTTTAATAAAACTATCCATATGCAATGCAGTGAGTTATATCAGGTTTTAATAAAACTATCCATATGCAATGCTTTGAGTTATATCAGTTTTTAATAGAACTATCCATATGCACTGCACTGAGTTATATCAGGTTTCAATAAAACTATCCATTTGCAATGCAGTGAGTTATATCAGTTTTAAATAAAACTATCCATATGCAATGCAGTGAGTTACATCAGTTTTTAATAAAACTATCCATATGCAATGCACTGAGTTATATCAGGTTTTAATAAAACTATCCATATGCAATGCAGTGAGTTATATCAGTTTTAAATAAAACTATCCATGTGCAATGCAGTGAGTTATATCAGGTTTTAATAAAACTATCCATATGCAATGCACTGAGTTATATCAGGTTTTAATAAAACTATCCATATGCAATGCAGTGAGTTATATCAGTTTTAAATAAAACTATGCAGTGAGTTCTATCAGTTTTTAATAAAACTATCCATATGCAATGCACTGAGTTATATCAGTTTTTAATAAAACTATCCATATGCAATGCAGTGAGTTCTATCAGTCTTAAATAAAACTATCCATATGCAATGCAGTGAGTTATATCAGTTTTTAATAAATCAGTTTTTAATAAAACTATCCATATGCAATGCACTGAGTTATATCAGTTTTTAATAAAACTATCCATATGCAATGCAGTGAATTATATCAGTTTTTAATAAAACTATCCATATGCAATGCAGTGAGTTATATCAGTTTCTAATAAAACTATCCATATGCAATGCACTGAGTTCTATCAGTCTTAAATAAAACTATCCATATGCAATGCACTGAGTTATATCAGTTTTTAATAAAACTATCCATATGCAATGCACTGAGTTATATTAGTTTTTAATAAAACTATCCATATGCAATGCAGTGAGTTATATCAGTTTTTAATAAAACTATCCATATGCAATGCAGTGAGTTATATCAGTTTCTAATAAAACTATCCATATGCAATGCACTGAGTTATATCAGGTTTTAATAAAACTATCCATATGCAATGCAGTGACTTATATCAGTTTTTAATAAAACTATCCATACGCACTGCACTGAGTTCTATCAGTTTTTAATAAAACTATCCATATGCAATGCACTGAGTTATATCAGTTTTAAATAAAACTATCCATATGCAATGCACTGAGTTATATCAGTTTTTAATAAAACTATCCATATGCAATGCAGTGAGTTATATCTGTTTTTAATAAAACTATCCATATGCAATGCACTGAGTTATATCAGTTTTTAATAAAACTATCCATATGCAATGCAGTGAGTTATATCAGTTTTTAATAAAACTATCCATATGCAATGCAGTGAGTTATAACAGTTTTTAATAAAACTATCCATATGCAATGCACTGAGTTATATCAGTTTTTAATAACACTATCCATATGCAATGCAGTGGTTATATCAGGTTTAAATAAAACTATCCATATGCAATGCACTGAGTTATATCAGTTTTTAATAAAACTATCCATATGCAATGCAGTGAGTTATATCAGTTTTTAATAAAACTATCGATATGCAATGCACTGAGTTATATCAGTTTTTAATAAAACTATCCATATGCAATGCACTGAGTTATATCAGTTTTAAATAAAACTATCCATATGCATTGCACTGAGTTATATCAGTTTTTAATAAACCTAACAAAATGCAATGCAGTGAGTTATATCAGTTTTTAATAAAACTATCCATATGCAACGCACTGAGTTCTATCAGTTTTTAATAAAACTATCCATATGCAATGCACTGAGTTATATCAGTTTTTAATAAAACTATCCATATGCAATGCACTGAGTTATATCAGTTTTTAATAAAACTATCCATATGCAATGCAGCGAGTTATATCAGTTTTTAATAAAACTATCCATATGCAATGCAGTGAGTTATAACAGTTTTTAATAAAACTATCCATATGCAATGAACTGAGTTATATCAGTTTTTAATAAAACTATCCATATGCAATGCACTGAGTTATATCAGTTTTTAATAAAACTATCCATATGCAATGCACTGAGTTAGATCAGTTTTAAATAAAACTATCCATATGCAATGCACTGAGTTATAGCAGTTTTAAATAAAACTATCCATATGCAATGCACTGAGTTATATCAGTTTTTAATACAACTATCCATATGCAATGCAGTGAGTTCTATCAGTTTTTAATAAAACTATCCATATGCAATGCAGTGAGTTATATCAGTTTTTAATAAAACTATCCATATGCAATGCACTGAGTTATATCAGTTTTTAATAAAACTATCCATATGCAATGCAGTGAGTTATATCAGGTTTTAATAAAACTATCCATATGCAATGCTTTGAGTTATATCAGTTTTTAATAGAACTATCCATATGCACTGCACTGAGTTATATCAGGTTTCAATAAAACTATCCATTTGCAATGCAGTGAGTTATATCAGTTTTAAATAAAACTATCCATATGCAATGCAGTGAGTTACATCAGTTTTTAATAAAACTATCCATATGCAATGCACTGAGTTATATCAGGTTTTAATAAAACTATCCATATGCAATGCAGTGAGTTATATCAGTTTTAAATAAAACTATCCATGTGCAATGCAGTGAGTTATATCAGGTTTTAATAAAACTATCCATATGCAATGCACTGAGTTATATCAGGTTTTAATAAAACTATCCATATGCAATGCAGTGAGTTATATCAGTTTTAAATAAAACTATGCAGTGAGTTCTATCAGTTTTTAATAAAACTATCCATATGCAATGCACTGAGTTATATCAGTTTTTAATAAAACTATCCATATGCAATGCAGTGAGTTCTATCAGTCTTAAATAAAACTATCCATATGCAATGCAGTGAGTTATATCAGTTTTTAATAAATCAGTTTTTAATAAAACTATCCATATGCAATGCACTGAGTTATATCAGTTTTTAATAAAACTATCCATATGCAATGCAGTGAATTATATCAGTTTTTAATAAAACTATCCATATGCAATGCAGTGAGTTATATCAGTTTCTAATAAAACTATCCATATGCAATGCACTGAGTTCTATCAGTCTTAAATAAAACTATCCATATGCAATGCACTGAGTTATATCAGTTTTTAATAAAACTATCCATATGCAATGCACTGAGTTATATTAGTTTTTAATAAAACTATCCATATGCAATGCAGTGAGTTATATCAGTTTTTAATAAAACTATCCATATGCAATGCAGTGAGTTATATCAGTTTCTAATAAAACTATCCATATGCAATGCACTGAGTTATATCAGGTTTTAATAAAACTATCCATATGCAATGCAGTGACTTATATCAGTTTTTAATAAAACTATCCATACGCACTGCACTGAGTTCTATCAGTTTTTAATAAAACTATCCATATGCAATGCACTGAGTTATATCAGTTTTAAATAAAACTATCCATATGCAATGCACTGAGTTATATCTGTTTTTAATAAAACTATCCATATGCAATGCACTGAGTTATATCAGTTTTTAATAAAACTATCCATATGCAATGCAGTGAGTTATATCAGTTTTTAATAAAACTATCCATATGCAATGCAGTGAGTTATAACAGTTTTTAATAAAACTATCCATATGCAATGCACTGAGTTATATCAGTTTTTAATAACACTATCCATATGCAATGCAGTGGTTATATCAGGTTTAAATAAAACTATCCATATGCAATGCACTGAGTTATATCAGTTTTTAATAAAACTATCCATATGCAATGCAGTGAGTTATATCAGTTTTTAATAAAACTATCGATATGCAATGCACTGAGTTATATCAGTTTTTAATAAAACTATCCATATGCAATGCACTGAGTTATATCAGTTTTAAATAAAACTATCCATATGCATTGCACTGAGTTATATCAGTTTTTAATAAACCTAACAAAATGCAATGCAGTGAGTTATATCAGTTTTTAATAAAACTATCCATATGCAACGCACTGAGTTCTATCAGTTTTTAATAAAACTATCCATATGCAATGCACTGAGTTATATCAGTTTTTAATAAAACTATCCATATGCAATGCACTGAGTTATATCAGTTTTTAATAAAACTATCCATATGCAATGCAGCGAGTTATATCAGTTTTTAATAAAACTATCCATATGCAATGCAGTGAGTTATAACAGTTTTTAATAAAACTATCCATATGCAATGCACTGAGTTATATCAGTTTTTAATAAAACTATCCATATGCAATGCACTGAGTTATATCAGTTTTTAATAAAACTATCCATATGCAATGCAGTGAGTTATATCAGTTTTTAATAAAACTCTCCATATGCAATGCAGTGAGTTATATCCGTTTTTAATAAAACTATCCATATGCAATGCCCTGAGTTATATCCGTTTTTAATAAAACTATCCATATGCAATGCAGTGAGTTATATCAGTTTTTAATAAAACTATCCATATGCAAAGCAGTGAGTTATATCCGTTTTTAATAAAACTATCCATATGCAATGCACTGAGTTATATCAGGTTTTAATAAAACTATCCATATGCAATGCAGTGAGTTATATCAGTTTTAAATAAAACTATCCATGTGCAATGCAGTGAGTTATATCAGGTTTTAATAAAACTATCCATACGCAATGCACTGAGTTATATCAGGTTTTAATAAAACTATCCATATGCAATGCAGTGAGTTATATCAGTTTTAAATAAAACTATGCAGTGAGTTCTATCAGTTTTTAATAAAACTATCCATATGCAATGCACTGAGTTATATCAGTTTTTAATAAAACTATCCATATGCAATGCAGTGAGTTCTATCAGTCTTAAATAAAACTATCCATATGCAATGCAGTGAGTTATATCAGTTTTTAATAAATCAGTTTTTAATAAAACTATCCATATGCAATGCACTGAGTTATATCAGTTTTTAATAAAACTATCCATATGCAATGCAGTGAGTTATATCAGTTTTTAATAAAACTATCCATATGCAATGCACTGAGTTATATCAGTTTTTAATAAAACTATCCATATGCAATGCACTGAGTTATATTAGTTTTTAATAAAACTATCCATATGCAATGCAGTGAGTTATATCAGTTTTTAATAAAACTATCCATATGCAATGCAGTGAGTTATATCAGTTTCTAATAAAACTATCCATATGCAATGCACTGAGTTATATCAGGTTTTAATAAAACTATCCATATGCAATGCAGTGACTTATATCAGTTTTTAATAAAACTATCCATACGCAATGCACTGAGTTCTATCAGCTTTTAATAAAACTATCCATATGCAATGCACTGAGTTATATCAGTTTTAAATAAAACTATCCATATGCAATGCACTGAGTTATATCAGTTTTTAATAAAACTATCCATATGCAATGCAGTGAGTTATATCTGTTTTTAATAAAACTATCCATATGCAATGCACTGAGTTATATCAGTTTTTAATAAAACTATCCATATGCAATGCAGTGAGTTATATCAGTTTTTAATAAAACTATCCATATGCATTGCAGTGAGTAATATCAGTTTTTAATAAAACTATCCATATGCATTGCACTGAGTTATATCAGTTTTTAATAAAACTATCCATATGCAATGCACTGAGTTATATCAGTTTTTAATAAAACTATCCATATGCAATGCAGTGAGTTATATCAGTTTTTAATAAAACTCTCTATATGCAATGCAGTGAGTTATATCCGTTTTTAATAAAACTATCCATATGCAATGCCCTGAGTTATATCCGTTTTTAATAAAACTATCCATATGCAATGCAGTGAGTTATATCAGTTTTTAATAAAACTATCCATATGCAAAGCAGTGAGTTATATCCGTTTTTAATAAAACTATCCATATGCTATGCACTAAGTTATATCAGTTTTTAATAAAACTATCCATATGTAATGCAGTGAGTTATATCAGTTTTTAATAAAACTATCCATATGCAATGCACTGAGTTATATCCGTTTTTAATAAAACTATCCATATGCAATGCACTGAGTTATATAAGTTTTTAATAAAACTATCCATATGCAATGCACTGAGTTATATCAGTTTTTAATAAAACTATCCATACGCATTGCCCTGAGTTATATCAGTTTTTAATAAAACTATCCATATGCAATGCACTGAGTTATACCAGTTTTTTAATAAAACTATCCATATGCAATGCAGTGAGTTATATCTGTTTTTAATAAAACTATCCATATGCAATGCACTGAGTTATATCAGTTTTTAATAAAACTATCCATATGCAATGCAGTGAGTTATATCAGTTTTTAATAAAACTATCCATATGCAATGCACTGAGTTATATCAGTTTTTAATAAAACTATCCATATGCAATGCAGTGAGTTATATCCATTTTTAATAAAACTATCCATATGCAATGCACTGAGTTATATCAGTTTTTAATAAAACTATCCATATGCAATGCAGTGAGTTATATCCGTTTTTAATAAAACTATCCATATGCAATGCAGTGAGTTATATCAGTTTTTAATAAAACTATCCATACGCACTGCACTGAGTTCTATCAGTTTTTAATAAAACTATCCATATGCAATGCACTGAGTTATATCAGTTTTAAATAAAACTATCCATATGCAATGCACTGAGTTATATCAGTTTTTAATAAAACTATCCATATGCAATGCAGTGAGTTATATCTGTTTTTAATAAAACTATCCATATGCAATGCACTGAGTTATATCAGTTTTTAATAAAACTATCCATATGCAATGCAGTGAGTTATATCAGTTTTTAATAAAACTATCCATATGCAATGCAGTGAGTTATAACAGTTTTTAATAAAACTATCCATTTGCAATGCACTGAGTTATATCAGTTTTTAATAAACCTATCCATATGCAATGCACTGAGTTATATAAGTTTTAAATAAAACTATCCATATGCAATGCACTGAGTTATATCAGTTTTTAATAAAACTATCCATATGCAATGCAGTGAGTTATATCAGTTTTAAATAAAACTATGCAGTGAGTTCTATCAGTTTTTAATAAAACTATCCATATGCAATGCACTGAGTTATATCAGTTTTTAATAAAACTATCCATATGCAATGCAGTGAGTTCTATCAGTCTTAAATAAAACTATCCATATGCAATGCAGTGAGTTATATCAGTTTTTAATAAATCAGTTTTTAATAAAACTATCCATATGCAATGCACTGAGTTATATCAGTTTTTAATAAAACTATCCATATGCAATGCAGTGAGTTATATCAGTTTTTAATAAAACTATCCATATGCAATGCACTGAGTTATATCAGTTTTTAATAAAACTATCCATATGCAATGCACTGAGTTATATTAGTTTTTAATAAAACTATCCATATGCAATGCAGTGAGTTATATCAGTTTTTAATAAAACTATCCATATGCAATGCAGTGAGTTATATCAGTTTCTAATAAAACTATCCATATGCAATGCACTGAGTTATATCAGGTTTTAATAAAACTATCCATATGCAATGCAGTGACTTATATCAGTTTTTAATAAAACTATCCATACGCAATGCACTGAGTTCTATCAGCTTTTAATAAAACTATCCATATGCAATGCACTGAGTTATATCAGTTTTAAATAAAACTATCCATATGCAATGCACTGAGTTATATCAGTTTTTAATAAAACTATCCATATGCAATGCAGTGAGTTATATCTGTTTTTAATAAAACTATCCATATGCAATGCACTGAGTTATATCAGTTTTTAATAAAACTATCCATATGCAATGCAGTGAGTTATATCAGTTTTTAATAAAACTATCCATATGCATTGCAGTGAGTAATATCAGTTTTTAATAAAACTATCCATATGCATTGCACTGAGTTATATCAGTTTTTAATAAAACTATCCATATGCAATGCACTGAGTTATATCAGTTTTTAATAAAACTATCCATATGCAATGCAGTGAGTTATATCAGTTTTTAATAAAACTCTCTATATGCAATGCAGTGAGTTATATCCGTTTTTAATAAAACTATCCATATGCAATGCCCTGAGTTATATCCGTTTTTAATAAAACTATCCATATGCAATGCAGTGAGTTATATCAGTTTTTAATAAAACTATCCATATGCAAAGCAGTGAGTTATATCCGTTTTTAATAAAACTATCCATATGCTATGCACTAAGTTATATCAGTTTTTAATAAAACTATCCATATGTAATGCAGTGAGTTATATCAGTTTTTAATAAAACTATCCATATGCAATGCACTGAGTTATATCCGTTTTTAATAAAACTATCCATATGCAATGCACTGAGTTATATCAGTTTTAAATAAAACTATCCATATGCATTGCACTGAGTTATATCAGTTTTTAATAAACCTAACAAAATGCAATGCAGTGAGTTATATCAGTTTTTAATAAAACTATCCATATGCAACGCACTGAGTTCTATCAGTTTTTAATAAAACTATCCATATGCAATGCACTGAGTTATATCAGTTTTTAATAAAACTATCCATATGCAATGCACTGAGTTATATCAGTTTTTAATAAAACTATCCATATGCAATGCAGCGAGTTATATCAGTTTTTAATAAAACTATCCATATGCAATGCAGTGAGTTATAACAGTTTTTAATAAAACTATCCATATGCAATGCACTGAGTTATATCAGTTTTTAATAAAACTATCCATATGCAATGCACTGAGTTATATCAGTTTTTAATAAAACTATCCATATGCAATGCAGTGAGTTATATCAGTTTTTAATAAAACTCTCCATATGCAATGCAGTGAGTTATATCCGTTTTTAATAAAACTATCCATATGCAATGCCCTGAGTTATATCCGTTTTTAATAAAACTATCCATATGCAATGCAGTGAGTTATATCAGTTTTTAATAAAACTATCCATATGCAAAGCAGTGAGTTATATCCGTTTTTAATAAAACTATCCATATGCAATGCACTGAGTTATATCAGGTTTTAATAAAACTATCCATATGCAATGCAGTGAGTTATATCAGTTTTAAATAAAACTATCCATGTGCAATGCAGTGAGTTATATCAGGTTTTAATAAAACTATCCATACGCAATGCACTGAGTTATATCAGGTTTTAATAAAACTATCCATATGCAATGCAGTGAGTTATATCAGTTTTAAATAAAACTATGCAGTGAGTTCTATCAGTTTTTAATAAAACTATCCATATGCAATGCACTGAGTTATATCAGTTTTTAATAAAACTATCCATATGCAATGCAGTGAGTTCTATCAGTCTTAAATAAAACTATCCATATGCAATGCAGTGAGTTATATCAGTTTTTAATAAATCAGTTTTTAATAAAACTATCCATATGCAATGCACTGAGTTATATCAGTTTTTAATAAAACTATCCATATGCAATGCAGTGAGTTATATCAGTTTTTAATAAAACTATCCATATGCAATGCACTGAGTTATATCAGTTTTTAATAAAACTATCCATATGCAATGCACTGAGTTATATTAGTTTTTAATAAAACTATCCATATGCAATGCAGTGAGTTATATCAGTTTTTAATAAAACTATCCATATGCAATGCAGTGAGTTATATCAGTTTCTAATAAAACTATCCATATGCAATGCACTGAGTTATATCAGGTTTTAATAAAACTATCCATATGCAATGCAGTGACTTATATCAGTTTTTAATAAAACTATCCATACGCAATGCACTGAGTTCTATCAGCTTTTAATAAAACTATCCATATGCAATGCACTGAGTTATATCAGTTTTAAATAAAACTATCCATATGCAATGCACTGAGTTATATCAGTTTTTAATAAAACTATCCATATGCAATGCAGTGAGTTATATCTGTTTTTAATAAAACTATCCATATGCAATGCACTGAGTTATATCAGTTTTTAATAAAACTATCCATATGCAATGCAGTGAGTTATATCAGTTTTTAATAAAACTATCCATATGCATTGCAGTGAGTAATATCAGTTTTTAATAAAACTATCCATATGCATTGCACTGAGTTATATCAGTTTTTAATAAAACTATCCATATGCAATGCACTGAGTTATATCAGTTTTTAATAAAACTATCCATATGCAATGCAGTGAGTTATATCAGTTTTTAATAAAACTATCCATATGCAATGCAGTGAGTTACATCAGTTTTTAATAAAACTATCCATATGCAATGCACTGAGTTATATCAGGTTTTAATAAAACTATCCATATGCAATGCAGTGAGTTATATCAGTTTTAAATAAAACTATCCATGTGCAATGCAGTGAGTTATATCAGGTTTTAATAAAACTATCCATATGCAATGCACTGAGTTATATCAGGTTTTAATAAAACTATCCATATGCAATGCAGTGAGTTATATCAGTTTTAAATAAAACTATGCAGTGAGTTCTATCAGTTTTTAATAAAACTATCCATATGCAATGCACTGAGTTATATCAGTTTTTAATAAAACTATCCATATGCAATGCAGTGAGTTCTATCAGTCTTAAATAAAACTATCCATATGCAATGCAGTGAGTTATATCAGTTTTTAATAAATCAGTTTTTAATAAAACTATCCATATGCAATGCACTGAGTTATATCAGTTTTTAATAAAACTATCCATATGCAATGCAGTGAATTATATCAGTTTTTAATAAAACTATCCATATGCAATGCAGTGAGTTATATCAGTTTCTAATAAAACTATCCATATGCAATGCACTGAGTTCTATCAGTCTTAAATAAAACTATCCATATGCAATGCACTGAGTTATATCAGTTTTTAATAAAACTATCCATATGCAATGCACTGAGTTATATTAGTTTTTAATAAAACTATCCATATGCAATGCAGTGAGTTATATCAGTTTTTAATAAAACTATCCATATGCAATGCAGTGAGTTATATCAGTTTCTAATAAAACTATCCATATGCAATGCACTGAGTTATATCAGGTTTTAATAAAACTATCCATATGCAATGCAGTGACTTATATCAGTTTTTAATAAAACTATCCATACGCACTGCACTGAGTTCTATCAGTTTTTAATAAAACTATCCATATGCAATGCACTGAGTTATATCAGTTTTAAATAAAACTATCCATATGCAATGCACTGAGTTATATCAGTTTTTAATAAAACTATCCATATGCAATGCAGTGAGTTATATCTGTTTTTAATAAAACTATCCATATGCAATGCACTGAGTTATATCAGTTTTTAATAAAACTATCCATATGCAATGCAGTGAGTTATATCAGTTTTTAATAAAACTATCCATATGCAATGCAGTGAGTTATAACAGTTTTTAATAAAACTATCCATATGCAATGCACTGAGTTATATCAGTTTTTAATAACACTATCCATATGCAATGCAGTGGTTATATCAGGTTTAAATAAAACTATCCATATGCAATGCACTGAGTTATATCAGTTTTTAATAAAACTATCCATATGCAATGCAGTGAGTTATATCAGTTTTTAATAAAACTATCGATATGCAATGCACTGAGTTATATCAGTTTTTAATAAAACTATCCATATGCAATGCACTGAGTTATATCAGTTTTAAATAAAACTATCCATATGCATTGCACTGAGTTATATCAGTTTTTAATAAACCTAACAAAATGCAATGCAGTGAGTTATATCAGTTTTTAATAAAACTATCCATATGCAACGCACTGAGTTCTATCAGTTTTTAATAAAACTATCCATATGCAATGCACTGAGTTATATCAGTTTTTAATAAAACTATCCATATGCAATGCACTGAGTTATATCAGTTTTTAATAAAACTATCCATATGCAATGCAGCGAGTTATATCAGTTTTTAATAAAACTATCCATATGCAATGCAGTGAGTTATAACAGTTTTTAATAAAACTATCCATATGCAATGCACTGAGTTATATCAGTTTTTAATAAAACTATCCATATGCAATGCACTGAGTTATATCAGTTTTTAATAAAACTATCCATATGCAATGCAGTGAGTTATATCAGTTTTTAATAAAACTCTCCATATGCAATGCAGTGAGTTATATCCGTTTTTAATAAAACTATCCATATGCAATGCCCTGAGTTATATCCGTTTTTAATAAAACTATCCATATGCAATGCAGTGAGTTATATCAGTTTTTAATAAAACTATCCATATGCAAAGCAGTGAGTTATATCCGTTTTTAATAAAACTATCCATATGCAATGCACTGAGTTATATCAGGTTTTAATAAAACTATCCATATGCAATGCAGTGAGTTATATCAGTTTTAAATAAAACTATCCATGTGCAATGCAGTGAGTTATATCAGGTTTTAATAAAACTATCCATACGCAATGCACTGAGTTATATCAGGTTTTAATAAAACTATCCATATGCAATGCAGTGAGTTATATCAGTTTTAAATAAAACTATGCAGTGAGTTCTATCAGTTTTTAATAAAACTATCCATATGCAATGCACTGAGTTATATCAGTTTTTAATAAAACTATCCATATGCAATGCAGTGAGTTCTATCAGTCTTAAATAAAACTATCCATATGCAATGCAGTGAGTTATATCAGTTTTTAATAAATCAGTTTTTAATAAAACTATCCATATGCAATGCACTGAGTTATATCAGTTTTTAATAAAACTATCCATATGCAATGCAGTGAGTTATATCAGTTTTTAATAAAACTATCCATATGCAATGCACTGAGTTATATCAGTTTTTAATAAAACTATCCATATGCAATGCACTGAGTTATATTAGTTTTTAATAAAACTATCCATATGCAATGCAGTGAGTTATATCAGTTTTTAATAAAACTATCCATATGCAATGCAGTGAGTTATATCAGTTTCTAATAAAACTATCCATATGCAATGCACTGAGTTATATCAGGTTTTAATAAAACTATCCATATGCAATGCAGTGACTTATATCAGTTTTTAATAAAACTATCCATACGCAATGCACTGAGTTCTATCAGCTTTTAATAAAACTATCCATATGCAATGCACTGAGTTATATCAGTTTTAAATAAAACTATCCATATGCAATGCACTGAGTTATATCAGTTTTTAATAAAACTATACATATGCAATGCAGTGAGTTATATCTGTTTTTAATAAAACTATCCATATGCAATGCACTGAGTTATATCAGTTTTTAATAAAACTATCCATATGCAATGCAGTGAGTTATATCAGTTTTTAATAAAACTATCCATATGCATTGCAGTGAGTAATATCAGTTTTTAATAAAACTATCCATATGCATTGCACTGAGTTATATCAGTTTTTAATAAAACTATCCATATGCAATGCACTGAGTTATATCAGTTTTTAATAAAACTATCCATATGCAATGCAGTGAGTTATATCAGTTTTTAATAAAACTCTCTATATGCAATGCAGTGAGTTATATCCGTTTTTAATAAAACTATCCATATGCAATGCCCTGAGTTATATCCGTTTTTAATAAAACTATCCATATGCAATGCAGTGAGTTATATCAGTTTTTAATAAAACTATCCATATGCAAAGCAGTGAGTTATATCCGTTTTTAATAAAACTATCCATATGCTATGCACTAAGTTATATCAGTTTTTAATAAAACTATCCATATGTAATGCAGTGAGTTATATCAGTTTTTAATAAAACTATCCATATGCAATGCACTGAGTTATATCCGTTTTTAATAAAACTATCCATATGCAATGCACTGAGTTATATCAGTTTTTAATAAAACTATCCATATGCAATGCACTGAGTTATATCAGTTTTTAATAAAACTATCCATACGCATTGCCCTGAGTTATATCAGTTTTTAATAAAACTATCCATATGCAATGCACTGAGTTATACCAGTTTTTTAATAAAACTATCCATATGCAATGCAGTGAGTTATATCTGTTTTTAATAAAACTATCCATATGCAATGCACTGAGTTATATCAGTTTTTAATAAAACTATCCATATGCAATGCAGTGAGTTATATCAGTTTTTAATAAAACTATCCATATGCAATGCACTGAGTTATATCAGTTTTTAATAAAACTATCCATATGCAATGCAGTGAGTTATATCAGTTTTTAATAAAACTATCCATATGCATTGCAGTGAGTAATATCAGTTTTTAATAAAACTATCCATATGCATTGCACTGAGTTATATCAGTTTTTAATAAAACTATCCATATGCAATGCACTGAGTTATATCAGTTTTTAATAAAACTATCCATATGCAATGCAGTGAGTTATATCAGTTTTTAATAAAACTCTCTATATGCAATGCAGTGAGTTATATCCGTTTTTAATAAAACTATCCATATGCAATGCCCTGAGTTATATCCGTTTTTAATAAAACTATCCATATGCAATGCAGTGAGTTATATCAGTTTTTAATAAAACTATCCATATGCAAAGCAGTGAGTTATATCCGTTTTTAATAAAACTATCCATATGCTATGCACTAAGTTATATCAGTTTTTAATAAAACTATCCATATGTAATGCAGTGAGTTATATCAGTTTTTAATAAAACTATCCATATGCAATGCACTGAGTTATATCCGTTTTTAATAAAACTATCCATATGCAATGCACTGAGTTATATCAGTTTTTAATAAAACTATCCATATGCAATGCACTGAGTTATATCAGTTTTTAATAAAACTATCCATACGCATTGCCCTGAGTTATATCAGTTTTTAATAAAACTATCCATATGCAATGCACTGAGTTATACCAGTTTTTTAATAAAACTATCCATATGCAATGCAGTGAGTTATATCTGTTTTTAATAAAACTATCCATATGCAATGCACTGAGTTATATCAGTTTTTAATAAAACTATCCATATGCAATGCAGTGAGTTATATCAGTTTTTAATAAAACTATCCATATGCAATGCACTGAGTTATATCAGTTTTTAATAAAACTATCCATATGCAATGCAGTGAGTTATATCCATTTTTAATAAAACTATCCATATGCAATGCACTGAGTTATATCAGTTTTTAATAAAACTATCCATATGCAATGCAGTGAGTTATATCCGTTTTTAATAAAACTATCCATATGCAATGCAGTGAGTTATATCAGTTTTTAATAAAACTATCCATACGCACTGCACTGAGTTCTATCAGTTTTTAATAAAACTATCCATATGCAATGCACTGAGTTATATCAGTTTTAAATAAAACTATCCATATGCAATGCACTGAGTTATATCAGTTTTTAATAAAACTATCCATATGCAATGCAGTGAGTTATATCTGTTTTTAATAAAACTATCCATATGCAATGCACTGAGTTATATCAGTTTTTAATAAAACTATCCATATGCAATGCAGTGAGTTATATCAGTTTTTAATAAAACTATCCATATGCAATGCAGTGAGTTATAACAGTTTTTAATAAAACTATCCATTTGCAATGCACTGAGTTATATCAGTTTTTAATAAACCTATCCATATGCAATGCACTGAGTTATATCAGTTTTAAATAAAACTATCCATATGCAATGCACTGAGTTATATCAGTTTTTAATAAAACTATCCATATGCAATGCAGTGAGTTATATCAGTTTTTAATAAAACTATCGACATGCAATGCACTGAGTTATATCAGTTTTTAATAAAACTATCCATATGCAATGCACTGAGTTATATCAGTTTTAAATAAAACTATCCATATGCATTGCACTGAGTTATATCAGTTTTTAATAAACCTAACAAAATGCAATGCAGTGAGTTATATCAGTTTTTAATAAAACTATCCATATGCAACGCACTGAGTTCTATCAGTTTTTAATAAAGCTATCCATATGCAATGCACTGAGTTATATCAGTTTTTAATAAAACTATCCATATGCAATGCACTGAGTTATATCAGTTTTTAATAAAACTATCCATATGCAATGCAGCGAGTTATATCAGTTTTTAATAAAACTATCCATATGCAATGCAGTGAGTTATAACAGTTTTTAATAAAACTATCCATATGCAATGCACTGAGTTATATCAGTTTTTAATAAAACTATCCATATGCAATGCACTGAGTTATATCAGTTTTTAATAAAACTATCCATATGCAATGCAGTGAGTTATATCAGTTTTTAATAAAACTCTCCATATGCAATGCAGTGAGTTATATCCGTTTTTAATAAAACTATCCATATGCAATGCCCTGAGTTATATCCGTTTTTAATAAAACTATCCATATGCAATGCAGTGAGTTATATCAGTTTTTAATAAAACTATCCATATGCAAAGCAGTGAGTTATATCCGTTTTTAATAAAACTATCCATATGCAATGCACTGAGTTATATCAGGTTTTAATAAAACTATCCATGTGCAATGCAGTGAGTTATATCAGTTTTAAATAAAACTATCCATGTGCAATGCAGTGAGTTATATCAGGTTTTAATAAAACTATCCATACGCAATGCACTGAGTTATATCAGGTTTTAATAAAACTATCCATATGCAATGCAGTGAGTTATATCAGTTTTAAATAAAACTATGCAGTGAGTTCTATCAGTTTTTAATAAAACTATCCATATGCAATGCACTGAGTTATATCAGTTTTTAATAAAACTATCCATATGCAATGCAGTGAGTTCTATCAGTCTTAAATAAAACTATCCATATGCAATGCAGTGAGTTATATCAGTTTTTAATAAATCAGTTTTTAATAAAACTATCCATATGCAATGCACTGAGTTATATCAGTTTTTAATAAAACTATCCATATGCAATGCAGTGCGTTATATCAGTTTTTAATAAAACTATCCATATGCAATGCACTGAGTTATATCAGTTTTTAATAAAACTATCCATATGCAATGCACTGAGTTATATTAGTTTTTAATAAAACTATCCATATGCAATGCAGTGAGTTATATCAGTTTTTAATAAAACTATCCATATGCAATGCAGTGAGTTATATCAGTTTCTAATAAAACTATCCATATGCAATGCACTGAGTTATATCAGGTTTTAATAAAACTATCCATATGCAATGCAGTGACTTATATCAGTTTTTAATAAAACTATCCATACGCAATGCACTGAGTTCTATCAGCTTTTAATAAAACTATCCATATGCAATGCACTGAGTTATATCAGTTTTAAATAAAACTATCCATATGCAATGCACTGAGTTATATCAGTTTTTAATAAAACTATCCATATGCAATGCAGTGAGTTATATCTGTTTTTAATAAAACTATCCATATGCAATGCACTGAGTTATATCAGTTTTTAATAAAACTATCCATATGCAATGCAGTGAGTTATATCAGTTTTTAATAAAACTATCCATATGCAATGCAGTGAGTAATATCAGTTTTTAATAAAACTATCCATATGCAATGCACTGAGTTATATCCGTTTTTAATAAAACTATCCATATGCAATGCACTGAGTTATATCAGTTTTTAATAAAACTATCCATATGCAATGCACTGAGTTATATCAGTTTTTAATAAAACTATCCATACGCATTGCCCTGAGTTATATCAGTTTTTAATAAAACTATCCATATGCAATGCACTGAGTTATACCAGTTTTTTAATAAAACTATCCATATGCAATGCAGTGAGTTATATCTGTTTTTAATAAAACTATCCATATGCAATGCACTGAGTTATATCAGTTTTTAATAAAACTATCCATATGCAATGCAGTGAGTTATATCAGTTTTTAATAAAACTATCCATATGTAATGCAGTGAGTTATATCCGTTTTTAATAAAACTATCCATATGCAATGCACTGAGTTATATCAGTTTTTAATAAAACTATCCATATGCAATGCACTGAGTTATATCAGTTTTTAATAAAACTATCCATATGCAATGCAGCGAGTTATATCAGTTTTTAATAAAACTATCCATATGCAATGCAGTGAGTTATAACAGTTTTTAATAAAACTATCCATATGCAATGCACTGAGTTATATCAGTTTTTAATAAAACTATCCATATGCAATGCACTGAGTTATATCAGTTTTTAATAAAACTATCCATATGCAATGCAGTGAGTTATATCAGTTTTTAATAAAACTCTCCATATGCAATGCAGTGAGTTATATCCGTTTTTAATAAAACTATCCATATGCAATGCCCTGAGTTATATCCGTTTTTAATAAAACTATCCATATGCAATGCAGTGAGTTATATCAGTTTTTAATAAAACTATCCATATGCAAAGCAGTGAGTTATATCCGTTTTTAATAAAACTATCCATATGCAATGCACTGAGTTATATCAGGTTTTAATAAAACTATCCATATGCAATGCAGTGAGTTATATCAGTTTTAAATAAAACTATCCATGTGCAATGCAGTGAGTTATATCAGGTTTTAATAAAACTATCCATACGCAATGCACTGAGTTATATCAGGTTTTAATAAAACTATCCATATGCAATGCAGTGAGTTATATCAGTTTTAAATAAAACTATGCAGTGAGTTCTATCAGTTTTTAATAAAACTATCCATATGCAATGCACTGAGTTATATCAGTTTTTAATAAAACTATCCATATGCAATGCAGTGAGTTCTATCAGTCTTAAATAAAACTATCCATATGCAATGCAGTGAGTTATATCAGTTTTTAATAAATCAGTTTTTAATAAAACTATCCATATGCAATGCACTGAGTTATATCAGTTTTTAATAAAACTATCCATATGCAATGCAGTGAGTTATATCAGTTTTTAATAAAACTATCCATATGCAATGCACTGAGTTATATCAGTTTTTAATAAAACTATCCATATGCAATGCACTGAGTTATATTAGTTTTTAATAAAACTATCCATATGCAATGCAGTGAGTTATATCAGTTTTTAATAAAACTATCCATATGCAATGCAGTGAGTTATATCAGTTTCTAATAAAACTATCCATATGCAATGCACTGAGTTATATCAGGTTTTAATAAAACTATCCATATGCAATGCAGTGACTTATATCAGTTTTTAATAAAACTATCCATACGCAATGCACTGAGTTCTATCAGCTTTTAATAAAACTATCCATATGCAATGCACTGAGTTATATCAGTTTTAAATAAAACTATCCATATGCAATGCACTGAGTTATATCAGTTTTTAATAAAACTATCCATATGCAATGCAGTGAGTTATATCTGTTTTTAATAAAACTATCCATATGCAATGCACTGAGTTATATCAGTTTTTAATAAAACTATCCATATGCAATGCAGTGAGTTATATCAGTTTTTAATAAAACTATCCATATGCAATGCAGTGAGTAATATCAGTTTTTAATAAAACTATCCATATGCATTGCACTGAGTTATATCAGTTTTTAATAAAACTATCCATATGCAATGCACTGAGTTATATCAGTTTTTAATAAAACTATCCATATGCAATGCAGTGAGTTATATCAGTTTTTAATAAAACTCTCTATATGCAATGCAGTGAGTTATATCCGTTTTTAATAAAACTATCCATATGCAATGCCCTGAGTTATATCCGTTTTTAATAAAACTATCCATATGCAATGCAGTGAGTTATATCAGTTTTTAATAAAACTATCCATATGCAAAGCAGTGAGTTATATCCGTTTTTAATAAAACTATCCATATGCTATGCACTAAGTTATATCAGTTTTTAATAAAACTATCCATATGTAATGCAGTGAGTTATATCAGTTTTTAATAAAACTATCCATATGCAATGCACTGAGTTATATCCGTTTTTAATAAAACTATCCATATGCAATGCACTGAGTTATATCAGTTTTTAATAAAACTATCCATATGCAATGCACTGAGTTATATCAGTTTTTAATAAAACTATCCATACGCATTGCCCTGAGTTATATCAGTTTTTAATAAAACTATCCATATGCAATGCACTGAGTTATACCAGTTTTTTAATAAAACTATCCATATGCAATGCAGTGAGTTATATCTGTTTTTAATAAAACTATCCATATGCAATGCACTGAGTTATATCAGTTTTTAATAAAACTATCCATATGCAATGCAGTGAGTTATATCAGTTTTTAATAAAACTATCCATATGCAATGCACTGAGTTATATCAGTTTTTAATAAAACTATCCATATGCAATGCAGTGAGTTATATCCATTTTTAATAAAACTATCCATATGCAATGCACTGAGTTATATCAGTTTTTAATAAAACTATCCATATGCAATGCAGTGAGTTATATCCGTTTTTAATAAAACTATCCATATGCAATGCAGTGAGTTATATCAGTTTTTAATAAAACTATCCATACGCACTGCACTGAGTTCTATCAGTTTTTAATAAAACTATCCATATGCAATGCACTGAGTTATATCAGTTTTAAATAAAACTATCCATATGCAATGCACTGAGTTATATCAGTTTTTAATAAAACTATCCATATGCAATGCAGTGAGTTATATCTGTTTTTAATAAAACTATCCATATGCAATGCACTGAGTTATATCAGTTTTTAATAAAACTATCCATATGCAATGCAGTGAGTTATATCAGTTTTTAATAAAACTATCCATATGCAATGCAGTGAGTTATAACAGTTTTTAATAAAACTATCCATTTGCAATGCACTGAGTTATATCAGTTTTTAATAAACCTATCCATATGCAATGCACTGAGTTATATCAGTTTTAAATAAAACTATCCATATGCAATGCACTGAGTTATATCAGTTTTTAATAAAACTATCCATATGCAATGCAGTGAGTTATATCAGTTTTTAATAAAACTATCGACATGCAATGCACTGAGTTATATCAGTTTTTAATAAAACTATCCATATGCAATGCACTGAGTTATATCAGTTTTAAATAAAACTATCCATATGCATTGCACTGAGTTATATCAGTTTTTAATAAACCTAACAAAATGCAATGCAGTGAGTTATATCAGTTTTTAATAAAACTATCCATATGCAACGCACTGAGTTCTATCAGTTTTTAATAAAGCTATCCATATGCAATGCACTGAGTTATATCAGTTTTTAATAAAACTATCCATATGCAATGCACTGAGTTATATCAGTTTTTAATAAAACTATCCATATGCAATGCAGCGAGTTATATCAGTTTTTAATAAAACTATCCATATGCAATGCAGTGAGTTATAACAGTTTTTAATAAAACTATCCATATGCAATGCACTGAGTTATATCAGTTTTTAATAAAACTATCCATATGCAATGCACTGAGTTATATCAGTTTTTAATAAAACTATCCATATGCAATGCAGTGAGTTATATCAGTTTTTAATAAAACTCTCCATATGTAATGCAGTGAGTTATATCCGTTTTTAATAAAACTATCCATATGCAATGCCCTGAGTTATATCCGTTTTTAATAAAACTATCCATATGCAATGCAGTGAGTTATATCAGTTTTTAATAAAACTATCCATATGCAAAGCAGTGAGTTATATCCGTTTTTAATAAAACTATCCATATGCAATGCACTGAGTTATATCAGGTTTTAATAAAACTATCCATGTGCAATGCAGTGAGTTATATCAGTTTTAAATAAAACTATCCATGTGCAATGCAGTGAGTTATATCAGGTTTTAATAAAACTATCCATACGCAATGCACTGAGTTATATCAGGTTTTAATAAAACTATCCATATGCAATGCAGTGAGTTATATCAGTTTTAAATAAAACTATGCAGTGAGTTCTATCAGTTTTTAATAAAACTATCCATATGCAATGCACTGAGTTATATCAGTTTTTAATAAAACTATCCATATGCAATGCAGTGAGTTCTATCAGTCTTAAATAAAACTATCCATATGCAATGCAGTGAGTTATATCAGTTTTTAATAAATCAGTTTTTAATAAAACTATCCATATGCAATGCACTGAGTTATATCAGTTTTTAATAAAACTATCCATATGCAATGCAGCGAGTTATATCAGTTTTTAATAAAACTATCCATATGCAATGCACTGAGTTATATCAGTTTTTAATAAAACTATCCATATGCAATGCACTGAGTTATATTAGTTTTTAATAAAACTATCCATATGCAATGCAGTGAGTTATATCAGTTTTTAATAAAACTATCCATATGCAATGCAGTGAGTTATATCAGTTTCTAATAAAACTATCCATATGCAATGCACTGAGTTATATCAGGTTTTAATAAAACTATCCATATGCAATGCAGTGACTTATATCAGTTTTTAATAAAACTATCCATACGCAATGCACTGAGTTCTATCAGCTTTTAATAAAACTATCCATATGCAATGCACTGAGTTATATCAGTTTTAAATAAAACTATCCATATGCAATGCACTGAGTTATATCAGTTTTTAATAAAACTATCCATATGCAATGCAGTGAGTTATATCTGTTTTTAATAAAACTATCCATATGCAATGCACTGAGTTATATCAGTTTTTAATAAAACTATCCATATGCAATGCAGTGAGTTATATCAGTTTTTAATAAAACTATCCATATGCAATGCAGTGAGTAATATCAGTTTTTAATAAAACTATCCATATGCATTGCACTGAGTTATATCAGTTTTTAATAAAACTATCCATATGCAATGCACTGAGTTATATCAGTTTTTAATAAAACTATCCATATGCAATGCAGTGAGTTATATCAGTTTTTAATAAAACTCTCTATATGCAATGCAGTGAGTTATATCCGTTTTTAATAAAACTATCCATATGCAATGCCCTGAGTTATATCCGTTTTTAATAAAACTATCCATATGCAATGCAGTGAGTTATATCAGTTTTTAATAAAACTATCCATATGCAAAGCAGTGAGTTATATCCGTTTTTAATAAAACTATCCATATGCTATGCACTAAGTTATATCAGTTTTTAATAAAACTATCCATATGTAATGCAGTGAGTTATATCAGTTTTTAATAAAACTATCCATATGCAATGCACTGAGTTATATCCGTTTTTAATAAAACTATCCATATGCAATGCACTGAGTTATATCAGTTTTTAATAAAACTATCCATATGCAATGCACCGAGTTATATCAGTTTTTAATAAAACTATCCATACGCATTGCCCTGAGTTATATCAGTTTTTAATAAAACTATCCATATGCAATGCACTGAGTTATACCAGTTTTTTAATAAAACTATCCATATGCAATGCAGTGAGTTATATCTGTTTTTAATAAAACTATCCATATGCAATGCACTGAGTTATATCAGTTTTTAATAAAACTATCCATATGCAATGCAGTGAGTTATATCAGTTTTTAATAAAACTATCCATATGTAATGCAGTGAGTTATATCCGTTTTTAATAAAACTATCCATATGCAATGCAGTGAGTTATATCCGTTTTTAATAAAACTATCCATATGCAATGCCCTGAGTTATATCAGATTTTAATAAAACTATCCATATGCAATGCCCTGAGTTATATCAGTTTTTAATAAAACTATCCATATGCAATACAGTGAGTTATATCAGCTTTTAATAAAACTATCCATATGCAAGGCACTGAGTTATATCAGTTTTTAATAAAACTATCCATATGCAATGCCCTGAGTTATATCAGTTTTTAATAAAACTATCCATATGCAATGCACTGAGTTATATCAGTTTTTAATAAAACTATCCATATGCAATGCAGTGAGTTATATCAGTTTTTAATAAAACTACCCATATGCAATGCAGTGAGTTATATCCGTTTTTAATAAAGCTATCCATATGCAATGCCCTGAGTTATATCAGTTTTTAATAAAACTATCCATATGCAATGCCCTGAGTTATATCAGTTTTTAATAAAACTATCCATATGCAATGCACTGAGTTATATCAGTTTTTAATAAAACTATCCATATGCAATGCAGTGAGTTATATCAGTTTTTAATAAAATTATCCATATGCAATGCAGTGAGTTATATCAGTTTTTAATAAAACTCTCCATATGCAATGCAGTGAGTTATATCCGTTTTTAATAAAACTATCCATGTGCAATGCAGTGAGTTATATCAGTTTTTAATAAAACTATCCATATGCAATGCAGTGAGTTATATCAGTTTTTAATAAAACTATCCATATGCAATGCAGTGAGTTATATCAGTTTTTAATAAAACTATCCATATGCAATGCACTGAGTTATATCAGTTTTTAATAAAACTATCCATATGCAATGCAGTGAGTTATATCAGTTTTTAATAAAACTATCCATATGCAATGCACTAAGTTATATCAGTTTTTAATAAAACTATCCATATGTAATGCAGTGAGTTATATCAGTTTTTAATAAAACTATCCATATGCAATGCACTGAGTTATATCCGTTTTTAATAAAACTATCCATATGCAATGCACTGAGTTATATCAGTTTTTAATAAAACTATCCATATGCAATGCACTGAGTTATATCAGTTTTTAATAAAACTATCCATACGCATTGCCCTGAGTTATATCAGTTTTTAATAAAACTATCCATATGCAATGCACTGAGTTATACCAGTTTTTTAATAAAACTATCATATGCAATGCAGTGAGTTATATCTGTTTTTAATAAAACTATCCATATGCAATGCACTGAGTTATATCAGTTTTTAATAACACTATCCATATGCAATGCAGTGAGTTATATCAGTTTTTAATAAAACTATCCATATGCAATGCACTGAGTTATATCAGTTTTTAATAAAACTATCCATATGCAATGCAGTGAGTTATATCCATTTTTAATAAAACTATCCATATGCAATGCACTGAGTTATATCAGTTTTTAATACAACTATCCATATGCAATGCAGTGAGTTATATCCGTTTTTAATAAAACTATCCATATGCAATTAAGTGAGTTATATCCGTTTTTAATAAAACTATCCATATGCAATGCCCTGAGTTATATCAGATTTTAATAAAACTATCCATATGCAATGCACTGAGTTTTATCAGTTTTTAATAAAACTATCCATATGCAATGCCCTGAGTTATATCAGTTTTTAATAAAACTATCCATATGCAATACAGTGAGTTATATCAGCTTTTAATACAACTATCCATATGCAAGGCACTGAGTTATATCAGTTTTTAATAAAACTATCCATATGCATTGCCCTGAGTTATATCAGTTTTTAATAAACTATCCATATGCAATGCACTGAGTTATATCAGTTTTTTAATAAAACTAACCATATGCAATGCAGTGAGTTATATCAGTTTTTAATAAAACTGTCCGTATGCAATGCCCTGAGTTATATCCGTTTTTAATAAAACTATCCATATGCAGTGCCCTGAGTTATATCAGTTTTTAATAAAACTATCCATATGCAATGCAGTGAGTTATATCAGTTTTTAATAAAACTACCCATATGCAATGCAGTGAGTTATATCCGTTTTTAATAAAGCTATCCATATGCAATGCCCTGAGTTATATCAGTTTTTAATAAAACTATCCATATGCAATGCCCTGAGTTATATCAGTTTTTAATAAAACTATCCATATGCAACGCCCTGAGTTATATCAGTTTTTAATAAAACTATCCATATGCAATGCAGTGAGTTATATCAGTTTTTAGTAAAACTATCCATATGCAATGCAGTGAGTTATATCTGTTTTTAATAAAACTATCCATATGCAATGCACTGAGTTATATCAGTTTTTAATAAAACTATCCATATGCAATGCAGTGAGTTATATCAGTTTTTAATAAAACTATCCATATGCAATGCACTGAGTTATATCAGTTTTTAATAAAACTATCCATATGCAATGCAGTGAGTTATATCAGTTTTTAATAAAACTATCCATATGCAATGCAGTGAGTTATATCAGTTTTTAATAAAACTCTCCATATGCAATGCAGTGAGTTATATCCGTTTTTAATAAAAACTATCCATATGCAATGCCCTGAGTTATATCGTTTTTAATAAACTATCCATATGCAATGCCCTGAGTTATATCAGTTTTAAATAAAACTATCCATATGCAATGCACTGAGTTATATCAGTTTTAAATAAAACTATCCATATGCAATGCACTGAGTTATATCAGTTTTAAATAAAAGTATCCATATGCAATGCAGTGAGTTATATCAGTTTTTAATAAAACTATCCATATGCAATGCAGTGAGTTATATCAGTTTTTAATAAAACTATCCATATGCAATGCACTGAGTTATATCAGTTTTTAATAAACTATCCATATGCAATGCACTGAGTTATATCAGTTTTAATAAAACTATCCATATGCAATGCAGTGAGTTATATCAGTTTTTAATAAAACTCTCCATATGCAATGCAGTCAGTTATATCCGTTTTTAATAAAACTATCCATATGAAATGCAGTGAGTTATATCAGTTTTTAATAAAACTATCCATATGCAATGCAGTGAGTTATATCCGTTTTTAATAAAACTATCCATATGCAATGCACTAAGTTATATCAGTTTTTAATAAAACTATCCATATGTAATGCAGTGAGTTATATCAGTTTTTAATAAAACTATCCATATGCAATGCACTGAGTTATATCCGTTTTTTAATAAAACTAACCATATGCAATGCACTGAGTTATATCAGTTTTTAATAAAACTATCCATATGCAATGCACTGAGTTATATCAGTTTTTAATAAAACTATCCATACGCAATGCCCTGAGTTATATCAGTTTTTAATAAAACTATCCATATGCAATGCACTGAGTTATACCAGTTTTTTAATAAAACTATCCATATGCAATGCAGTGAGTTATATCTGTTTTTAATAAAACTATCCATATGCAATGCACTGAGTTATATCAGTTTTTAATAAAACTATCCATATGCAATGCAGTGAGTTATATCAGTTTTTAATAAAACTATCCATATGCAATGCAGTGAGTTATATCAGTTTTAAATAAAACTATCCATATGCAATGCAGTGAGTTATATCAGTTTTTAATAAAACTATCCATATGCAATGCACTGAGTTATATCAGTTTTTAATAAAACTATCCATATGCAATGCAGTGAGTTATATCAGTTTTTAATAAAACTACCGATATGCAATGCAGTGAGTTATATCCGTTTTTAATAAAACTATGCATATGCAAAGCCCTGAGTTTAATCAGTTTTTAATAAAACTATCCATATGCAATGCACTGAGTTATATCAGTTTTTAATAAAACTATCCATATGCAATGCACTGAGTTATATCAGGTTTTAATAAAACTATCCATATGCAATGCACTGAGTTATATCAGTTTTTAATAAAACTATCCATATGCAATGCACTGAGTTATATCAGTTTTTAATAAAACTATCCATATGCAATGCACTGAGTTATATCAGGTTTTAATTAAACTATCCATATGCAATGCACTGAGTTATATCAGTTTTTAATAAAACTATCCATATGCAATGCCCTGAGTTATATCAGTTTTTAATAAAACTATCCATATGCAATGCCCTGAGTTATATCAGTTTTTAATAAAACTATCCATACGCAATGCCCTGAGTTATATCCGTTTTAATAAAACTATCCATACGCAATGCCCTGAGTTATATCAGTTTTTAATAAAACTATCCATATGCAATGCACTGAGTTATATCAGTTTTTAATAAAACTATCCATATGCAATGCCCTGAGTTATATCAGTTTTTAATAAAACATCCATTGCAATGCAGTGAGTTATATCAGTTTTTAATAAAACTACCCATATGCAATGCAGTGAGTTATATCCGTTTTTAATAAAGCTATCCATATGCAATGCCCTGAGTTATATCAGTTTTTAATAAAACTATCCATATGCAATGCCCTGAGTTATATCAGTTTTTAATAAAACTATCCATATGCAACGCCCTGAGTTATATCAGTTTTTAATAAAACTATCCATATGCAATGCAGTGAGTTATATCAGTTTTTTATAAAACTATCCATATGCAATGCAGTGAGTTATATCAGTTTTTAATAAAACTATCCATATGCAATGCACTGAGTTATATCAGTTTTTAATAAAACTATCCATATGCAATGCAGTGAGTTATATCAGTTTTTAATAAAACTATCCATATGCAATGCAGTGAGTTATATCAGTTTTTAATAAAACTCTCCATCTGCAATGCAGTGAGTTATATCCGTTTTTAATAAAACTATCCATATGCAATGCCCTGAGTTATATCCGTTTTTAATAAAACTATCCATATGCAATGCAGTGAGTTATATCAGTTTTAATAAAACTATCCATATGCAATGCAGTGAGTTATATCCGTTTTTAATAAAACTATCCATATGCAATGCACTAAGTTATATCAGTTTTTAATAAAACTATCCATATGCAATGCAGTGAGTTATATCCGTTTTTAATAAAACTATCCATATGCAATGCCCTGAGTTATATCAGGTTTTAATTAAACTATCCATATGCAATGCAGTGAGTTATATCAGTTTTTAATAAAACTATCCATATGCAATGCAGTGAGTTATATCCGTTTTTAATAAAACTATCCATATGCAATGCCCTGAGTTATATCAGTTTTTAATAAAACTTTCCATATGCAATACAGTGAGTTATATCAGTTTTTAATAAAACTATCCATATGCAAGGCACTGAGTTATATCAGTTTTTAATAAAACTATCCATATGCAATGCCCTGAGTTATATCAGTTTTTAATAAAACTATCCATATGCAATGCAGTGAGTTATATCCGTTATTAATAAAACTATCCATATGCAATGCCCTGAGTTATATCAGTTTTTAATAAAACTATCCATATGCAATGCAGTGAGTTATATCCGTTTTTAATAAAACTATCCATACGCACTGTCCTGAGCTATATTAGTTTTTAATAAAACTATCCATATGCAATGCCCTGAGTTATATCAGTTTTTAATAAAACTATCCATATGCAATGCAGTGAGTTATATCAGTTTTTAATAAAACTATCCATATGCAATGTAGTGAGTTATATCCGTTTTTAATAAAACTATCCATACGCAGTGCCCTGAGTTATATCAGTTTTTAATAGAACTATCCATATGCACTGCACTGAGTTATATCAGGTTTTAATAAAACTATCCATATGCAATGCAGTGAGTTATATCAGTTTTAAATAAAACTATCCATATGCAATGCAGTGAGTTATATCAGTTTTTAATAAAACTATCCATATGCAATGCACTGAGTTATATCAGGTTTTAATAAAACTATCCATATGCAATGCAGTGAGTTATATCAGTTTTAAATAAAACTATCCATGTGCAATGCAGTGAGTTATATCAGGTTTTAATAAAACTATCCATATGCAATGCACTGAGTTATATCAGGTTTTAATAAAACTATCCATATGAAATGCAGTGAGCTATATCAGGTTTTAATAAAACTATCCATATGCAATGCAGTGAGTTATATCAGTTTTAAATAAAACTATCCATATGCAATGCACTGAGTTATATCAGTTTTTAATGAAACTATCCATATGCAATGCAGTGAGTTATATCAGTTTTTAATAAAACTATCCATATGCAATGCTCTGAGCTATATCAGGTTTTAATAAAACTATCCATATGCAATGCAGTGACTTATATCAGTTTTTAATAAAACTATCCATATGCAATGCACTGAGTTATATCAGGTTTTAATAAAACTATCCATATGCAATGCAGTCACTTATATCAGTTTTAAATAAAACTATCCATATGCAATGCAGTGAGTTATATCAGGTTTTAATAAAACTATGCATATGCAATGCACTGAGTTATATCAGTTTTTAATAAAACTATCGATATGCAATGCACTGAGTTATATCAGTTTTTAATAAAACTATCCATATGCAATGCAGTGACTTATATCAGTTTTAAATAAAACTATGCACTGAGCTATATCAGTTTTTAATAAAACTATCCATATGCAATGCACTGAGTTATATCAGGTTATAATAAAACTATCCAAATGCAATGCAGTGAGTTATATCAGTTTTAAATAAAACTATCCATATGCAAAGCAGTGAGTTATATCAGTTTTTAATAAAACTATCCATATGCAATGCACTGAGTTATATCAGGTTTTCATAAAACTATCCATATGCAATGCACTGAGTTATATCAGTTTTAAATAAAACTATCCATATGCAATGCACTGAGTTATATCAGGTTTTCATAAAACTATCCAAATGCAATGCACTGAGTTATATCAGTTTTTAATAGAACTATCCATATGCAATGCAGTGAGTTATATCAGTTTTAAATAAAACTATCCATATGCAATGCACTGAGTTATATCAGGTTTTAATAAAACTATCCATATGCAATGCAGTGAGTTATATCAGTTTTAAATAAAACTATCCATATGCAATGCTCTGAGTTATATCAGTTTTTAATAAAAATATCCATATGCAATGCACTGAGTTATATCAGGTTTTCATAAAACTATCCATATGCAATGCAGTGACTTATATCAGTTTTAAATAAAACTATCGATATGCAATGCAGTGAGTTATATCAGGTTTTAATAAAACTATCCATATGCAATGCACTGAGTTATATCAGTTTTTAATAAAACTATCGATATGCAATTCACTGAGTTATATCAGTTTTTAATAAAACTATCCATATGCAATGCAGTGAGTTAAATCAGGTTTTAATGAAACTATCCATATGCAATGCAGTGAGTTATATCAGTTTTTAATAAAACTATCCATATGCAATGCTCTGAGCTATATCAGGTTTTAATAAAACTATCCATATGCAATGCACTGAGTTATATCAGGTTTTAATAAAACTATCCATATGCAATGCAGTGAGTTATATCAGTTTTAAATAAAACTATCCATATGCAATGCAGTGAGTTATATCAGTTTTTAATAAAACTATCCATATGCAATGCACTGAGTTATATCAGGTTTTAATAAAACTATCCATATGCAATGCAGTGAGTTATATCAGTTTTAAATAAAACTATCCATGTGCAATGCAGTGAGTTATATCAGGTTTTAATAAAACTATCCATATGCAATGCACTGAGTTATATCAGGTTTTAATAAAACTATCCATATGCAATGCAGTGAGCTATATCAGGTTTTAATAAAACTATCCATATACAATGCAGTGAGTTATATCAGTTTTAAATAAAACTATCCATATGCAATGCACTGAGTTATATCAGTTTTAAATGAAACTATCCATATGCAATGCAGTGAGTTATATCTGTTTTTAATAAAACTATCCATATGCAATGCACTGAGTTATATCAGTTTTTAATAAAACTATCCATATGCAATGCAGTGAGTTATATCAGTTTTTAATAAAACTATCCATATGCAATGCACTGAGTTATATCAGTTTTTAATAAAACTATCCATATGCAATGCAGTGAGTTATATCAGTTTTTAATAAAACTATCCATATGCAATGCACTGAGTTATATCAGTTTTTAATAAAACTATCCATATGCAATGCAGTGAGTTATATCAGTTTTTAATAAAACTACCGATATGCAATGCAGTGAGTTATATCCGTTTTTAATAAAACTATGCATATGCAAAGCCCTGAGTTTAATCAGTTTTTAATAAAACTATCCATATGCAATGCACTGAGTTATATCAGTTTTTAATAAAACTATCCATATGCAATGCACTGAGTTATATCAGTTTTTAATAAAACTATCCATATGCAATGCACTGAGTTATATCAGTTTTTAATAAAACTATCCATATGCAATGCACTGAGTTATATCAGTTTTTAATAAAACTATCCATATGCAATGCACTGAGTTATATCAGGTTTTAATTAAACTATCCATATGCAATGCACTGAGTTATATCAGTTTTTAATAAAACTATCCATATGCAATGCCCTGAGTTATATCAGTTTTTAATAAAACTATCCATATGCAATGCCCTGAGTTATATCAGTTTTTAATAAAACTATCCATACGCAATGCCCTGAGTTATATCCGTTTTTAATAAAACTATCCATACGCAATGCCCTGAGTTATATCAGTTTTTAATAAAACTATCCATATGCAATGCACTGAGTTATATCAGTTTTTAATAAAACTATCCATATGCAATGCCCTGAGTTATATCAGTTTTTAATAAAACTATCCATATGCAATGCAGTGAGTTATATCAGTTTTTAATAAAACTTCCCATATGCAATGCAGTGAGTTATATCCGTTTTTAATAAAGCTATCCATATGCAATGCCCTGAGTTATATCAGTTTTTAATAAAACTATCCATATGCAATGCCCTGAGTTATATCAGTTTTTAATAAAACTATCCATATGCAACGCCCTGAGTTATATCAGTTTTTAATAAAACTATCCATATGCAATGCAGTGAGTTATATCAGTTTTTTATAAAACTATCCATATGCAATGCAGTGAGTTATATCTGTTTTTAATAAAACTATCCATATGCAATGCACTGAGTTATATCAGTTTTTAATAAAACTATCCATATGCAATGCAGTGAGTTATATCAGTTTTTAATAAAACTATCCATATGCAATGCAGTGAGTTATATCAGTTTTTAATAAAACTCTCCATCTGCAATGCAGTGAGTTATATCCGTTTTTAATAAAACTATCCATATGCAATGCCCTGAGTTATATCCGTTTTTAATAAAACTATCCATATGCAATGCAGTGAGTTATATCAGTTTTTAATAAAACTATCCATATGCAATGCAGTGAGTTATATCCGTTTTTAATAAAACTATCCATATGCAATGCACTAAGTTATATCAGTTTTTAATAAAACTATCCATATGCAATGCAGTGAGTTATATCCGTTTTTAATAAAACTATCCATATGCAATGCCCTGAGTTATATTCGTTTTTAATGAAACTATCCATATGCAATGCAGTGAGTTATATCAGTTTTTAATAAAACTATCCATATGCAATGCAGTGAGTTATATCCGTTTTTAATAAAACTATCCTTATGCAATGCCCTGAGTTATATCAGTTTTTAATAAAACTTTCCATATGCAATACAGTGAGTTATATCAGTTTTTAATAAAACTATCCATATGCAAGGCACTGAGTTATATCAGTTTTTAATAAAACTATCCATATGCAATGCCCTGAGTTATATCAGTTTTTAATAAAACTATCCATATGCAATGCAGTGAGTTATATCCGTTATTAATAAAACTATCCGTATGCAATGCCCTGAGTTATATCAGTTTTTAATAAAACTATCCATATGCAATGCAGTGAGTTATATCCGTTTTTAATAAAACTATCCATACGCACTGCCCTGAGCTATATTAGTTTTTAATAAAACTATCCATATGCAATGCCCTGAGTTATATCAGTTTTTAATAAAACTATCCATATGCAATGCAGTGAGTTATATCAGTTTTTAATAAAACTATCCATATGCAATGTAGTGAGTTATATCCGTTTTTAATAAAACTATCCATACGCAGTGCCCTGAGTTATATCAGTTTTTAATAGAACTATCCATATGCACTGCACTGAGTTATATCAGGTTTTAATAAAACTATCCATATGCAATGCAGTGAGTTATATCAGTTTTAAATAAAACTATCCATATGCAATGCAGTGAGTTATATCAGTTTTTAATAAAACTATCCATATGCAATGCACTGAGTTATATCAGGTTTTAATAAAACTATCCATATGCAATGCAGTGAGTTATATCAGTTTTAAATAAAACTATCCATGTGCAATGCAGTGAGTTATATCAGGTTTTAATAAAACTATCCATATGCAATGCACTGAGTTATATCAGGTTTTAATAAAACTATCCATACGCAATGCAGTGAGCTATATCAGGTTTTAATAAAACTATCCATATGCAATGCAGTGAGTTATATCAGTTTTAAATAAAACTATCCATATGCAATGCACTGAGTTATATCAGTTTTTAATGAAACTATCCATATGCAATGCAGTGAGTTATATCAGTTTTTAATAAAACTATCCATATGCAATGCTCTGAGCTATATCAGGTTTTAATAAAACTATCCATATGCAATGCAGTGACTTATATCAGTTTTTAATAAAACTATCCATATGCAATGCACTGAGTTATATCAGGTTTTAATAAAACTATCCATATGCAATGCAGTCACTTATATCAGTTTTAAATAAAACTATCCATATGCAATGCAGTGAGTTATATCAGGTTTTAATAAAACTATGCATATGCAATGCACTGAGTTATATCAGTTTTTAATAAAACTATCGATATGCAATGCACTGAGTTATATCAGTTTTTAATAAAACTATCCATATGCAATGCAGTGACTTATATCAGTTTTAAATAAAACTATGCACTGAGCTATATCAGTTTTTAATAAAACTATCCATATGCAATGCACTGAGTTATATCAGGTTATAATAAAACTATCCATATGCAATGCAGTGAGTTATATCAGTTTTAAATAAAACTATCCATATGCAAAGCAGTGAGTTATATCAGTTTTTAATAAAACTATCCATATGCAATGCAGTGACTTATATCAGTTTTAAATAAAACTATCCATATGCAATGCAGTGAGTTATATCAGGTTTTAATAAAACTATGCATATGCAATGCACTGAGTTATATCAGTTTTTAATAAAACTATCGATATGCAATGCACTGAGTTATATCAGTTTTTAATAAAACTATCCATATGCAATGCAGTGACTTATATCAGTTTTAAATAAAACTATGCACTGAGCTATATCAGTTTTTAATAAAACTATCCATATGCAATGCACTGAGTTATATCAGGTTATAATAAAACTATCCATATGCAATGCAGTGAGTTATATCAGTTTTAAATAAAACTATCCATATGCAAAGCAGTGAGTTATATCAGTTTTTAATAAAACTATCCATATGCAATGCACTGAGTTATATCAGGTTTTCATAAAACTATCCATATGCAATGCACTGAGTTATATCAGTTTTAAATAAAACTATCCATATGCAATGCACTGAGTTATATCAGGTTTTCATAAAACTATCCAAATGCAATGCACTGAGTTATATCAAATGTTAATAAAACTATCCATATGCAATGCAGTGAGTTATATCAGTTTTAAATAAAACTATCCATATGCAATGCACTGAGTTATATCAGGTTTTAATAAAACTATCCATATGCAATGCAGTGAGTTATATCAGTTTTAAATAAAACTATCCATATGCAATGCACTGAGTTATATCAGTTTTTAATAAAAATATCCATATGCAATGCACTGAGTTATATCAGGTTTTCATAAAACTATCCATATGCAATGCAGTGACTTATATCAGTTTTAAATAAAACTATCGATATGCAATGCAGTGAGTTATATCAGGTTTTAATAAAACTATCCATATGCAATGCACTGAGTTATATCAGTTTTTAATAAAACTATCGATATGCAATTCACTGAGTTATATCAGTTTTTAATAAAACTATCCATATGCAATGCAGTGAGTTAAATCAGGTTTTAATGAAACTATCCATATGCAATGCAGTGAGTTATATCAGTTTTTAATAAAACTATCCATATGCAATGCTCTGAGCTATATCAGGTTTTAATAAAACTATCCATATGCAATGCACTGAGTTATATCAGGTTTTAATAAAACTATCCATATGCAATGCAGTGAGTTATATCAGTTTTAAATAAAACTATCCATATGCAATGCAGTGAGTTATATCAGTTTTTAATAAAACTATCCATATGCAATGCACTGAGTTATATCAGGTTTTAATAAAACTATCCATATGCAATGCAGTGAGTTATATCAGTTTTAAATAAAACTATCCATGTGCAATGCAGTGAGTTATATCAGGTTTTAATAAAACTATCCATATGCAATGCACTGAGTTATATCAGGTTTTAATAAAACTATCCATATGCAATGCAGTGAGCTATATCAGGTTTTAATAAAACTATCCATATGCAATGCAGTGAGTTATATCAGTTTTAAATAAAACTATCCATATGCAATGCACTGAGTTATATCAGTTTTTAATGAAACTATCCATATGCAATGCAGTGAGTTATATCAGTTTTTAATAAAACTATCCATATGCAATGCTCTGAGCTATATCAGGTTTTAATAAAACTATCCATATGCAATGCAGTGACTTATATCAGTTTTTAATAAAACTATCCATATGCAATGCACTGAGTTATATCAGGTTTTAATAAAACTATCCATATGCAATGCAGTGACTTATATCAGTTTTAAATAAAACTATCCATATGCAATGCAGTGAGTTATATCAGGTTTTAATAAAACTATGCATATGCAATGCACTGAGTTATATCAGTTTTTAATAAAACTATCGATATGCAATGCACTGAGTTATATCAGTTTTTAATAAAACTATCCATATGCAATGCAGTGACTTATATCAGTTTTAAATAAAACTATGCACTGAGCTATATCAGTTTTTAATAAAACTATCCATATGCAATGCACTGAGTTATATCAGGTTATAATAAAACTATCCATATGCAATGCAGTGAGTTATATCAGTTTTAAATAAAACTATCCATATGCAAAGCAGTGAGTTATATCAGTTTTTAATAAAACTATCCATATGAAATGCACTGAGTTATATCAGGTTTTCATAAAACTATCCAAATGCAATGCACTGAGTTATATCAAATGTTAATAAAACTATCCATATGCAATGCAGTGAGTTATATCAGTTTTAAATAAAACTATCCATATGCAATGCACTGAGTTATATCAGGTTTTAATAAAACTATCCATATGCAATGCACTGAGTTATATCGGGTTTTACTAAAACTATCCATATGCAATGCACTGAGTTATATCAGTTTTAAATAAAACTATCCATATGCAATGCACTGAGTTATATCAGGTTTTAATAAAACTATCCATATGCAATGCACTGAGTTATATCGGGTTTTAATAAAACTATCCATATGCAATGCAGTGAGTTATATCAGTTTTAAATAAAACTATCCATATGCAATGCACTGAGTTATATCAGTTTTTAATAAAAATATCCATATGCAATGCACTGAGTTATATCAGGTTTTCATAAAACTATCCATATGCAATGCAGTGACTTATATCAGTTTTAAATAAAACTATCGATATGCAATGCAGTGAGTTATATCAGGTTTTAATAAAACTATCCATATGCAATGCACTGAGTTATATCAGTTTTTAATAAAACTATCGATATGCAATTCACTGAGTTATATCAGTTTTTAATAAAACTATCCATATGCAATGCAGTGAGTTAAATCAGGTTTTAATGAAACTATCCATATGCAATGCAGTGAGTTATATCAGTTTTTAATAAAACTATCCATATGCAATGCTCTGAGCTATATCAGGTTTTAATAAAACTATCCATATGCAATGCAGTGAGTTATATCAGGTTTTAATAAAACTATCCATATGCACTGCACTGAGTTATATCAGTTTTTAATAAAACTATCGATATGCAATACACTGAGTTATATCAGTTTTTAATAAAACTATCCATATGCAATGCACTGACTTATATCAGTTTTAAATAAAACTATCCATATGCAATGCAGTGAGTTATATCAGGTTTTAATAAAACTATCCATATGCAATGCACTGAGTTATATCAGTTTTTAATAAAACTATCGATATGCAATGCACTGAGTTATATCAGTTTTTAATAAAACTATCCATATGCAATGCAGTGGTTATATCAGGTTTTAATGAAACTATCCATATGCAAGGCAGTGAGTTATATCAGTTTTTAATAAAACTATCCATATGCAATGCACTGAGTTATATCAGTTTTTAATAACACTATCCATATGCAATGCAGTGGTTATATCAGGTATTAATAAAACTATCCATATGCAATGCACTGAGTTATATCAGTTTTTAATAAAACTTTCGATATGCAATGCACTGAGTTATATCAGTTTTTAATAAAACTATCCATATGCAATGCAGTGAGTTATATCAGGTTTTAATAAAACTATCCATATGCAATGCACTGAGTTATATCAGTTTTTAATAGAACTATCCATATGCACTGCACTGAGTTATATCAGGTTTTAATAAAACTATCCATATGCAATGCAGTGAGTTATATCAGTTTTAAATAAAACTATCCATATGCAATGCAGTGAGTTATATCAGTTTTTAATAAAACTATCCATATGCAATGCACTGAGTTATATCAGGTTTTAATAAAACTATCCATATGCAATGAAGTGAGTTATATCAGGTTTAAATAAAACTATCCATGTGCAATGCAGTGAGTTATATCAGGTTTTAATAAAACTATCCATATGCAATGCACTGAGTTATATCAGGTTTTAATAAAACTATCCATATGCAATGCAGTGAGTTATATCAGTTTTAAATAAAACTATGCACTGAGTTATATCAGTTTTTAATAAAACTATCCATGTGCAATGCACTGAGTTATATCAGGTTTTAATAAAACTATCCATATGCAATGCACTGAGTTATATCAGGTTTTAATAAAACTATCCATATGCAATGCACTGAGTTATATCAGGTTTTATTAAAACTATCCATATGCAATGCAGTGAGTTATATCAGATTTAAATAAAACTATCCATATGCAATGCAGTGAGTTATATCAGTTTTTAATAACACTATCCATATGCAATGCACTGAGTTATATCAGGTTTTAATAAAACTATCCATATGCAATGCACTGAGTTATATCAGTTTTAAATAAAACTATCCATATGCAATGCACTGAGTTATATCAGTTTTAAATAAAACTATGCACTGAGTTATATCAGTTTTTAATAAAACTATCCATATGCAATGCCCTGAGTTATATCAGTTTTTAATAAAACTATCCATATGCAATGCCCTGAGTTATATCAGTTTTTAATAAAACTATCCATATGCAACGCCCTGAGTTATATCAGTTTTTAATAAAACTATCCATATGCAATGCAGTGAGTTATATCAGTTTTTAATAAAACTATCCATATGCAATGCAGTGAGTTATATCTGTTTTTAATAACACTATCCATATGCAATGCACTGAGTTATATCAGTTTTTAATAAAACTATCCATATGCAATGCAGTGAGTTATATCAGTTTTTAATAAAACTATCCATATGCAATGCAGTGAGTTATATCAGTTTTTAATAAAACTCTCCATATGCAATGCAGTGAGTTATATCCGTTTTTAATAAAACTATCCATATGCAATGCCCTGAGTTATATCCGTTTTTAATAAAACTATCCATATGCAATGCAGTGAGTTATATCAGTTTTTAATAAAACTATCCATATGCAATGCAGTGAGTTATATCCGTTTTTAATAAAACTATCCATATGCAATGCACTAAGTTATATCAGTTTTTAATAAAACTATCCATATGCAATGCAGTGAGTTATATCCGTTTTTAATAAAACTATCCATATGCAATGCCCTGAGTTATATTCGTTTTTAATGAAACTATCCATATGCAATGCAGTGAGTTATATCAGTTTTTAATAAAACTATCCATATGCAATGCAGTGAGTTATATCCGTTTTTAATAAAACTATCCATATGCAATGTCCTGAGTTATATCAGTTTTTAATAAAACTTTCCATATGCAATACAGTGAGTTATATCAGTTTTTAATAAAACTATCCATATGCAAGGCACTGAGTTATATCAGTTTTTAATAAAACTATCCATATGCAATGCCCTGAGTTATATCAGTTTTTAATAAAACTATCCATATGCAATGCAGTGAGTTATATCCGTTATTAATAAAACTATCCATATGAAATGCCCTGAGCTATATCAGGTTTTCATAAAACTATCCATATGCAATGCACTGAGTTATATCAGTTTTAAATAAAACTATCCATATGCAATGCACTGAGTTATATCAGGTTTTCATAAAACTATCCAAATGCAATGCACTGAGTTATATCAAATGTTAATAAAACTATCCATATGCAATGCAGTGAGTTATATCAGTTTTAAATAAAACTATCCATATGCAATGCACTGAGTTATATCAGGTTTTAATAAAACTATCCATATGCAATGCAGTGAGTTATATCAGTTTTAAATAAAACTATCCATATGCAATGCACTGAGTTATATCAGTTTTTAATAAAAATATCCATATGCAATGCACTGAGTTATATCAGGTTTTCATAAAACTATCCATATGCAATGCAGTGACTTATATCAGTTTTAAATAAAACTATCGATATGCAATGCAGTGAGTTATATCAGGTTTTAATAAAACTATCCATATGCAATGCACTGAGTTATATCAGTTTTTAATAAAACTATCGATATGCAATTCACTGAGATATATCAGTTTTTAATAAAACTATCCATATGCAATGCAGTGAGTTAAATCAGGTTTTAATGAAACTATCCATATGCAATGCAGTGAGTTATATCAGTTTTTAATAAAACTATCCATATGCAATGCTCTGAGCTATATCAGGTTTTAATAAAACTATCCATATGCAATGCAGTGAGTTATATCAGGTTTTAATAAAACTATCCATATGCACTGCACTGAGTTATATCAGTTTTTAATAAAACTATCGATATGCAATACACTGAGTTATATCAGTTTTTAATAAAACTATCCATATGCAATGCACTGACTTATATCAGTTTTAAATAAAACTATCCATATGCAATGCAGTGAGTTATATCAGGTTTTAATAAAACTATCCATATGCAATGCACTGAGTTATATCAGTTTTTAATAAAACTATCGATATGCAATGCACTGAGTTATATCAGTTTTTAATAAAACTATCCATATGCAATGCAGTGGTTATATCAGGTTTTAATGAAACTATCCATATGCAATGCAGTGAGTTATATCAGTTTTTAATAAAACTATCCATATGCAATGCACTGAGTTATATCAGTTTTTAATAACACTATCCATATGCAATGCAGTGGTTATATCAGGTATTAATAAAACTATCCATATGCAATGCACTGAGTTATATCAGTTTTTAATAAAACTTTCGATATGCAATGCACTGAGTTATATCAGTTTTTAATAAAACTATCCATATGCAATGCAGTGAGTTATATCAGGTTTTAATAAAACTATCCATATGCAATGCACTGAGTTATATCAGTTTTTAATAGAACTATCCATATGCACTGCACTGAGTTATATCAGGTTTTAATAAAACTATCCATATGCAATGCAGTGAGTTATATCAGTTTTAAATAAAACTATCCATATGCAATGCAGTGAGTTATATCAGTTTTTAATAAAACTATCCATATGCAATGCACTGAGTTATATCAGGTTTTAATAAAACTATCCATATGCAATGCAGTGAGTTATATCAGTTTTAAATAAAACTATCCATGTGCAATGCAGTGAGTTATATCAGGTTTTAATAAAACTATCCATATGCAATGCACTGAGTTATATCAGGTTTTAATAAAACTATCCATATGCAATGCAGTGAGTTATATCAGTTTTAAATAAAACTATGCACTGAGTTATATCAGTTTTTAATAAAACTATCCATGTGCAATGCACTGAGTTATATCAGTTTTAATAAAACTATCCATATGCAATGCACTGAGTTATATCAGGTTTTAATAAAACTATCCATATGCAATGCACTGAGTTATATCAGGTTTTATTAAAGCTATCCATATGCAATGCAGTGAGTTATATCAGTTTTAAATAAAACTATCCATATGCAATGCAGTGAGTTATATCAGTTTTTAATAACACTATCCATATGCAATGCACTGAGTTATATCAGGTTTTAATAAAACTATCCATATGCAATGCACTGAGTTATATCAGTTTTCAATAAAACTATCCATATGCAATGCACTGAGTTATATCAGTTTTAAATAAAACTATGCACTGAGTTATATCAGTTTTTAATAAAACTATCCATATGCAATGCCCTGAGTTATATCAGTTTTTAATAACACTATCCATATGCAATGCACTGAGTTATATCAGTTTTTAATAAAACTATCCATATGCAACGCCCTGAGTTATATCAGTTTTTAATAAAACTATCCATATGCAATGCAGTGAGTTATATCAGTTTTTAATAAAACTATCCATATGCAATGCAGTGAGTTATATCTGTTTTTAATAACACTATCCATATGCAATGCACTGAGTTATATCAGTTTTTAATAAAACTATCCATATGCAATGCAGTGAGTTATATCAGTTTTTAATAAAACTATCCATATGCAATGCAGTGAGTTATATCAGTTTTTAATAAAACTCTCCATATGCAATGCAGTGAGTTATATCCGTTTTTAATAAATCTATCCATATGCAATGCCCTGAGTTATATCCGTTTTTAATAAAACTATCCATATGCAATGCAGTGAGTTATATCAGTTTTTAATAAAACTATCCATATGCAATGCAGTGAGTTATATCCGTTTTTAATAAAACTATCCATATGCAATGCACTAAGTTATATCAGTTTTTAATAAAACTATCCATATGCAATGCAGTGAGTTATATCCGTTTTTAATAAAACTATCCATATGCAATGCCCTGAGTTATATTCGTTTTTAATGAAACTATCCATATGCAATGCAGTGAGTTATATCAGTTTTTAATAAAACTATCCATATGCAATGCAGTGAGTTATATCCGTTTTTAATAAAACTATCCATATGCAATGTCCTGAGTTATATCAGTTTTTAATAAAACTTTCCATATGCAATACAGTGAGTTATATCAGTTTTTAATAAAACTATCCATATGCAAGGCACTGAGTTATATCAGTTTTTAATAAAACTATCCATATGCAATGCCCTGAGTTATATCAGTTTTTAATAAAACTATCCATATGCAATGCAGTGAGTTATATCCGTTATTAATAAAACTATCCATATGCAATGCCCTGAGTTATATCAGTTTTTAATAAAACTATCCATATGCAATGCAGTGAGTTATATCCGTTTTTAATAAAACTATCCATATGCAATGCAGTGAGTTATATCAGTTTTTAATAAAACTATCCATATGCAATGCAGTGAGTTATATCCGTTTTTAATAAAACTATCCATATGCAATGCACTAAGTTATATCAGTTTTTAATAAAACTATCCATATGCAATGCAGTGAGTTATATCCGTTTTTAATAAAACTATCCATATGCAATGCCCTGAGTTATATCAGTTTTTAATAAAACTAACCATATGCAATGCAGTGAGTTATATCAGTTTTTAATAAAACTATCCATATGCAATGTAGTGAGTTATATCAGTTTTAAATAAAACTATCCATGTGCAATGCAGTGAGTTATATCAGGTTTTAATAAAACTATCCATATGCAATGCACTGAGTTATATCAGGTTTTAATAAAACTATCCATATGCAATGCAGTGAGCTATATCAGGTTTTAATAAAACTATCCATATGCAATGCAGTGAGTTATATCAGTTTTAAATAAAACTATCCATATGCAATGCACTGAGTTATATCAGTTTTTAATAAAACTATCCATATGCAATGCAGTGAGTTATATCTGTTTTTAATAACACTATCCATATGCAATGCACTGAGTTATATCAGTTTTTAATAAAACTATCCATATGCAATGCAGTGAGTTATATCAGTTTTTAATAAAACTATCCATATGCAATGCAGTGAGTTATATCAGTTTTTAATAAAACTCTCCATATGCAATGCAGTGAGTTATATCCGTTTTTAATAAAACTATCCATATGCAATGCCCTGAGTTATATCCGTTTTTAATAAAACTATCCATATGCAATGCAGTGAGTTATATCAGTTTTTAATAAAACTATCCATATGCAATGCAGTGAGTTATATCCGTTTTTAATAAAACTATCCATATGCAATGCACTAAGTTATATCAAATTTTAATAAAACTATCCATATGCAATGCAGTAAGTTATATCCGTTTTTAATAAAACTATCCATATGCAATGCCCTGAGTTATATTCGTTTTTAATGAAACTATCCATATGCAATGCAGTGAGTTATATCAGTTTTTAATAAAACTATCCATATGCAATGCAGTGAGTTATATCCGTTTTTAATAAAACTATCCATATGCAATGTCCTGAGTTATATCAGTTTTTAATAAAACTTTCCATATGCAATACAGTGAGTTATATCAGTTTTTAATAAAACTATCCATATGCAAGGCCCTGAGTTATATCAGTTTTTAATAAAACTATCCATATGCAATGCCCTGAGTTATATCAGTTTTTAATAAAACTATCCATATGCAATGCACTGAGTTATATCAGGTTTTCATAAAACTATCCAAATGCAATGCACTGAGTTATATCAAATGTTAATAAAACTATCCATATGCAATGCAGTGAGTTATATCAGTTTTAAATAAAACTATCCATATGCAATGCACTGAGTTATATCAGGTTTTAATAAAACTATCCATATGCAATGCAGTGAGTTATATCAGTTTTAAATAAAACTATCCATATGCAATGCACTGAGTTATATCAGTTTTTAATAAAAATATCCATATGCAATGCACTGAGTTATATCAGGTTTTCATAAAACTATCCATATGCAATGCAGTGACTTATATCAGTTTTAAATAAAACTATCGATATGCAATGCAGTGAGTTATATCAGGTTTTAATAAAACTATCCATATGCAATGCACTGAGTTATATCAGTTTTTAATAAAACTATCGATATGCAATTCACTGAGTTATATCAGTTTTTAATAAAACTATCCATATGCAATGCAGTGAGTTAAATCAGGTTTTAATGAAACTATCCATATGCAATGCAGTGAGTTATATCAGTTTTTAATAAAACTATCCATATGCAATGCTCTGAGCTATATCAGGTTTTAATAAAACTATCCATATGCAATGCAGTGAGTTATATCAGGTTTTAATAAAACTATCCATATGCACTGCACTGAGTTATATCAGTTTTTAATAAAACTATCGATATGCAATACACTGAGTTATATCAGTTTTTAATAAAACTATCCATATGCAATGCACTGACTTATATCAGTTTTAAATAAAACTATCCATATGCAATGCAGTGAGTTATATCAGGTTTTAATAAAACTATCCATATGCAATGCACTGAGTTATATCAGTTTTTAATAAAACTATCGATATGCAATGCACTGAGTTATATCAGTTTTTAATAAAACTATCCATATGCAATGCAGTGGTTATATCAGGTTTTAATGAAACTATCCATATGCAATGCAGTGAGTTATATCAGTTTTTAATAAAACTATCCATATGCAATGCACTGAGTTATATCAGTTTTTAATAACACTATCCATATGCAATGCAGTGGTTATATCAGGTATTAATAAAACTATCCATATGCAATGCACTGAGTTATATCAGTTTTTAATAAAACTTTCGATATGCAATGCACTGAGTTATATCAGTTTTTAATAAAACTATCCATATGCAATGCAGTGAGTTATATCAGGTTTTAATAAAACTATCCATATGCAATGCACTGAGTTATATCAGTTTTTAATAGAACTATCCATATGCACTGCACTGAGTTATATCAGGTTTTAATAAAACTATCCATATGCAATGCAGTGAGTTATATCAGTTTTAAATAAAACTATCCATATGCAATGCAGTGAGTTATATCAGTTTTTAATAAAACTATCCATATGCAATGCACTGAGTTATATCAGGTTTTAATAAAACTATCCATATGCAATGCAGTGAGTTATATCAGTTTTAAATAAAACTATCCATGTGCAATGCAGTGAGTTATATCAGGTTTTAATAAAACTATCCATATGCAATGCACTGAGTTATATCAGGTTTTAATAAAACTATCCATATGCAATGCAGTGAGTTATATCAGTTTTAAATAAAACTATGCACTGAGTTATATCAGTTTTTAATAAAACTATCCATGTGCAATGCACTGAGTTATATCAGGTTTTAATAAAACTATCCATATGCAATGCACTGAGTTATATCAGGTTTTAATAAAACTATCCATATGCAATGCACTGAGTTATATCAGGTTTTATTAAAACTATCCATATGCAATGCAGTGAGTTATATCAGTTTTAAATAAAACTATCCATATGCAATGCAGTGAGTTATATCAGTTTTTAATAACACTATCCATATGCAATGCACTGAGTTATATCAGGTTTTAATAAAACTATCCATATGCAATGCACTGAGTTATATCAGTTTTAAATAAAACTATCCATATGCAATGCACTGAGTTATATCAGTTTTAAATAAAACTATGCACTGAGTTATATCAGTTTTTAATAAAACTATCCATATGCAATGCCCTGAGTTATATCAGTTTTTAATAAAACTATCCATATGCAATGCCCTGAGTTATATCAGTTTTTAATAAAACTATCCATATGCAACGCCCTGAGTTATATCAGTTTTTAATAAAACTATCCATATGCAATGCAGTGAGTTATATCAGTTTTTAATAAAACTATCCATATGCAATGCAGTGAGTTATATCTGTTTTTAATAACACTATCCATATGCAATGCACTGAGTTATATCAGTTTTTAATAAAACTATCCATATGCAATGCAGTGAGTTATATCAGTTTTTAATAAAACTATCCATATGCAATGCAGTGAGTTATATCAGTTTTTAATAAAACTCTCCATATGCAATGCAGTGAGTTATATCCGTTTTTAATAAATCTATCCATATGCAATGCCCTGAGTTATATCCGTTTTTAATAAAACTATCCATATGCAATGCAGTGAGTTATATCAGTTTTTAATAAAACTATCCATATGCAATGCAGTGAGTTATATCCGTTTTTAATAAAACTATCCATATGCAATGCACTAAGTTATATCAGTTTTTAATAAAACTATCCATATGCAATGCAGTGAGTTATATCCGTTTTTAATAAAACTATCCATATGCAATGCCCTGAGTTATATTCGTTTTTAATGAAACTATCCATATGCAATGCAGTGAGTTATATCAGTTTTTAATAAAACTATCCATATGCAATGCAGTGAGTTATATCCGTTTTTAATAAAACTATCCATATGCAATGTCCTGAGTTATATCAGTTTTTAATAAAACTTTCCATATGCAATACAGTGAGTTATATCAGTTTTTAATAAAACTATCCATATGCAAGGCACTGAGTTATATCAGTTTTTAATAAAACTATCCATATGCAATGCCCTGAGTTATATCAGTTTTTAATAAAACTATCCATATGCAATGCAGTGAGTTATATCCGTTATTAATAAAACTATCCATATGCAATGCCCTGAGTTATATCAGTTTTTAATAAAACTATCCATATGCAATGCAGTGAGTTATATCCGTTTTTAATAAAACTATCCATATGCAATGCAGTGAGTTATATCAGTTTTTAATAAAACTATCCATATGCATTGCAGTGAGTTATATCCGTTTTTAATAAAACTATCCATATGCAATGCACTAAGTTATATCAGTTTTTAATAAAACTATCCATATGCAATGCAGTGAGTTATATCCGTTTTTAATAAAACTATCCATATGCAATGCCCTGAGTTATATCAGTTTTTAATAAAACTATCCATATGCAATGCAGTGAGTTATATCAGTTTTTAATAAAACTATCCATATGCAATGTAGTGAGTTATATCAGTTTTAAATAAAACTATCCATGTGCAATGCAGTGAGTTATATCAGGTTTTAATAAAACTATCCATATGCAATGCACTGAGTTATATCAGGTTTTAATAAAACTATCCATATGCAATGCAGTGAGCTATATCAGGTTTTAATAAAACTATCCATATGCAATGCAGTGAGTTATATCAGTTTTAAATAAAACTATCCATATGCAATGCACTGAGTTATATCAGTTTTTAATGAAACTATCCAAATGCAATGCAGTGAGTTATATCAGTTTTTAATAAAACTATCCATATGCAATGCTCTGAGCTATATCAGGTTTTAATAAAACTATCCATATGCAATGCAGTGACTTATATCAGTTTTACATAAAACTATCCATATGCAATGCAGTGAGTTATATCAGGTTTTAATAAAACTATGCATATGCAATGCACTGAGTTATATCAGTTTTTAATAAAACTATCGATATGCAATGCACTGAGTTATATCAGTTTTTAATAAAACTATCCATATGCAATGCAGTGACTTATATCAGTTTTAAATAAAACTATGCACTGAGTTATATCAGTTTTTAATAAAACTATCCATGTGCAATGCACTGAGTTATATCAGGTTATAATAAAACTATCCATATGCAATGCAGTGAGTTATATCAGTTTTAAATAAAATTATCCATATGCAAAGCAGTGAGTTATATCAGTTTTTAATAAAACTATCCATATGCAATGCACTGAGTTATATCAGGTTTTCATAAAACTATCCATATGCAATGCACTGAGTTATATCAGTTTTAAATAAAACTATCCATATGCAATGCACTGATTTATATCAGGTTTTCATAAAACTATCCAAATGCAATGCACTGAGTTATATCAAATGTTAATAAAACTATCCATATGCAATGCAGTGAGTTATATCAGTTTTAAATAAAACTATCCATATGCAATGCACTGAGTTATATCAGGTTTTAATAAAACTATCCATATGCAATGCAGTGAGTTATATCAGTTTTAAATAAAACTATCCATATGCAATGCACTGAGTTATATCAGTTTTTAATAAAAATATCCATATGCAATGCACTGAGTTATATCAGGTTTTCATAAAACTATCCATATGCAATGCAGTGACTTATATCAGTTTTAAATAAAACTATCGATATGCAATGCAGTGAGTTATATCAGTTTTTAATAAAACTAGCCATATGCAATGCAGTGAGTTAAATCAGGTTTTAATGAAACTATCCATATGCAATGCAGTGAGTTATATCAGTTTTTAATAAAACTATCCATATGCAATGCTCTGAGTTATATCAGTTTTAAATAAAACTATCCATATGCAATGCAGTGAGTTATATCAGGTTTTAATAAAACTATCCATATGCAATGCACTGAGTTATATCAGTTTTTAATAAAACTATCGATATGCAATGCACTTAGTTATATCAGTTTTTAATAAAACTATCCATATGCAATGCAGTGGTTATATCAGGTTTTAATGAAACTATCCATATGCAATGCAGTGAGTTATATCAGTTTTTAATAAAACTATCCATATGCAATGCACTGAGTTATATCAGTTTTTAGTAACACTATACATATGCAATGCAGTGGTTATATCAGGTATTAATAAAACTATCCATATGCAATGCACTGAGTTATATCAGTTTTTAATAAAACTTTCGATATGCAATGCACTGAGTTATATCAGTTTTTAATAAAACTATCCATATGCAATGCAGTGAGTTATATCAGGTTTTAATAAAACTATCCATATGCAATGCACTGAGTTATATCAGTTTTTAATAGAACTATCCATATGCACTGCACTGAGTTATATCAGGTTTTAATAAAACTATCCATATGCAATGCAGTGAGTTATATCAGTTTTAAATAAAACTATCCATATGCAATGCAGTGAGTTATATCAGTTTTTAATAAAACTATCCATATGCAATGCACTGAGTTATATCAGGTTTTAATAAAACTATCCATATGCAATGCAGTGAGTTATATCAGTTTTAAATAAAACTATCCATGTGCAATGCAGTGAGTTATATCAGGTTTTAATAAAACTATCCATATGCAATGCACTGAGTTATATCAGGTTTTAATAAAACTATCCATATGCAATGCAGTGAGTTATATCAGTTTTAAATAAAACTATGCACTGAGTTATATCAGTTTTTAATAAAACTATCCATGTGCAATGCACTGAGTTATATCAGGTTTTAATAAAACTATCCATATGCAATGCACTGAGTTATATCAGGTTTTAATAAAACTATCCTTATGCAATGCACTGAGTTATATCAGGTTTTAATAAAACTATCCATATGCAATGCAGTGAGTTATATCAGTTTTAAATAAAACTATCCATATGCAATGCAGTGAGTTATATCAGTTTTTAATAACACTATCCATATGCAATGCACTGAGTTATATCAGGTTTTAATAAAACTATCCATATGCAATGCACTGAGTTATATCAGTTTTAAATAAAACTATCCATATGCAATGCACTGAGTTATATCAGTTTTAAATAAAACTATGCACTGAGTTATATCAGTTTTTAATAAAACTATCCATATGCAATGCACTGAGTTATATCAGTTTTAAATAAAACTATGCACTGAGTTATATCAGTTTTTAATAAAACTATCCATATGCAATGCACTGAGTTATATCAGTTTTAAATAAAACTATGCACTGAGTTATATCAGTTTTTAATAAAACTATCCATATGCAATGCAGTGAGTTATATCAGTTTTAAATAAAACTATCCATATGCAATGCACTGAGTTATATCAGGTTTTAATAAAACTATCCATGTGCAATGCAGTGAGTTATATCAGTTTTAAATAAAACTATGCACTGAGTTATATCAGGTTTTAATAAAACTATCCATATGCAATGCACTGAGTTATATCAGTTTTAAATAAAACTATGCACTGAGTTATATCAGGTTTTAATAAAACTATCCATATGCAATGCACTGAGTTATATCAGTTTTAAATAAAACTATCCATATGCAATGCACTGAGTTATATCAGGTTTTAATAAAACTATCCATATGCAATGCACTGAGTTATATCGGGTTTTACTAAAACTATCCATATGCAATGCACTGAGTTATATCAGTTTTAAATAAAACTATCCATATGCAATGCACTGAGTTATATCAGGTTTTAATAAAACTATCCATATGCAATGCACTGAGTTATATCGGGTTTTAATAAAACTATCCATATGCAATGCAGTGAGTTATATCAGTTTTAAATAAAACTATCCATATGCAATGCACTGAGTTATATTAGTTTTTAATAGAACTATCCATATGCACTGCACTGAGTTATATCAGGTTTTAATAAAACTATCCATATGCAATGCAGTGAGTTATATCAGTTTTAAATAAAACTATCCATATGCAATGCAGTGAGTTATATCAGTTTTTAATAAAACTATCCATATGCAATGCACTGAGTTATATCAGGTTTTAATAAAACTATCCATATGCAATGCAGTGAGTTATATCAGTTTTAAATAAAACTATCCATGTGCAATGCAGTGAGTTATATCAGGTTTTAATAAAACTATCCATATGCAATGCACTGAGTTATATCAGGTTTTAATAAAACTATCCATATGCAATGCAGTGAGTTATATCAGTTTTAAATAAAACTATGCACTGAGTTATATCAGTTTTTAATAAAACTATCCATGTGCAATGCACTGAGTTATATCAGGTTTTAATAAAACTATCCATATGCAATGCACTGAGTTATATCAGGTTTTAATAAAACTATCCATATGCAATGCACTGAGTTATATCAGGTTTTATTAAAACTATCCATATTCAATGCAGTGAGTTATATCAGTTTTAAATAAAACTATCCATATGCAATGCAGTGAGTTATATCAGTTTTTAATAACACTATCCATATGCAATGCACTGAGTTATATCAGGTTTTAATAAAACTATCCATATGCAATGCACTGAGTTATATCAGTTTTAAATAAAACTATCCATATGCAATGCACTGAGTTATATCAGTTTTAAATAAAACTATGCACTGAGTTATATCAGTTTTTAATAAAACTATCCATATGCAATGCACTGAGTTATATCAGTTTTAAATAAAACTATGCACTGAGTTATATCAGTTTTTAATAAAACTATCCATATGCAATGCACTGAGTTATATCAGTTTTAAATAAAACTATGCACTGAGTTATATCAGTTTTTAATAAAACTATCCATATGCAATGCAGTGAGTTATATCAGTTTTAAATAAAACTATCCATATGCAATGCACTGAGTTATATCAGGTTTTAATAAAACTATCCATGTGCAATGCAGTGAGTTATATCAGGTTTTAATAAAACTATCCATATGCAATGCACTGAGTTATATCAGGTTTTAATAAAACTATCCATATGCAATGCAGTGAGTTATATCAGTTTTAAATAAAACTATGCACTGAGTTATATCAGGTTTTAATAAAACTATCCATATGCAATGCACTGAGTTATATCAGTTTTAAATAAAACTATGCACTGAGTTATATCAGTTTTTAATAAAACTATCCATATGCAATGCAGTGAGTTATATCAGTTTTAAATAAAACTATCCATATGCAATGCACTGAGTTATATCAGGTTTTAATAAAACTATCCATTTGCAATGCACTGAGTTATATCAGGTTTTATTAAAACTATCCATATGCAATGCACTGAGTTATATCAGGTTTTAATAAAACTATCCATATGCAATGCAGTGAGTTATATCAGTTTTAAATAAAACTATCCATATGCAATGCACTGAGTTATATCAGTTTTTAATAAAAATATCCATATGCAATGCACTGAGTTATATCAGGTTTTCATAAAACTATCCATATGCAATGCAGTGACTTATATCAGTTTTAAATAAAACTATCGATATGCAATGCAGTGAGTTATATCAGTTTTTAATAAAACTATCCATATGCAATGCAGTGAGTTAAATCAGGTTTTAATGAAACTATCCATATGCAATGCAGTGAGTTATATCAGTTTTTAATAAAACTATCCATATGCAATGCTCTGAGTTATATCAGTTTTAAATAAAACTATCCATATGCAATGCAGTGAGTTATATCAGGTTTTAATAAAACTATCCATATGCAATGCACTGAGTTATATCAGTTTTTAATAAAACTATCGATATGCAATGCACTTAGTTATATCAGTTTTTAATAAAACTATCCATATGCAATGCAGTGGTTATATCAGGTTTTAATGAAACTATCCATATGCAATGCAGTGAGTTATATCAGTTTTTAATAAAACTATCCATATGCAATGCACTGAGTTATATCAGTTTTTAGTAACACTATACATATGCAATGCAGTGGTTATATCAGGTATTAATAAAACTATCCATATGCAATGCACTGAGTTATATCAGTTTTTAATAAAACTTTCGATATGCAATGCACTGAGTTATATCAATTTTTAATAAAACTATCCATATGCAATGCAGTGAGTTATATCAGGTTTTAATAAAACTATCCATATGCAATGCACTGAGTTATATCAGTTTTTAATAGAACTATCCATATGCACTGCACTGAGTTATATCAGGTTTTAATAAAACTATCCATATGCAATGCAGTGAGTTATATCAGTTTTAAATAAAACTATCCATATGCAATGCAGTGAGTTATATCAGTTTTTAATAAAACTATCCATATGCAATGCACTGAGTTATATCAGGTTTTAATAAAACTATCCATATGCAATGCAGTGAGTTATATCAGTTTTAAATAAAACTATCCATGTGCAATGCAGTGAGTTATATCAGGTTTTAATAAAACTATCCATATGCAATGCACTGAGTTATATCAGGTTTTAATAAAACTATCCATATGCAATGCAGTGAGTTATATCAGTTTTAAATAAAACTATGCACTGAGTTATATCAGTTTTTAATAAAACTATCCATGTGCAATGCACTGAGTTATATCAGGTTTTAATAAAACTATCCATATGCAATGCACTGAGTTATATCAGGTTTTAATAAAACTATCCATATGCAATGCACTGAGTTATATCAGGTTTTATTAAAACTATCCATATGCAATGCAGTGAGTTATATCAGTTTTAAATAAAACTATCCATATGCAATGCAGTGAGTTATATCAGTTTTTAATAACACTATCCATATGCAATGCACTGAGTTATATCAGGTTTTAATAAAACTATCCATATGCAATGCACTGAGTTATATCAGTTTTAAATAAAACTATCCATATGCAATGCACTGAGTTATATCAGTTTTAAATAAAACTATGCACTGAGTTATATCAGTTTTTAATAAAACTATCCATATGCAATGCACTGAGTTATATCAGTTTTAAATAAAACTATGCACTGAGTTATATCAGTTTTTAATAAAACTATCCATATGCAATGCACTGAGTTATATCAGTTTTAAATAAAACTATGCACTGAGTTATATCAGTTTTTAATAAAACTATCCATATGCAATGAAGTGAGTTATATCAGTTTTAAATAAAACTATCCATATGCAATGCACTGAGTTATATCAGGTTTTAATAAAACTATCCATGTGCAATGCAGTGAGTTATATCAGTTTTAAATAAAACTATGCACTGAGTTATATCAGGTTTTAATAAAACTATCCATATGCAATGCAGTGAGTTATATCAGTTTTTAATAAAACTATCCAAATGCAATGCACTGAGTTATATCAGGTTTTAATAAAACTATCCATATGCAAGCAGTGAGTTATATCAGTTTTAAATAAAACTATCCATGTGCAATGCAGTGAGTTATATCAGGTTTTAATAAAACTATCCATATGCAATGGACTGAGTTATATCAGGTTTTAATAAAACTATCCATATGCAATGCAGTGAGTTATATCAGTTTTAAATAAAACTATGCACTGAGTTATATCAGTTTTTAATAAAACTATCCATGTGCAATGCACTGAGTTATATCAGGTTTTAATAAAACTATCCATATGCAATGCACTGAGTTATATCAGGTTTTAATAAAACTATCCATATGCAATGCACTGAGTTATATCAGGTTTTATTAAAACTATCCATATGCAATGCAGTGAGTTATATCAGTTTTAAATAAAACTATCCATATGCAATGCAGTGAGTTATATCAGTTTTTAATAACACTATCCATATGCAATGCACTGAGTTATATCAGGTTTTAATAAAACTATCCATATGCAATGCACTGAGTTATATCAGTTTTAAATAAAACTATCCATATGCAATGCACTGAGTTATATCAGTTTTAAATAAAACTATGCACTGAGTTATATCAGTTTTTAATAAAACTATCCATATGCAATGCACTGAGTTATATCAGTTTTAAATAAAACTATGCACTGAGTTATATCAGTTTTTAATAAAACTATCCATATGCAATGCACTGAGTTATATCAGTTTTAAATAAAACTATGCACTGAGTTATATCAGTTTTTAATAAAACTATCCATATGCAATGCAGTGAGTTATATCAGTTTTAAATAAAACTATCCATATGCAATGCACTGAGTTATATCAGGTTTTAATAAAACTATCCATGTGCAATGCAGTGAGTTATATCAGTTTTAAATAAAACTATGCACTGAGTTATATCAGGTTTTAATAAAACTATCCATATGCAATGCACTGAGTTATATCAGTTTTAAATAAAACTATGCACTGAGTTATATCAGTTTTTAATAAAACTATCCATATGCAATGCAGTGAGTTATATCAGTTTTAAATAAAACTATCCATATGCAATGCACTGAGTTATATCAGGTTTTAATAAAACTATCCATATGCAATGCACTGAGTTATATCAGGTTTTATTAAAACTATCCATATGCAATGCAGTGAGTTATATCAGTTTTAAATAAAACTCTCCGTATGCAATGCAGTGAGTTATATCAGTTTTTAATAACACTATCCATATGCAATGCACTGAGTTATATCAGGTTTTAATAGAACTATCCATATGCACTGCACTGAGTTATATCAGGTTTTAATAAAACTATCCATATGCAATGCAGTGAGTTATATCAGTTTTAAATAAAACTATCCATATGCAATGCACTGAGTTATATTAGTTTTTAATAGAACTATCCATATGCACTGCACTGAGTTATATCAGGTTTTAATAAAACTATCCATATGCAATGCAGTGAGTTATATCAGTTTTAAATAAAACTATCCATATGCAATGCAGTGAGTTATATCAGTTTTTAATAAAACTATCCATATGCAATGCACTGAGTTATATCAGGTTTTAATAAAACTATCCATATGCAATGCAGTGAGTTATATCAGTTTTAAATAAAACTATCCATGTGCAATGCAGTGAGTTATATCAGGTTTTAATAAAACTATCCATATGCAATGCACTGAGTTATATCAGGTTTTAATAAAACTATCCATATGCAATGCAGTGAGTTATATCAGTTTTAAATAAAACTATGCACTGAGTTATATCAGTTTTTAATAAAACTATCCATGTGCAATGCACTGAGTTATATCAGGTTTTAATAAAACTATCCATATGCACTGCACTGAGTTAGATCAGGTTTTAATAAAACTATCCATATGCAATGCACTGAGTTATATCAGGTTTTATTAAAACTATCCATATGCAATGCAGTGAGTTATATCAGTTTTAAATAAAACTATCCATATGCAATGCAGTGAGTTATATCAGTTTTTAATAACACTATCCATATGCAATGCACTGAGTTATATCAGGTTTTAATAAAACTATCCATATGCAATGCACTGAGTTATATCAGTTTTAAATAAAACTATCCATATGCAATGCACTGAGTTATATCAGTTTTAAATAAAACTATGCACTGAGTTATATCAGTTTTTAATAAAACTATCCATATGCAATGCACTGAGTTATATCAGTTTTAAATAAAACTATGCACTGAGTTATATCAGTTTTTAATAAAACTATCCATATGCAATGCACTGAGTTATATCAGTTTTAAATAAAACTATGCACTGAGTTATATCAGTTTTTAATAAAACTATCCATATGCAATGCAGTGAGTTATATCAGTTTTAAATAAAACTATCCATATGCAATGCACTGAGTTATATCAGGTTTTAATAAAACTATCCATGTGCAATGCAGTGAGTTATATCAGGTTTTAATAAAACTATCCATATGCAATGCAGTGAGTTATATCAGTTTTAAATAAAACTATGCACTGAGTTATATCAGGTTTTAATAAAACTATCCATATGCAATGCAATGAGTTATATCAGTTTTAAATAAAACTATGCACTGAGTTATATCAGTTTTTAATAAAACTATCCATATGCAATGCAGTGAGTTATATCAGGTTTTATTAAAACTATCCATATGCAATGCACTGAGTTATATCAGGTTTTAATAAAACTATCCATGTGCAATGCAGTGAGTTATATCAGGTTTTAATAAAACTATCCATATGCAATGCACTGAGTTATATCAGGTTTTAATAAAACTATCCATATGCAATGCAGTGAGTTATATCAGTTTTAAATAAAACTATGCACTGAGTTATATCAGGTTTTAATAAAACTATCCATATGCAATGCACTGAGTTATATCAGTTTTAAATAAAACTATGCACTGAGTTATATCAGTTTTTAATAAAACTATCCATATGCAATGCAGTGAGTTATATCAGTTTTAAATAAAACTATCCATATGCAATGCACTGAGTTATATCAGGTTTTAATAAAACTATCCATATGCAATGCACTGAGTTATATCAGGTTTTATTAAAACTATCCATATGCAATGCAGTGAGTTATATCAGTTTTAAATAAAACTATCCATATGCAATGCAGTGAGTTATATCAGTTTTTAATAACACTATCCATATGCAATGCACTGAGTTATATCAGGTTTTAATAAAACTATCCATATGCAATGCACTGAGTTATATCAGTTTTAAATAAAACTATCCATATGCAATGCACTGAGTTATATCAGGTTTTAATAAAACTATCCATATGCAATGCACTGAGTTATATCGGGTTTTACTAAAACTATCCATATGCAATGCACTGAGTTATATCAGTTTTAAATAAAACTATCCATATGCAATGCACTGAGTTATATCAGGTTTTAATAAAACTATCCATATGCAATGCACTGAGTTATATCGGGTTTTAATAAAACTATCCATATGCAATGCAGTGAGTTATATCAGTTTTAAATAAAACTATCCATATGCAATGCACTGAGTTATATTAGTTTTTAATAGAACTATCCATATGCACTGCACTGAGTTATATCAGGTTTTAATAAAACTATCCATATGCAATGCAGTGAGTTATATCAGTTTTAAATAATACTATCCATATGCAATGCAGTGAGTTATATCAGTTTTTAATAAAACTATCCATATGCAATGCACTGAGTTATATCAGGTTTTAATAAAACTATCCATATGCAATGCAGTGAGTTATATCAGTTTTAAATAAAACTATCCATGTGCAATGCATGGTTTTAATAAAACTATCCATATGCAATGCACTGAGTTATATCAGGTTTTAATAAAACTATCCATATGCAATGCAGTGAGTTATATCAGTTTTAAATAAAACTATGCACTGAGTTATATCAGTTTTTAATAAAACTATCCATGTGCAATGCACTGAGTTATATCAGGTTTTAAAAAACTATCCATAAGCAATGCACTGAGTTATATCAGGTTTTAATAAAACTATCCATATGCAATGCACTGAGTTATATCAGGTTTTATTAAAACTATCCATATGCAATGCAGTGAGTTATATCAGTTTTATATAAAACTATCCATATGCAATGCAGTGAGTTATATCAGTTTTTAATAACACTATCCATATGCAATGCACTGAGTTATATCAGGTTTTAATAAAACTATCCATATGCAATGCACTGAGTTATATCAGTTTTAAATAAAACTATCCATATGCAATGCACTGAGTTATATCAGTTTTAAATAAAACTATGCACTGAGTTATATCAGTTTTTAATAAAACTATCCATATGCAATGCACTGAGTTATATCAGTTTTAAATAAAACTATGCACTGAGTTATATCAGTTTTTAATAAAACTATCCATATGCAATGCACTGAGTTATATCAGTTTTAAATAAAACTATGCACTGAGTTATATCAGTTTTTAATAAAACTATCCATATGCAATGCAGTGAGTTATATCAGTTTTAAATAAAACTATCCATATGCAATGCACTGAGTTATATCAGGTTTTAATAAAACTATCCATGTGCAATGCAGTGAGTTATATCAGGTTTTAATAAAACTATCCATATGCAATGCACTGAGTTATATCAGGTTTTAATAAAACTATCCATATGCAATGCAGTGAGTTATATCAGTTTTAAATAAAACTATGCACTGAGTTATATCAGGTTTTAATAAAACTATCCATATGCCATGCACTGAGTTATATCAGTTTTAAATAAAACTATGCACTGAGTTATATCAGTTTTTAATAAAACTATCCATATGCAATGCAGTGAGTTATATCAGTTTTAAATAAAACTATCCATATGCAATGCACTGAGTTATATCAGGTTTTAATAAAACTATCCATATGCAATGCACTGAGTTATATCAGTTTTAAATAAAACTATCCATATGCAATGCACTGAGTTATATCAGGTTTTAATAAAACTATCCATATGCAATGCACTGAGTTATATCGGGTTTTACTAAAACTATCCATATGCAATGCACTGAGTTATATCAGTTTTAAATAAAACTATCCATATGCAATGCACTGAGTTATATCAGGTTTTAATAAAACTATCCATATGCAATGCACTGAGTTATATCGGGTTTTAATAAAACTATCCATATGCAATGCAGTGAGTTATATCAGTTTTAAATAAAACTATCCATATGCAATGCACTGAGTTATATTAGTTTTTAATAGAACTATCCATATGCACTGCACTGAGTTATATCAGGTTTTAATAAAACTATCCATATGCAATGCAGTGAGTTATATCAGTTTTAAATAAAACTATCCATATGCAATGCAGTGAGTTATATCAGGTTTTAATAAAACTATCCATATGCAATGCAGTTTCAATCGTGAATTCAGTGAGTGCGGTCAAATTCATATCAATCGCTGCATTATAATCGAATTTGCATTTTTGTAAACAAATAATCGTGTGAACTAAAAACGAAAAAAAAAAAAAAAAAAGTAAAAGCAAATCTCAACCTTATGGGTTACGAGGACGCTGTATCGGGCGGTATGTGTGATGACAGCGGAGGCTGGCAAAACACGTACCAACAGAAAGCACTTAAGCGGAAAAATACTGAGTCTCCAATTCTACAGAAAAAACAACAAAAATCGAACAATATACCAAATACGTCAAACCGCTTCTCTGCCCTAGACACGAGCGAACAAGACGACATCTCTAATTCGAACAATAATAGAATTGAACGAGAATCAGCGGCTGCTGAGAGTATCTCTCAAAAACCACCACCGATCTTCATACCAGATGTTAATGACATAAATAAAATGATCACCAGTTTCTCAGCTTTAATTGGTAGAGAAAACTTTACATACAAATCAGGCAGAGATGGGCAAGCCCGAGTGATGCCTATTAACAGCGATTCTTACAGAAAACTAGTGGCATTTTTAGACGATAAAAACTTTGTTTTCCACACTTATCAGTTAAAGGAAGATAAACCGTACAAAATTGTCATTAAAAACATTCATCATTCTACACCAACAATCGACATCAAACTAGGCTTAGCGGAGAAGGGCCATACTGTGAGAAATATTGTAAACGCAAAAAGTAAAGCAACAAAAATGCCCATGTCAGTGTTTTTTTGTTGATCTTGAGCCATCAACAAACAACAAAAGTGTGTTTGATATCAATCGTTTATGTAATGCAGTAATCAAAATTGAGCCACCTCGAAAATTTAATGATTTAGTGCAATGTCATCGTTGTCAGGAGTTTGGACATACCAAACGGTATTGTAAAAAACCATTTAGATGTGTGAAGTGCGGACTAGACCATCCGTCAGCTCTATGCGAAAAACTTTTTGATACTCCACCCAAATGTGTACACTGCTTGCAGAATCATACAGCCAATTATAATGGCTGTCAAGTTTATCAGGAACTAGTCTCTAAAAGAGATTCATTTAGGTCGGCTCCTAACAACTCGCGATCGAATACAATTAATCCTTCGAATTCCGGTCCAACATTTTACAACAATAATGCCACCTATGCAGATATCACAAAAGGACAAGCAGGCTCTTCCACAAATAGCCAAAACAACTTAGAAAAGTTAGAAGCACTGATTTCTAAACAAATTGAGCTGACCTCAGCACTGATGACAATGTTGACCTCCCTTATATCTAAGTTATGCAATTAAGTCTTAAAATGGCTACATGGAATGCAAATGGACTTAGTAACCATTCATTAGAAATTGAACATTTTATCTTAACCAAAAACATAGATATACTCATGATATCCGAGACACACTTTACCAACAAGTCTTATTTTAAAATAAAGGGGTTTGATGTCATTACTTGTAATCATCCTGATGGTAAAGCACATGGCGGTTCTGCTATTATTATTAAGTCTACTTTAAAATACGAAGTACTGGAGTCGGTATCGTTACCTTCAATTCAAGCAGCGTCTGTCGAAATTGCAAATGTCAATGGTGGAATTGTTATAACAGCACTGTATCTACCTCCTCGTTTCAACTTAAACAAGCAAGCATTTAATACATTTTTTGATCAATTGGGCTCCAGATTTCTGGTTGGTGGGGATTTTAATGCCAAACACCCTTGGTGGGGCTCTCGTCTAACTAATCCTAAGGGTCGCGAGTTATATAAATGTATTACAGAAAATAACTTTAGCGTTCTATCCACAGGCGGACCCACTTACTGGCCTACAGATCCTAACAAAACTCCTGATGTGATTGATTTTGCAGTATATTCTGGCACTGACTCAAATCTTCTCAAAATAACTCGTAATGACGACCTTAGCTCAGACCATTCCGCTCTAATTATTAATTTTAATATACCAACAATACTCACTACTCGGAAACTACGTATTTTAAATAAAAAATCTAACATAAAATTATTTCAAGACTGGCTAGAATCTAATATAAATCTCAACATGGAGATAAACTCAAATAGAGACTTAGATGATGCTGTGGAGAACTTCACCAACAAAGTACATAAAGCCGCCTTTTTAGCTTCATCTCACTTTCACAACAAAACTTTTCAACCATATAGAAATAAGCTACCATATACTGATGCAGTATCCGAGCTGGTAAAAAACAAGAGAAGGCTTCGAAGAATTTGGCAAAGCAGCAGAAATCCACGTGACAAAACAGCACTTAACAAAGCAATCAAGGAACTTAAACATAAACTAGCTGAAATGAAAGAAGAGTCGATCGGGGAATATCTTAAAAATGTTGATCCAAAGAAAGACGATGAATATAACATTTGGAAGGCCACAAAATACTTAAAAAGACCAACATTACGAAAAATCCCCATAAGAGATGTTAACAACTCATGGTGTAGATCAAATGAAAGTAAAGCACAGGCTTTTGCCAATCATCTTAAAAGCACATTTCAACCATTCGATATTAACAGTGATAGCCAACGGCGGAGTGTTGAAGCTTTTATCGACTCCTCGTGTCCAATGGATAACACCATGCTTTTCGTTAAAATCTCAGAAGTTCAGGCTGAAATTTCTAGAATGAAAAGTACAAAGTCTCCTGGTTTTGATAATATTGATGCCTTGACAATTAAGCAACTTCCAAAAAAAGGTTTATTGTTTTTAGTGATGATTTTCAATTGTAGCTTTAGGCTTAGCCACTTCCCTACCCAGTGGAAATGTGCTGAAATAATCATGGTACCAAAGCCACAGAAACCTGAAAATGAGTTATCCTCGTACAGGCCAATAAGTCTACTGACAATATTCTCGAAAATACTCGAAAGAATATTTCTTCGAAGATTACTGCCAGAGTTAGAAAGACAGTCGATTATTCCAGATTATCAATTCGGTTTTAGGCAGATGCATAGCACTCCGGAGCAATGCCATCGTTTAGTTAAAACAATACTTAGCAGTTTGGAGGAAAAAAAGATATGTTGCGCAATATTTCTCGATATACAGCAAGCATTTGACAGAGTCTGGCATTCAGGTCTGCTATATAAAATTAAAAAGATACTTCCCACCCCATTCTACCTCTTTCTTAGATCTTACCTAAGTTACAGACATTACTACGTTAAAATACAAGATTCAGTTTCAGACATATACGAGGTAAATGCTGGAGTTCCACAAGGTAGTGTATTGGGTCCAACACTTTACACGATTTATACTGCAGATATGCCAATAATAGAGGACACCAATATAACTGTTGCTACTTATGCAGACGACACTGCAATACTTTCTTCATCCTTCTCTGCAATCGAGGCTGCAGAAATTGTACAAAGGCAATTGAATGAACTACAAAACTGGCTTACAAAATGGAACATTTCAGTAAACGCTTCAAAATCTGTCCATGTCACCTTCACACTTAGGAAAGAAGAGTGCCCAAACCTCAGCCTCAATCAAACCGTAATCCCTAGATCGAATAGTGCTAAGTATCTCGGACTGCATTTAGATAAAAGATTAACTTGGCGTGAACATATTAGAGTCAAAAGAACCCAGCTCAAGATTAAAACCAGAAAAATGTATTGGTTGCTTGGCCCTAAATCTAAACTTAGCCTTGAAAATAAAATTCTTCTTTATAAAACGATGTTGAAACCAGTATGGACTTACGGAATTCAAATCTGGGGTACAGCGAGTAGAACCAGTATAGATGTGATACAAAGATTTCAATCAAAAACACTCCGATTAATAGCGAATGCACCACGGTACATAAAAAATATTCATTTACATAAGGATCTAAAAACACCCTTGGTTATAGACGAAATAAAAAGGTTCAGCAGAAGATATATAGAAAAACTTAACAACCATCCCAACACACAAGCTATCAACCTGCTAGACAATAGTGAGGAAGTACGAAGACTACAAAGACTGCACCCGCTAGACTTGCCATTCAGATCCTAAAATTATAATAAAAAAAAAATATATATATAAAAATATAAAAATATTATATACCTAATTTTAGGACAAATTGCACTTAATGCATCAATGTAAATCTAAGTTATAGTATAATTTACTTATTGTCAACCGACAGATTGTAAATAAATAAACTAAAAAAAAAAAAAAAAAAAAAAAAAAAAAAAAAAATATGCAATGCGGTGAGTTATATCAGTTTTAGTTTTAAATAAAACTATCCATATGCAATGCTCTGAGCTATATCAGGTTTTAATAAAACTATCCATATGCAATGCAGTGAGTTATATCAGGTTTTAATAAAACTATCCATATGCAATGCACTGAGTTATATCAGTTTTTAATAAAACTATCGATATGCAATGCACTGAGTTATATCAGTTTTTAATAAAACTATCCATATGCAATGCACTGACTTATATCAGTTTTAAATAAAACTATCCATATGCAATGCAGTGAGTTATATCAGGTTTTAATAAAACTATCCATATGCAATGCACTGAGTTATATCAGTTTTTAATAAAATTATCGATATGCAATGCACTGAGTTATATCAGTTTTTAATAAAACTATCCATATGCAATGCAGTGGTTATATCAGGTTTTAATGAAACTATCCATATGCAATGCAGTGAGTTATATCAGTTTTTAATAAAACTATCCATATGCAATGCACTGAGTTATATCAGTTTTTAATAACACTATCCATATGCAATGCAGTGGTTATATCAGGTATTAATAAAACTATCCATAGGCAATGCACTGAGTTATATCAGTTTTTAATAAAACTTTCGATATGCAATGCACTGAGTTATATCAGTTTTTAATAAAACTATCCATATGCAATGCAGTGAGTTATATCAGGTTTTAATAAAACTATCCATATGCAATGCACTGAGTTATATCAGTTTTTAATAGAACTATCCATATGCACTGCACTGAGTTATATCAGGTTTTAATAAAACTATCCATATGCAATGCAGTGAGTTATATCAGTTTTAAATAAAACTATCCATATGCAATGCAGTGAGTTATATCAGTTTTTAATAAAACTATCCATATGCAATGCACTGAGTTATATCAGGTTTTAATAAAACTATCCATATGCAATGCAGTGAGTTATATCAGTTTTAAATAAAACTATCCATGTGCAATGCAGTGAGTTATATCAGGTTTTAATAAAACTATCCATATGCAATGCACTGAGTTATATCAGGTTTTAATAAAACTATCCATATGCAATGCAGTGAGTTATATCAGTTTTAAATAAAACTATGCACTGAGTTATATCAGTTTTTAATAAAACTATCCATGTGCAATGCACTGAGTTATATCAGGTTTTAATAAAACTATCCATATGCAATGCACTGAGTTATATCAGGTTTTAATAAAACTATCCATATGCAATGCACTGAGTTATATCAGGTTTTATTAAAACTATCCATATGCAATGCAGTGAGTTATATCAGTTTTAAATAAAACTATCCATATGCAATGCAGTGAGTTATATCAGTTTTTCATAACACTATCCACATGCAATGCACTGAGTTATATCAGGTTTTAATAAAACTATCCATATGCAATGCACTGAGTTATATCAGTTTTAAATAAAACTATCCATATGCAATGCACTGAGTTATATCAGTTTTAAATAAAACTATGCACTGAGTTATATCAATTTTTAATAAAACTATCCATATGCAATGCACTGAGTTATATCAGTTTTAAATAAAACTATGCACTGAGTTATATCAGTTTTTAATAAAACTATCCATATGCAATGCACTGAGTTATATCAGTTTTAAATAAAACTATGCACTGAGTTATATCAGTTTTTAATAAAACTATCCATATGCAATGCAGTGAGTTATATCAGTTTTCAATAAAACTATCCATATGCAATGCACTGAGTTATATCAGGTTTTAATAAAACTATCCATGTGCAATGCAGTGAGTTATATCAGGTTTTAATAAAACTATCGATATGCAATTCACTGAGTTATATCAGTTTTTAATAAAACTATCCATATGCAATGCAGTGAGTTAAATCAGGTTTTAATAAAACTATCCATATGCAATGCAGTGAGTTATATCAGTTTTTAATAAAACTATCCATATGCAATGCTCTGAGCTATATCAGGTTTTAATAAAACTATCCATATGCAATGCAGTGAGTTATATCAGGTTTTAATAAAACTATCCATATGCAATGCACTGAGTTATATCAGTTTTTAATAAAACTATCGATATGCAATGCACTGAGTTATATCAATTTTTAATAAAACTATCCATATGCAATGCACTGACTTATATCAGTTTTAAATAAAACTATCCATATGCAATGCAGTGAGTTATATCAGGTTTTAATAAAACTATCCATATGCAATGCACTGAGTTATATCAGTTTTTAATAAAACTATCGATATGCAATGCACTGAGTTATATCAGTTTTTAATAAAACTATCCATATGCAATGCAGTGGTTATATCAGGTTTTAATGAAACTATCCATATGCAATGCAGTGAGTTATATCAGTTTTTAATAAAACTATCCATATGCAATGCACTGAGTTATATCAGTTTTTAATAACACTATCCATATGCAATGCAGTGGTTATATCAGGTATTAATAAAACTATCCATATGCAATGCACTGAGTTATATCAGCTTTTAATAAAACTTTCGATATGCAATGCACTGAGTTATATCAGTTTTTAATAAAACTATCCATATGCAATGCAGTGAGTTATATCAGGTTTTAATAAAACTATCCATATGCAATGCACTGAGTTATATCAGTTTTTAATAGAACTATCCATATGCACTGCACTGAGTTATATCAGGTTTTAATAAAACTATCCATATGCAATGCAGTGAGTTATATCAGTTTTAAATAAAGCTATCCATATGCAATGCAGTGAGTTATATCAGTTTTTAATAAAACTATCCATATGCAATGCACTGAGTTATATCAGGTTTTAATAAAACTATCCATATGCAATGCAGTGAGTTATATCAGTTTTAAATAAAACTATGCACTGAGTTATATCAGTTTTAAATAAAACTATGCACTGAGTTATATCAGTTTTTAATAAAACTATCCATATGCAATGCACTGAGTTATATCAGTTTTAAATAAAACTATGCACTGAGTTATATCAGTTTTTAATAAAACTATCCATATGCAATGCACTGAGTTATATCAGTTTTAAATAAAACTATGCACTGAGTTATATCAGTTTTTAATAAAACTATCCATATGCAATGCAGTGAGTTATATCAGTTTTAAATAAAACTATCCATATGCAATGCACTGAGTTATATCAGGTTTTAATAAAACTATCCATGTGCAATGCAGTGAGTTATATCAGGTTTTAATAAAACTATCCATATGCAATGCACTGAGTTATATCAGGTTTTAATAAAACTATCCATATGCAATGCAGTGAGTTATATCAGTTTTAAATAAAACTATGCACTGAGTTATATCAGGTTTTAATAAAACTATCCATATGCAATGCACTGAGTTATATCAGTTTTAAATAAAACTATGCACTGAGTTATATCAGTTTTAAATAAAACTATCCATATGCAATGCACTGAGTTATATCAGGTTTTAATAAAACTATCCATATGCAATGCACTGAGTTATATCAGGTTTTATTAAAACTATCCATATGCAATGCAGTGAGTTATATCAGTTTTAAATAAAACTATCCATATGCAATGCAGTGAGTTATATCAGTTTTTAATAACACTATCCATATGCAATGCACTGAGTTATATCAGGTTTTAATAAAACTATCCATATGCAATGCGCTGAGTTATATCAGTTTTAAATAAAACTATCCATATGCATTGCACTGAGTTATATCAGGTTTTAATAAAACTATCCATATGCAATGCACTGAGTTATATCGGGTTTTAATAAAACTATCCATATGCAATGCACTGAGTTATATCAGTTTTAAATAAAACTATCCATATGCAATGCACTGAGTTATATCAGGTTTTAATAAAACTATCCATATGCAATGCACTGAGTTATATCGGGTTTTAATAAAACTATCCATATGCAATGCAGTGAGTTATATCAGTTTTAAATAAAACTATCCATATGCAATGCACTGAGTTATATTAGTTTTTAATAGAACTATCCATATGCACTGCACTGAGTTATATCAGGTTTTAATAAAACTATCCATATGCAATGCAGTGAGTTATATCAGTTTTAAATAAAACTATCCATATGCAATGCAGTGAGTTATATCAGGTTTTAATAAAACTATCCATATTCAATGCGGTGAGTTATATCAGTTTTAAGTAAAACTATCCATATGCACTGCACTGAGTTATATCAGGTTTTAATAAAACTATCCATATGCAATGCAGTGAGTTATATCAGTTTTAAATAAAACTATCCATATGCAATGCAGTGAGTTATATCAGTTTTTAATAAAACTATCCATATGCAATGCACTGAGTTATATCAGGTTTTAATAAAACTATCCATATGCAATGCAGTGAGTTATATCAGTTTTAAATAAAACTATACATGTGCAATGCAGTGAGTTATATCAGGTTTTAATAAAACTATCCATATGCAATGCACTGAGTTATATCAGGTTTTAATAAAACTATCCATATGCAATGCAGTGAGTTATATCAGTTTTAAATAAAACTATGCACTGAGTTATATCAGTTTTTAATAAAACTATCCATGTGCAATGCACTGAGTTATATCAGGTTTTAATAAAACTATCCATATGCAATGCACTGAGTTATATCAGGTTTTAATAAAACTATCCATATGCAATGCACTGAGTTATATCAGGTTTTATTAAAACTATCCATATGCAATGCAGTGAGTTATATCAGGTTTTAATGAAACTATCCATATGCAATGCAGTGAGTTATATCAGTTTTTAATAAAACTATCCATATGCAATGCTCTGAGCTATATCAGGTTTTAATAAAACTATCCATATGCAATGCAGTGAGTTATATCAGTTTTAAATAAAACTATCCATATGCAATGCACTGAGTTATATCAGTTTTAAATAAAACTATGCACTGAGTTATATCAATTTTTAATAAAACTATCCATATGCAATGCACTGAGTTATATCAGTTTTAAATAAAACTATGCACTGAGTTATATCAGTTTTTAATAAAACTATCCATATGCAATGCACTGAGTTATATCAGTTTTAAATAAAACTATGCACTGAGTTATATCAGTTTTTAATAAAACTATCCATATGCAATGCAGTGAGTTATATCAGTTTTCAATAAAACTATCCATATGCAATGCACTGAGTTATATCAGGTTTTAATAAAACTATCCATGTGCAATGCAGTGAGTTATATCAGGTTTTAATAAAACTATCGATATGCAATTCACTGAGTTATATCAGTTTTTAATAAAACTATCCATATGCAATGCAGTGAGTTAAATCAGGTTTTAATAAAACTATCCATATGCAATGCAGTGAGTTATATCAGGTTTTAATAAAACTATCCATATGCAATGCACTGAGTTATATCAGTTTTTAATAAAACTATCGATATGCAATGCACTGAGTTATATCAGTTTTTAATAGAACTATCCATATGCACTGCACTGAGTTATATCAGGTTTTAATAAAACTATCCATATGCAATGCAGTGAGTTATATCAGTTTTAAATAAAACTATCCATATGCAATGCAGTGAGTTATATCAGTTTTTAATAAAACTATCCATATGCAATGCACTGAGTTATATCAGGTTTTAATAAAACTATCCATATGCAATGCAGTGAGTTATATCAGTTTTAAATAAAACTATGCACTGAGTTATATCAGTTTTTAATAAAACTATCCATATGCAATGCACTGAGTTATATCAGGTTTTAATAAAACTATCCATATGCAATGCACTGAGTTATATCAGGTTTTAATAAAACTATCCATATGCAATGCACTGAGTTATATCAGGTTTTATTAAAACTATCCATATGCAATGCAGTGAGTTATATCAGTTTTAAATAAAACTATCCATATGCAATGCAGTGAGTTATATCAGTTTTTAATAACACTATCCATATGCAATGCACTGAGTTATATCAGGTTTTAATAAAACTATCCATATGCAATGCACTGAGTTATATCAGTTTTAAATAAAACTATCCATATGCAATGCACTGAGTTATATCAGTTTTAAATAAAACTATGCACTGAGTTATATCAATTTTTAATAAAACTATCCATATGCAATGCACTGAGTTATATCAGTTTTAAATAAAACTATGCACTGAGTTATATCAGTTTTTAATAAAACTATCCATATGCAATGCACTGAGTTATATCAGTTTTAAATAAAACTATGCACTGAGTTATATCAGTTTTTAATAAAACTATCCATATGCAATGCAGTGAGTTATATCAGTTTTCAATAAAACTATCCATATGCAATGCACTGAGTTATATCAGGTTTTAATAAAACTATCCATGTGCAATGCAGTGAGTTATATCAGGTTTTAATAAAACTATTGATATGCAATTCACTGAGTTATATCAGTTTTTAATAAAACTATCCATATGCAATGCAGTGAGTTAAATCAGGTTTTAATAAAACTATCCATATGCAATGCAGTGAGTTATATCAGGTTTTAATAAAACTATCCATATGCAATGCACTGAGTTATATCAGTTTTTAATAAAACTAGCGATATGCAATGCACTGAGTTATATCAATTTTTAATAAAACTATCCATATGCAATGCACTGACTTATATCAGTTTTAAATAAAACTATCCATATGCAATGCAGTGAGTTATATCAGGTTTTAATAAAACTATCCATATGCAATGCACTGAGTTATATCAGTTTTTAATAAAACTATCCATATGCAATGCAGTGGTTATATCAGGTTTTAATGAAACTATCCATATGCAATGCAGTGAGTTATATCAGTTTTTAATAAAACTATCCATATGCAATGCACTGAGTTGTATCAGTTTTTAATAACACTATCCATATGCAATGCAGTGGTTATATCAGGTATTAATAAAACTATCCATATGCAATGCACTGAGTTATATCAGTTTTTAATAAAACTTTCGATATGCAATGCACTGAGTTATATCAGTTTTTAATAAAACTATCCATATGCAATGCAGTGAGTTATATCAGGTTTTAATAAAACTATCCATATGCAATGCACTGAGTTATATCAGTTTTTAATAGAACTATCCATATGCACTGCACTGAGTTATATCAGGTTTTAATAAAACTATCCATATGCAATGCAGTGAGTTATATCAGTTTTAAATAAAACTATCCATATGCAATGCAGTGAGTTATATCAGTTTTTAATAAAACTATCCATATGCAATGCACTGAGTTATATCAGGTTTTAATAAAACTATCCATATGCAATGCAGTGAGTTATATCAGTTTTAAATAAAACTATGCACTGAGTTATATCAGTTTTTAATAAAACTATCCATATGCAATGCACTGAGTTATATCAGTTTTTAATAAAACTATCCATATGCAATGCAGTGAGTTATATCAGGTTTTAATAAAACTATCCATATGCAATGCACTGAGTTATATCAGGTTTTAATAAAACTATCCATATGCAATGCACTGAGTTATATCAGGTTTTAATAAAACTATCCATATGCAATGCACTGAGTTATATCAGGTTTTATTAAAACTATCCATATGCAATGCAGTGAGTTATATCAGTTTTAAATAAAACTATCCATATGCAATGCAGTGAGTTATATCAGTTTTTAATAACACTATCCATATGCAATGCACTGAGTTATATCAGGTTTTAATAAAACTATCCATATGCAATGCACTGAGTTATATCAGTTTTAAATAAAACTATCCATATGCAATGCACTGAGTTATATCAGTTTTAAATAAAACTATGCACTGAGTTATATCAGTTTTTAATAAAACTATCCATATGCAATGCACTGAGTTATATCAGTTTTAAATAAAACTATGCACTGAGTTATATCAGTTTTTAATAAAACTACCCATATGAAATGCACTGAGTTATATCAGTTTTAAATAAAACTATGCACTGAGTTATATCAGTTTTTAATAAAACTACCCATATGCAATGCACTGAGTTATATCAGTTTTTAATAAAACTATCCATATGCAATGCATTGAGTTATATCAGGTTTTAATAAAACTATCCATGTGCAATGCAGTGAGTTATATCAGGTTTTAATAAAACTATCCATATGCAATGCACTGAGTTATATCAGGTTTTAATAAAACTATCCATATGCAATGCAGTGAGTTATATCAGTTTTAAATAAAACTATGCACTGAGTTATATCAGGTTTTAATAAAACTATCCATATGCAATGCACTGAGTTATATCAGTTTTAAATAAAACTATGCACTGAGTTATATCAGTTTTAAATAAAACTATCCATATGCAATGCACTGAGTTATATCAGGTTTTAATAAAACTATCCATATGCAATGCACTGAGTTATATCAGGTTTTATTAAAACTATCCATATGCAATGTAGTGAGTTATATCAGTTTTAAATAAAACTATCCATATGCAATGCAGTGAGTTATATCAGTTTTAAATAACACTATCCATATGCAATGCACTGAGTTATATCAGGTTTTAATAAAACTATCCATATGCAATGCACTGAGTTATATCAGTTTTAAATAAAACTATCCATATGCAATGCACTGAGTTATATCAGGTTTTAATAAAACTATCCATATGCAATGCACTGAGTTATATCGGGTTTTAATAAAACTATCCATATGCAATGCACTGAGTTATATCAGTTTTAAATAAAACTATCCATATGCAATGCACTGAGTTATATCAGGTTTTAATAAAACTATCCATATGCAATGCACTGAGTTATATCGGGTTTTAATAAAACTATCCATATGCAATGCAGTGAGTTATATCAGTTTTAAATAAAACTATCCATATGCAATGCACTGAGTTATATTAGTTTTTAATAGAACTATCCATATGCACTGCACTGAGTTATATCAGGTTTTAATAAAACTATCCATATGCAATGCAGTGAGTTATATCAGTTTTAAATAAAACTATCCATATGCAATGCAGTGAGTTATATCAGGTTTTAATAAAACTATCCATATTCAATGCGGTGAGTTATATCAGTTTTAAGTAAAACTCTCCATATGCACTGCACTGAGTTATATCAGGTTTTAATAAAACTATCCATATGCAATGCAGTGAGTTATATCAGTTTTTAATAAAACTATCCATATGCAATGCTCTGAGCTATATCAGGTTTTAATAAAACTATCCATATGCAATGCAGTGAGTTATATTAGTTTTAAATAAAACTATCCATATGCAATGCAGTGAGTTATATCAGGTTTTAATAAAACTATCCATATGCAATGCAGTGAGTTATATCAGTTTTAAATAAAACTATCCATATGCAATGCAGTGAGTTATATCAGTTTTTAATAAAACTATCCATATGCAATGCACTGAGTTATATCAGGTTTTAATAAAACTATCCATATGCAATGCAGTGAGTTATATCAGTTTTAAATAAAACTATACATGTGCAATGCAGTGAGTTATATCAGGTTTTAATAAAACTATCCATATGCAATGCACTGAGTTATATCAGGTTTTAATAAAACTATCCATATGCAATGCAGTGAGTTATATCAGTTTTAAATAAAACTATGCACTGAGTTATATCAGTTTTTAATAAAACTATCCATGTGCAATGCACTGAGTTATATCAGGTTTTAATAAAACTATCCATATGCAATGCACTGAGTTATATCAGGTTTTAATAAAACTATCCATATGCAATGCACTGAGTTATATCAGGTTTTATTAAAACTATCCATATGCAATGCAGTGAGTTATATCAGGTTTTAATGAAACTATCCATATGCAATGCAGTGAGTTATATCAGTTTTTAATAAAACTATCCATATGCAATGCTCTGAGCTATATCAGGTTTTAATAAAACTATCCATATGCAATGCAGTGAGTTATATCAGTTTTAAATAAAACTATCCATATGCAATGCACTGAGTTATATCAGTTTTAAATAAAACTATGCACTGAGTTATATCAATTTTTAATAAAACTATCCATATGCAATGCACTGAGTTATATCAGTTTTAAATAAAACTATGCACTGAGTTATATCAGTTTTTAATAAAACTATCCATATGCAATGCACTGAGTTATATCAGTTTTAAATAAAACTATGCACTGAGTTATATCAGTTTTTAATAAAACTATCCATATGCAATGCAGTGAGTTATATCAGTTTTCACTAAAACTATCCATATGCAATGCACTGAGTTATATCAGGTTTTAATAAAACTATCCATGTGCAATGCAGTGAGTTATATCAGGTTTTAATAAAACTATCGATATGCAATTCACTGAGTTATATCAGTTTTTAATAAAACTATCCATATGCAATGCAGTGAGTTAAATCAGGTTTTAATAAAACTATCCATATGCAATGCAGTGAGTTATATCAGGTTTTAATAAAACTATCCATATGCAATGCACTGAGTTATATCAGTTTTTAATAAAACTATCGATATGCAATGCACTGAGTTATATCAATTTTTAATAAAACTATCCATATGCAATGCACTGACTTATATCAGTTTTAAATAAAACTATCCATATGCAATGCAGTGAGTTATATCAGGTTTTAATAAAACTATCCATATGCAATGCACTGAGTTATATCAGTTTTTAATAAAACTATCCATATGCAATGCAGTGGTTATATCAGGTTTTAATGAAACTATCCATATGCAATGCAGTGAGTTATATCAGTTTTTAATAAAACTATCCATATGCAATGCACTGAGTTGTATCAGTTTTTAATAACACTATCCATATGCAATGCAGTGGTTATATCAGGTATTAATAAAACTATCCATATGCAATGCACTGAGTTATATCAGTTTTTAATAAAACTTTCGATATGCAATGCACTGAGTTATATCAGTTTTTAATAAAACTATCCATATGCAATGCAGTGAGTTATATCAGGTTTTAATAAAACTATCCATATGCAATGCACTGAGTTATATCAGTTTTTAATAGAACTATCCATATGCACTGCACTGAGTTATATCAGGTTTTAATAAAACTATCCATATGCAATGCAGTGAGTTATATCAGTTTTAAATAAAACTATCCATATGCAATGCAGTGAGTTATATCAGTTTTTAATAAAACTATCCATATGCAATGCACTGAGTTATATCAGGTTTTAATAAAACTATCCATATGCAATGCAGTGAGTTATATCAGTTTTAAATAAAACTATGCACTGAGTTATATCAGTTTTTAATAAAACTATCCATATGCAATGCACTGAGTTATATCAGTTTTTAATAAAACTATCCATATGCAATGCAGTGAGTTATATCAGGTTTTAATAAAACTATCCATATGCAATGCACTGAGTTATATCAGGTTTTAATAAAACTATCCATATGCAATGCACTGAGTTATATCAGGTTTTAATAAAACTATCCATATGCAATGCACTGAGTTATATCAGGTTTTATTAAAACTATCCATATGCAATGCAGTGAGTTATATCAGTTTTAAATAAAACTATCCATATGCAATGCAGTGAGTTATATCAGTTTTTAATAACACTATCCATATGCAATGCACTGAGTTATATCAGGTTTTAATAAAACTATCCATATGCAATGCACTGAGTTATATCAGTTTTAAATAAAACTATCCATATGCAATGCACTGAGTTATATCAGTTTTAAATAAAACTATGCACTGAGTTATATCAATTTTTAATAAAACTATCCATATGCAATGCACTGAGTTATATCAGTTTTAAATAAAACTATGCACTGAGTTATATCAGTTTTTAATAAAACTATCCATATGCAATGCACTGAGTTATATCAGTTTTAAATAAAACTATGCACTGAGTTATATCAGTTTTTAATAAAACTATCCATATGCAATGCAGTGAGTTATATCAGTTTTCAATAAAACTATCCATATGCAATGCACTGAGTTATATCAGGTTTTAATAAAACTATCCATGTGCAATGCAGTGAGTTATATCAGGTTTTAATAAAACTATTGATATGCAATTCACTGAGTTATATCAGTTTTTAATAAAACTATCCATATGCAATGCAGTGAGTTAAATCAGGTTTTAATAAAACTATCCATATGCAATGCAGTGAGTTATATCAGGTTTTAATAAAACTATCCATATGCAATGCACTGAGTTATATCAGTTTTTAATAAAACTATCGATATGCAATGCACTGAGTTATATCAATTTTTAATAAAACTATCCATATGCAATGCACTGACTTATATCAGTTTTAAATAAAACTATCCATATGCAATGCAGTGAGTTATATCAGGTTTTAATAAAACTATCCATATGCAATGCACTGAGTTATATCAGTTTTTAATAAAACTATCCATATGCAATGCAGTGGTTATATCAGGTTTTAATGAAACTATCCATATGCAATGCAGTGAGTTATATCAGTTTTTAATAAAACTATCCATATGCAATGCACTGAGTTGTATCAGTTTTTAATAACACTACCCATATGCAATGCAGTGGTTATATCAGGTATTAATAAAACTATCCATATGCAATGCACTGAGTTATATCAGTTTTTAATAAAACTTTCGATATGCAATGCACTGAGTTATATCAGTTTTTAATAAAACTATCCATATGCAATGCAGTGAGTTATATCAGGTTTTAATAAAACTATCCATATGCAATGCACTGAGTTATATCAGTTTTTAATAGAACTATCCATATGCACTGCACTGAGTTATATCAGGTTTTAATAAAACTATCCATATGCAATGCAGTGAGTTATATCAGTTTTAAATAAAACTATCCATATGCAATGCAGTGAGTTATATCAGTTTTTAATAAAACTATCCATATGCAATGCACTGAGTTATATCAGGTTTTAATAAAACTATCCATATGCAATGCAGTGAGTTATATCAGTTTTAAATAAAACTATGCACTGAGTTATATCAGTTTTTAATAAAACTATCCATATGCAATGCACTGAGTTATATCAGTTTTTAATAAAACTATCCATATGCAATGCAGTGAGTTATATCAGGTTTTAATAAAACTATCCATATGCAATGCACTGAGTTATATCAGGTTTTAATAAAACTATCCATATGCAATGCACTGAGTTATATCAGGTTTTAATAAAACTATCCATATGCAATGCACTGAGTTATATCAGGTTTTATTAAAACTATCCATATGCAATGCAGTGAGTTATATCAGTTTTAAATAAAACTATCCATATGCAATGCAGTGAGTTATATCAGTTTTTAATAACACTATCCATATGCAATGCACTGAGTTATATCAGGTTTTAATAAAACTATCCATATGCAATGCACTGAGTTATATCAGTTTTAAATAAAACTATCCATATGCAATGCACTGAGTTATATCAGTTTTAAATAAAACTATGCACTGAGTTATATCAGTTTTTAATAAAACTATCCATATGCAATGCACTGAGTTATATCAGTTTTAAATAAAACTATGCACTGAGTTATATCAGTTTTTAATAAAACTACCCATATGAAATGCACTGAGTTATATCAGTTTTAAATAAAACTATGCACTGAGTTATATCAGTTTTTAATAAAACTATCCATATGCAATGCAGTGAGTTATATCAGTTTTAAATAAAACTATCCATATGCAATGCATTGAGTTATATCAGGTTTTAATAAAACTATCCATGTGCAATGCAGTGAGTTATATCAGGTTTTAATAAAACTATCCATATGCAATGCACTGAGTTATATCAGGTTTTAATAAAACTATCCATATGCAATGCAGTGAGTTATATCAGTTTTAAATAAAACTATGCACTGAGTTATATCAGGTTTTAATAAAACTATCCATATGCAATGCAGTGAGTTATATCAGTTTTAAATAAAACTATCCATATGCAATGTAGTGAGTTATATCAGTTTTAAATAAAACTATCCATATGCAATGCAGTGAGTTATATCAGTTTTTAATAACACTATCCATATGCAATGCACTGAGTTATATCAGGTTTTAATAAAACTATCCATATGCAATGCACTGAGTTATATCAGTTTTAAATAAAACTATCCATATGCAATGCACTGAGTTATATCAGGTTTTAATAAAACTATGCACTGAGTTATATCAGTTTTTAATAAAACTATCCATATGCAATGCACTGAGTTATATCAGTTTTTAATAAAACTATCCATATGCAATGCAGTGAGTTATATCAGGTTTTAATAAAACTATCCATATGCAATGCACTGAGTTATATCAGGTTTTAATAAAACTATCCATATGCAATGCACTGAGTTATATCAGGTTTTAATAAAACTATCCATATGCAATGCACTGAGTTATATCAGGTTTTATTAAAACTATCCATATGCAATGCAGTGAGTTATATCAGTTTTAAATAAAACTATCCATATGCAATGCAGTGAGTTATATCAGTTTTAAATAACACTATCCATATGCAATGCACTGAGTTATATCAGGTTTTAATAAAACTATCCATATGCAATGCACTGAGTTATATCAGTTTTAAATAAAACTATCCATATGCAATGCACTGAGTTATATCAGTTTTAAATAAAACTATGCACTGAGTTATATCAATTTTTAATAAAACTATCCATATGCAATGCACTGAGTTATATCAGTTTTAAATAAAACTATGCACTGAGTTATATCAGTTTTTAATAAAACTATCCATATGCAATGCACTGAGTTATATCAGTTTTAAATAAAACTATGCACTGAGTTATATCAGTTTTTAATAAAACTATCCATATGCAATGCAGTGAGTTATATCAGTTTTCAATAAAACTATCCATATGCAATGCACTGAGTTATATCAGGTTTTAATAAAACTATCCATGTGCAATGCAGTGAGTTATATCAGGTTTTAATAAAACTATTGATATGCAATTCACTGAGTTATATCAGTTTTTAATAAAACTATCCATATGCAATGCAGTGAGTTAAATCAGGTTTTAATAAAACTATCCATATGCAATGCAGTGAGTTATATCAGGTTTTAATAAAACTATCCATATGCAATGCACTGAGTTATATCAGTTTTTAATAAAACTATCGATATGCAATGCACTGAGTTATATCAATTTTTAATAAAACTATCCATATGCAATGCACTGACTTATATCAGTTTTAAATAAAACTATCCATATGCAATGCAGTGAGTTATATCAGGTTTTAATAAAACTATCCATATGCAATGCACTGAGTTATATCAGTTTTTAATAAAACTATCCATATGCAATGCAGTGGTTATATCAGGTTTTAATGAAACTATCCATATGCAATGCAGTGAGTTATATCAGTTTTTAATAAAACTATCCATATGCAATGCACTGAGTTGTATCAGTTTTTAATAACACTATCCATATGCAATGCAGTGGTTATATCAGGTATTAATAAAACTATCCATATGCAATGCACTGAGTTATATCAGTTTTTAATAAAACTTTCGATATGCAATGCACTGAGTTATATCAGTTTTTAATAAAACTATCCATATGCAATGCAGTGAGTTATATCAGGTTTTAATAAAACTATCCATATGCAATGCACTGAGTTATATCAGTTTTTAATAGAACTATCCATATGCACTGCACTGAGTTATATCAGGTTTTAATAAAACTATCCATATGCAATGCAGTGAGTTATATCAGTTTTAAATAAAACTATCCATATGCAATGCAGTGAGTTATATCAGTTTTTAATAAAACTATCCATATGCAATGCACTGAGTTATATCAGGTTTTAATAAAACTATCCATATGCAATGCAGTGAGTTATATCAGTTTTAAATAAAACTATGCACTGAGTTATATCAGTTTTTAATAAAACTATCCATATGCAATGCACTGAGTTATATCAGTTTTTAATAAAACTATCCATATGCAATGCAGTGAGTTATATCAGGTTTTAATAAAACTATCCATATGCAATGCACTGAGTTATATCAGGTTTTAATAAAACTATCCATATGCAATGCACTGAGTTATATCAGGTTTTAATAAAACTATCCATATGCAATGCACTGAGTTATATCAGGTTTTATTAAAACTATCCATATGCAATGCAGTGAGTTATATCAGTTTTAAATAAAACTATCCATATGCAATGCAGTGAGTTATATCAGTTTTTAATAACACTATCCATATGCAATGCACTGAGTTATATCAGGTTTTAATAAAACTATCCATATGCAATGCACTGAGTTATATCAGTTTTAAATAAAACTATCCATATGCAATGCACTGAGTTATATCAGTTTTAAATAAAACTATGCACTGAGTTATATCAGTTTTTAATAAAACTATCCATATGCAATGCACTGAGTTATATCAGTTTTAAATAAAACTATGCACTGAGTTATATCAGTTTTTAATAAAACTACCCATATGAAATGCACTGAGTTATATCAGTTTTAAATAAAACTATGCACTGAGTTATATCAGTTTTTAATAAAACTATCCATATGCAATGCAGTGAGTTATATCAGTTTTAAATAAAACTATCCATATGCAATGCATTGAGTTATATCAGGTTTTAATAAAACTATCCATGTGCAATGCAGTGAGTTATATCAGGTTTTAATAAAACTATCCATATGCAATGCACTGAGTTATATCAGGTTTTAATAAAACTATCCATATGCAATGCAGTGAGTTATATCAGTTTTAAATAAAACTATGCACTGAGTTATATCAGGTTTTAATAAAACTATCCATATGCAATGCACTGAGTTATATCAGTTTTAAATAAAACTATGCACTGAGTTATATCAGTTTTAAATAAAACTATCCATATGCAATGCACTGAGTTATATCAGTTTTAAATAAAACTATGCACTGAGTTATATCAGTTTTTAATAAAACTATCCATATGCAATGCACTGAGTTATATCAGTTTTAAATAAAACTATGCACTGAGTTATATCAGTTTTTAATAAAACTACCCATATGAAATGCACTGAGTTATATCAGTTTTAAATAAAACTATGCACTGAGTTATATCAGTTTTTAATAAAACTATCCATATGCAATGCAGTGAGTTATAACAGTTTTAAATAAAACTATCCATATGCAATGCATTGAGTTATATCAGGTTTTAATAAAACTATCCATGTGCAATGCAGTGAGTTATATCAGGTTTTAATAAAACTATCCATATGCAATGCACTGAGTTATATCAGGTTTTAATAAAACTATCCATATGCAATGCAGTGAGTTATATCAGTTTTAAATAAAACTATGCACTGAGTTATATCAGGTTTTAATAAAACTATCCATATGCAATGCACTGAGTTATATCAGTTTTAAATAAAACTATGCACTGAGTTATATCAGTTTTAAATAAAACTATCCATATGCAATGCACTGAGTTATATCAGGTTTTAATAAAACTATCCATATGCAATGCACTGAGTTATATCAGGTTTTATTAAAACTATCCATATGCAATGTAGTGAGTTATATCAGTTTTAAATAAAACTATCCATATGCAATGCAGTGAGTTATATCAGTTTTTAATAACACTATCCATATGCAATGCACTGAGTTATATCAGGTTTTAATAAAACTATCCATATGCAATGCACTGAGTTATATCAGTTTTAAATAAAACTATCCATATGCAATGCACTGAGTTATATCAGGTTTTAATAAAACTATCCATATGCAATGCACTGAGTTATATCGGGTTTTAATAAAACTATCCATATGCAATGCACTGAGTTATATCAGTTTTAAATAAAACTATCCATATGCAATGCACTGAGTTATATCAGGTTTTAATAAAACTATCCATATGCAATGCACTGAGTTATATCGGGTTTTAATAAAACTATCCATATGCAATGCAGTGAGTTATATCAGTTTTAAATAAAACTATCCATATGCAATGCACTGAGTTATATTAGTTTTTAATAGAACTATCCATATGCACTGCACTGAGTTATATCAGGTTTTAATAAAACTATCCATATGCAATGCAGTGAGTTATATCAGTTTTAAATAAAACTATCCATATGCAATGCAGTGAGTTATATCAGGTTTTAATAAAACTATCCATATTCAATGCGGTGAGTTATATCAGTTTTAAGTAAAACTCTCCATATGCACTGCACTGAGTTATATCAGGTTTTAATAAAACTATCCATATGCAATGCAGTGAGTTATATCAGTTTTTAATAAAACTATCCATATGCAATGCTCTGAGCTATATCAGGTTTTAATAAAACTATCCATATGCAATGCAGTGAGTTATATCAGTTTTAAATAAAACTATCCATATGCAATGCAGTGAGTTATATCAGGTTTTAATAAAACTATCCATATGCAATGCAGTGAGTTATATCAGTTTTAAATAAAACTATGCACTGAGTTAGATCAGTTTTTAATAAAACTATCCATATGCAATGCACTGAGTTATATCAGTTTTTAATAAAACTATCCATATGCAATGCAGTGAGTTATATCAGGTTTTAATAAAACTATCCATATGCAATGCACTGAGTTATATCAGGTTTTAATAAAACTATCCATATGCAATGCACTGAGTTATATCAGGTTTTAATAAAACTATCCATATGCAATGCACTGAGTTATATCAGGTTTTATTAAAACTATCCATATGCAATGCAGTGAGTTATATCAGTTTTAAATAAAACTATCCATATGCAATGCAGTGAGTTATATCAGTTTTTAATAACACTATCCATATGCAATGCACTGAGTTATATCAGGTTTTAATAAAACTATCCATATGCAATGCACTGAGTTATATCAGTTTTAAATAAAACTATCCATATGCAATGCACTGAGTTATATCAGTTTTAAATAAAACTATGCACTGAGTTATATCAGTTTTTAATAAAACTATCCATATGCAATGCACTGAGTTATATCAGTTTTAAATAAAACTATGCACTGAGTTATATCAGTTTTTAATAAAACTACCCATATGAAATGCACTGAGTTATATCAGTTTTAAATAAAACTATGCACTGAGTTATATCAGTTTTTAATAAAACTATCCATATGCAATGCAGTGAGTTATATCAGTTTTAAATAAAACTATCCATATGCAATGCACTGAGTTATATCAGGTTTTAATAAAACTATCCATGTGCAATGCAGTGAGTTATATCAGGTTTTAATAAAACTATCCATATGCAATGCACTGAGTTATATCAGGTTTTAATAAAACTATCCATATGCAATGCAGTGAGTTATATCAGTTTTAAATAAAACTATGCACTGAGTTATATCAGGTTTTAATAAAACTATCCATATGCAATGCACTGAGTTATATCAGTTTTAAATAAAACTATGCACTGAGTTATATCAGTTTTAAATAAAACTATCCATATGCAATGCACTGAGTTATATCAGGTTTTAATAAAACTATCCATATGCAATGCACTGAGTTATATCAGGTTTTATTAAAACTATCCATATGCAATGCACTGAGTTATATCAGTTTTAAATAAAACTATCCATATGCAATGCAGTGAGTTATATCAGTTTTTAATAACACTATCCATATGCAATGCACTGAGTTATATCAGGTTTTAATAAAACTATCCATATGCAATGCACTGAGTTATATCAGTTTTAAATAAAACTATCCATATGCAATGCACTGAGTTATATCAGTTTTAAATAAAACTATCCATATGCAATGCACTGAGTTATATCAGGTTTTAATAAAACTATCCATATGCAATGCACTGAGTTATATCGGGTTTTAATAAAACTATCCATATGCAATGCAGTGAGTTATATCAGTTTTAAATAAAACTATCCATATGCAATGCACTGAGTTATATTAGTTTTTAATAGAACTATCCATATGCACTGCACTGAGTTATATCAGGATTTAATAAAACTATCCATATGCAATGCAGTGAGTTATATCAGTTTTAAATAAAACTATCCATATGCAATGCAGTGAGTTATATCAGGTTTTAATAAAACTATCCATATTCAATGCGGTGAGTTATATCAGTTTTAAGTAAAACTCTCCATATGCACTGCACTGAGTTATATCAGGTTTTAATAAAACTATCCATATGCAATGCAGTGAGTTATATCAGTTTTTAATAAAACTATCCATATGCAATGCTCTGAGCTATATCAGGTTTTAATAAAACTATCCATATGCAATGCAGTGAGTTATATCAGGTTTTAATAAAACTATCCATATGCAATGCACTGAGTTATATCAGTTTTTAATAAAACTATCGATATGCAATGCACTGAGTTATATCAATTTTTAATAAAACTATCCATATGCAATGCACTGACTTATATCAGTTTTAAATAAAACTATCCATATGCAATGCAGTGAGTTATATCAGGTTTTAATAAAACTATCCATATGCAATGCACTGAGTCTTATCAGTTTTTAATAAAACTATCGATATGCAATGCACTGAGTTATATCAGTTTTTAATAAAACTATCCATATGCAATGCAGTGGTTATATCAGGTTTTATTGAAACTATCCATACGCAATGCAGTGAGTTATATCAGTCTTTAATAAAACTATCCATATGCAATGCACTGAGTTATATCAGTTTTTAATAACACTATCCATATGCAATGCAGTGGTTATATCAGGTATTAATAAAACTATCCATATGCAATGCACTGAGTTATATCAGTTTTTAATAAAACTTTCGATATGCAATGCACTGAGTTATATCAGTTTTTAATAAAACTATCCATATGCAATGCAGTGAGTTATATCAGGTTTTAATAAAACTATCCATATGCAATGCACTGAGTTATATCAGTTTTTAATAGAACTATCCATATGCACTGCACTGAGTTATATCAGGTTTTAATAAAACTATCCATATGCAATGCAGTGAGTTATATCAGTTTTAAATAAAACTATCCATATGCAATGCAGTGAGTTATATCAGTTTTTAATAAAACTATCCATATGCAATGCACTGAGTTTTATCAGGTTTTAATAAAACTATCCATATGCAATGCAGTGAGTTATATCAGTTTTAAATAAAACTATGCACTGAGTTATATCAGTTTTTAATAAAACTATCCATGTGCAATGCACTGAGTTATATCAGGTTTTAATAAAACTATCCATATGCAATGCACTGAGTTATATCAGGTTTTAATAAAACTATCCATATGCAATGCACTGAGTTATATCAGGTTTTATTAAAACTATCCATATGCAATGCAGTGAGTTATATCAGTTTTAAATAAAACTATCCATATGCAATGCAGTGAGTTATAAATAGTTTTTAATAACACTATCCATATGCAATGCACTGAGTTATATCAGGTTTTAATAAAACTATCCATATGCAATGCACTGAGTTATATCAGTTTTAAATAAAACTATCCATATGCAATGCACTGAGTTATATCAGTTTTAAATAAAACTATGCACTGAGTTATATCAGTTTTTAATAAAACTATCCATATGCAATGCACTGAGTTATATCAGTTTTAAATAAAACTATGCACTGAGTTATATCAGTTTTTATTAAAACTATCCATATGCAATGCACTGAGTTATATCAGTTTTAAATAAAACTATGCACTGAGTTATATCAGTTTTTAATAAAACTATCCATATGCAATGCAGTGAGTTATATCAGTTTTTAATAAAACTATCCATGTGCAATGCAGTGAGTTATATCAGGTTTTAATAAAACTATCCATATGCAATGCACTGAGTTATATCAGGTTTTAATAAAACTATCCATATGCAATGCAGTGAGTTATATCAGTTTTAAATAAAACTATGCACTGAGTTATATCAGGTTTTAATAAAACTATCCATATGCAATGCACTGAGTTATATCAGTTTTAAATAAAACTATGCACTGAGTTATATCAGTTTTAAATAAAACTATCCATATGCAATGCACTGAGTTATATCAGGTTTTAATAAAACTATCCATATGCAATGCACTGAGTTATATCAGGTTTTATTAAAACTATCCATATGCAATGCAGTGAGTTATATCAGTTTTAAATAAAACTATCCATATGCAATGCAGTGAGTTATATCAGTTTTTAATAACACTATCCATATGCAATGCACTGAGTTATATCAGGTTTTAATAAAACTATCCATATGCAATGCACTGAGTTATATCAGTTTTAAATAAAACTATCCATATGCAATGCACTGAGTTATATCAGGTTTTAATAAAACTATCCATATGCAATGCACTGAGTTATATCGGGTTTTAATAAAACTATCCATATGCAATGCACTGAGTTATATCAGTTTTAAATAAAACTATCCATATGCAATGCACTGAGTTATATCAGGTTTTAATAAAACTATCCATATGCAATGCACTGAGTTATATCGGGTTTTAATAAAACTATCCATATGCAATGCAGTGAGTTATATCAGTTTTAAATAAAACTATCCATATGCAATGCACTGAGTTATATTAGTTTTTAATAGAACTATCCATATGCACTGCACTGAGTTATATCAGGTTTTAATAAAACTATCCATATGCAATGCAGTGAGTTATATCAGTTTTAAATAAAACTATCCATATGCAATGCAGTGAGTTATATCAGGTTTTAATAAAACTATCCATATGCAATGCGGTGAGTTATATCAGTTTTAAGTAAAACTATCCATATGCAATACACTGAGTTATATCAGTTTTTAATAAAAATATCCAAATGCAATGCACGGAGTTATATCAGGTTTTATTAAAACTATCCATATGCAATGCAGTGACTTATATCAGTTTTAAATAAAACTATCCATATGCAATGCAGTGAGTTATATCAGTTTTAAATAAAACTATCCATATGCAATGCACTGAGTTATATCAGTTTTTAATGAAACTATCCATATGCAATGCAGTGAGTTATATCAGTTTTTAATAAAACTATCCATATGCAATGCTCTGAGTTATATCAGGTTTTAATAAAACTATGCATATGCAATGCACTGAGTTATATCAGTTTTTAATAAAACTATCCATATGCAATGCACTGAGTTATATAAGTTTTTAATAACACTATCCATATGCAATGCAGTGGTTATATCAGGTTTTAATAAAACTATCCATATGCAATGCACTGAGTTTTATCAGTTTTTAATAAAACTATCGATATGCAATGCACTGAGTTATATCAGTTTTTAATAAAACCATCCATATGCAATGCAGTGAGTTATATCAGGTTTTAATAAAACTATCCATATGCAATGCACTGAGTTATATCAGTTTTTAATAGAACTATCCATATGCACTGCACTGAGTTATATCAGGTTTTAATAAAACTATCCATATGCAATGCAGTGAGTTATATCAGTTTTAAATAAAACTATCCATATGCAATGCAGTGAGTTATATCAGTTTTTAATAAAACTATCCATATGCAATGCACTGAGTTATATCAGGTTTTAATAAAACTATCCATATGCAATGCAGTGAGTTATATCAGTTTTAAATAAAACTATGCACTGAGTTATATCAGTTTTTAATAAAACTATCCATGTGCAATGCACTGAGTTATATCAGGTTATAATAAAACTATCCATATGCAATGCAGTGAGTTATATCAGTTTTTAATAAAACTATCGATATGCAATGCACTGAGTTATATCAGTTTTTAATAAAACCATCCATATGCAATGCTCTGAGTTATATCAGTTTTAAATAAAACTATCCATATGCAATGCAGTGAGTTATATCAGTTTTTAATAACACTATCCATATGCAATGCACTGAGTTATATCAGGTTTTAATAAAACTATCCATATGCAATGCACTGAGTTATATCAGTTTTAAATAAAACTATCCATATGCAATGCACTGAGTTATATCAGTTTTAAATAAAACTATGCACTGAGTTATATCAGTTTTTAATAAAACTATCCATATGCAATGCACTGAGTTATATCAGTTTTTAATAAAACTATCCATGTGCAATGCACTGAGTTATATCAGGTTTTAATAAAACTATCCATATGCAATGCACTGAGTTATATCAGGTTTTAATAAAACTATCCATATGCAATGCACTGAGTTATATCAGGTTTTATTAAAACTATCCATATGCAATGCAGTGAGTTATATCAGTTTTAAATAAAACTATCCATATGCAATGCAGTGAGTTATAAATAGTTTTTAATAACACTATCCATATGCAATGCACTGAGTTATATCAGGTTTTAATAAAACTATCCATATGCAATGCACTGAGTTATATCAGTTTTAAATAAAACTATCCATATGCAATGCACTGAGTTATATCAGTTTTAAATAAAACTATGCACTGAGTTATATCAGTTTTTAATAAAACTATCCATATGCAATGCACTGAGTTATATCAGTTTTAAATAAAACTATGCACTGAGTTATATCAGTTTTTAATAAAACTATCCATATGCAATGCACTGAGTTATATCAGTTTTAAATAAAACTATGCACTGAGTTATATCAGTTTTTAATAAAACTATCCATATGCAATGCAGTGAGTTATATCAGTTTTTAATAAAACTATCCATGTGCAATGCAGTGAGTTATATCAGGTTTTAATAAAACTATCCATATGCAATGCACTGAGTTATATCAGGTTTTAATAAAACTATCCATATGCAATGCAGTGAGTTATATCAGTTTTAAATAAAACTATGCACTGAGTTATATCAGGTTTTAATAAAACTATCCATATGCAATGCACTGAGTTATATCAGTTTTAAATAAAACTATGCACTGAGTTATATCAGTTTTAAATAAAACTATCCATATGCAATGCACTGAGTTATATCAGGTTTTAATAAAACTATCCATATGCAAAGCACTGAGTTATATCAGGTTTTATTAAAACTATCCATATGCAATGCAGTGAGTTATATCAGTTTTAAATAAAACTATCCATATGCAATGCAGTGAGTTATATCAGTTTTTAATAACACTATCCATATGCAATGCACTGAGTTATATCAGGTTTTAATAAAACTATCCATATGCAATGCACTGAGTTATATCAGTTTTAAATAAAACTATCCATATGCAATGCACTGAGTTATATCAGGTTTTAATAAAACTATCCATATGCAATGCACTGAGTTATATCGGGTTTTAATAAAACTATCCATATGCAATGCACTGAGTTATATCAGTTTTAAATAAAACTATCCATATGCAATGCACTGAGTTATATCAGGTTTTAATAAAACTATCCATATGCAATGCACTGAGTTATATCGGGTTTTAATAAAACTATCCACATGCAATGCAGTGAGTTATATCAGTTTTAAATAAAACTATCCATATGCAATGCACTGAGTTATATTAGTTTTTAATAGAACTATCCATATGCACTGCACTGAGTTATATCAGGTTTTAATAAAACTATCCATATGCAATGCAGTGAGTTATATCAGTTTTAAATAAAACTATCCATATGCAATGCAGTGAGTTATATCAGGTTTTAATAAAACTATCCATATGCAATGCGGTGAGTTATATCAGTTTTAAGTAAAACTATCCATATGCAATACACTGAGTTATATCAGTTTTTAATAAAAATATCCATATGCAATGCACGGAGTTATATCAGGTTTTATTAAAACTATCCATATGCAATGCAGTGACTTATATCAGTTTTAAATAAAACTATCCATATGCAATGCAGTGAGTTATATCAGTTTTAAATAAAACTATCCATATGCAATGCACTGGGTTATATCAGTTTTTAATGAAACTATCCATATGCAATGCAGTGAGTTATATCAGTTTTTAATAAAACTATCCATATGCAATGCTCTGAGCTATATCAGGTTTTAATAAAACTATCCATATGCAATGCAGTGACTTATATCAGTTTTTAATAAAACTATCCATATGCAATGCACTGAGTTATATCAGGTTTTAATAAAACTATCCATATGCAATGCAGTGACTTATATCAGTTTCAAATAAAACTATCCATATGCAATGCAGTGAGTTATATCAGGTTTTAATAAAACTATGCATATGCAATGCACTGAGTTATATCAGTTTTTAATAAAACTATCCATATGCAATGCACTGAGTTATATAAGTTTTTAATAACACTATCCATATGCAATGCAGTGGTTATATCAGGTTTTAATAAAACTATCCATATGCAATGCACTGAGTTTTATCAGTTTTTAATAAAACTATCGATATGCAATGCACTGAGTTATATCAGTTTTTAATAAAACCATCCATATGCAATGCAGTGAGTTATATCAGGTTTTAATAAAACTATCCATATGCAATGCACTGAGTTATATCAGTTTTTAATAGAACTATCCATATGCACTGCACTGAGTTATATCAGGTTTTAATAAAACTATCCATATGCAATGCAGTGAGTTATATCAGTTTTAAATAAAACTATCCATATGCAATGCAGTGAGTTATATCAGTTTTTAATAAAACTATCCATATGCAATGCACTGAGTTATATCAGGTTTTAATAAAACTATCCATATGCAATGCAGTGAGTTATATCAGTTTTAAATAAAACTATGCACTGAGTTATATCAGTTTTTAATAAAACTATCCATGTGCAATGCACTGAGTTATATCAGGTTATAATAAAACTATCCATATGCAATGCAGTGAGTTATATCAGTTTTTAATAAAACTATCGATATGCAATGCACTGAGTTATATCAGTTTTTAATAAAACCATCCATATGCAATGCTCTGAGTTATATCAGTTTTAAATAAAACTATCCATATGCAATGCAGTGAGTTATATCAGTTTTTAATAACACTATCCATATGCAATGCACTGAGTTATATCAGGTTTTAATAAAACTATCCATATGCAATGCACTGAGTTATATCAGTTTTAAATAAAACTATCCATATGCAATGCACTGAGTTATATCAGTTTTAAATAAAACTATGCACTGAGTTATATCAGTTTTTAATAAAACTATCCATATGCAATGCACTGAGTTATATCAGTTTTAAATAAAACTATGCACTGAGTTATATCAGTTTTTAATAAAACTATCCATATGCAATGCACTGAGTTATATCAGTTTTAAATAAAACTATGCACTGAGTTATATCAGTTTTTAATAAAACTATCCATATGCAATGCAGTGAGTTATATCAGTTTTAAATAAAACTATCCATATGCAATGCACTGAGTTATAGCAGGTTTTAATAAAACTATCCATGTGCAATGCAGTGAGTTATATCAGGTTTTAATAAAACTATCCATATGCAATGCACTGAGTTATATCAGGTTTTAATAAAACTATCCATATGCAATGCAGTGAGTTATATCAGTTTTAAATAAAACTATGCACTGAGTTATATCAGGTTTTAATAAAACTATCCATATGCAATGCACTGAGTTATATCAGTTTTAAATAAAACTATGCACTGAGTTATATCAGTTTTAAATAAAACTATCCATATGCAATGCACTGAGTTATATCAGGTTTTAATAAAACTATCCATATGCAATGCACTGAGTTATATCAGGTTTTATTAAAACTATCCATATGCAATGCAGTGAGTTATATCAGTTTTAAATAAAACTATCCATATGCAATGCAGTGAGTTATATCAGTTTTTAATAACACTATCCATATGCAATGCACTGAGTTATATCAAGTTTTAATAAAACTATCCATATGCAATGCACTGAGTTATATCAGTTTTAAATAAAACTATCCATATGCAATGCACTGAGTTATATCAGGTTTTAATAAAACTATCCATATGCAATGCACTGAGTTATATCGGGTTTTAATAAAACTATCCATATGCAATGCACTGAGTTATATCAGTTTTAAATAAAACTATCCATATGCAATGCACTGAGTTATATCAGGTTTTAATAAAACTATCCATATGCAATGCACTGAGTTATATCGGGTTTTAATAAAACTATCCATATGCAATGCAGTGAGTTATATCAGTTTTAAATAAAACTATCCATATGCAATGCACTGAGTTATATTAGTTTTTAATAGAACTATCCATATGCACTGCACTGAGTTATATCAGGTTTTAATAAAACTATCCATATGCAATGCAGTGAGTTATATCAGTTTTAAATAAAACTATCCATATGCAATGCAGTGAGTTATATCAGGTTTTAATAAAACTATCCATATGCAATGCGGTGAGTTATATCAGTTTTAAGTAAAACTATCCATATGCAATACACTGAGTTATATCAGTTTTTAATAAAAATATCCATATGCAATGCACGGAGTTATATCAGGTTTTATTAAAACTATCCATATGCAATGCAGTGACTTATATCAGTTTTAAATAAAACTATCCATATGCAATGCAGTGAGTTATATCAGTTTTAAATAAAACTATCCATATGCAATGCACTGAGTTATATCAGTTTTTAATGAAACTATCCATATGCAATGCAGTGAGTTATATCAGTTTTTAATAAAACTATCCATATGCAATGCTCTGAGCTATATCAGGTTTTAATAAAACTATCCATATGCAATGCAGTGACTTATATCAGTTTTTAATAAAACTATCCATATGCAATGCACTGAGTTATATCAGGTTTTAATAAAACTATCCATATGCAATGCAGTGACTTATATCAGTTTCAAATAAAACTATCCATATGCAATGCAGTGAGTTATATCAGGTTTTAATAAAACTATGCATATGCAATGCACTGAGTTATATCAGTTTTTAATAAAACTATCCATATGCAATGCACTGAGTTATATAAGTTTTTAATAACACTATCCATATGCAATGCAGTGGTTATATCAGGTTTTAATAAAACTATCCATATGCAATGCACTGAGTTTTATCAGTTTTTAATAAAACTATCGATATGCAATGCACTGAGTTATATCAGTTTTTAATAAAACCATCCATATGCAATGCAGTGAGTTATATCAGGTTTTAATAAAACTATCCATATGCAATGCACTGAGTTATATCAGTTTTTAATAGAACTATCCATATGCACTGCACTGAGTTATATCAGGTTTTAATAAAACTATCCATATGCAATGCAGTGAGTTATATCAGTTTTAAATAAAACTATCCATATGCAATGCAGTGAGTTATATCAGTTTTTAATAAAACTATCCATATGCAATGCACTGAGTTATATCAGGTTTTAATAAAACTATCCATATGCAATGCAGTGAGTTATATCAGTTTTAAATAAAACTATGCACTGAGTTATATCAGTTTTTAATAAAACTATCCATGTGCAATGCACTGAGTTATATCAGGTTATAATAAAACTATCCATATGCAATGCAGTGAGTTATATCAGTTTTTAATAAAACTATCGATATGCAATGCACTGAGTTATATCAGTTTTTAATAAAACCATCCATATGCAATGCTCTGAGTTATATCAGTTTTAAATAAAACTATCCATATGCAATGCAGTGAGTTATATTAGTTTTTAATAACACTATCCATATGCAATGCACTGAGTTATATCAGGTTTTAATAAAACTATCCATATGCAATGCACTGAGTTATATCAGTTTTAAATAAAACTATGCACTGAGTTATATCAGTTTTTAATAAAACTATCCATATGCAATGCACTGAGTTATATCAGTTTTTAATAAAACTATCCATGTGCAATGCACTGAGTTATATCAGGTTTTAATAAAACTATCCATATGCAATGCACTGAGTTATATCAGGTTTTAATAAAACTATCCATATGCAATGCACTGAGTTATATCAGGTTTTATTAAAACTATCCATATGCAATGCAGTGAGTTATATCAGTTTTAAATAAAACTATCCATATGCAATGCAGTGAGTTATAAATAGTTTTTAATAACACTATCCATATGCAATGCACTGAGTTATATCAGGTTTTAATAAAACTATCCATATGCAATGCACTGAGTTATATCAGTTTTAAATAAAACTATCCATATGCAATGCACTGAGTTATATCAGTTTTAAATAAAACTATGCACTGAGTTATATCAGTTTCTAATAAAACTATCCATATGCAATGCACTGAGTTATATCAGTTTTAAATAAAACTATGCACTGAGTTATATCAGTTTTTAATAAAACTATCCATATGCAATGCACTGAGTTATATCAGTTTTAAATAAAACTATGCACTGAGTTATATCAGTTTTTAATAAAACTATCCTATAGTTATATCAGGTTTTAATAAAACTATCCATATGCAATGCACTGAGTTATATCAGGTTTTAATAAAACTATCCATATGCAATGCAGTGAGTTATATCAGTTTTAAATAAAACTATGCACTGAGTTATATCAGGTTTTAATAAAACTATCCATATGCAATGCACTGAGTTATATCAGTTTTAAATAAAACTATCCATATGCAATGCAGTGAGTTATATCAGTTTTAAATAAAACTATCCATATGCAATGCAGTGAGTTATATCAGTTTTTAATAACACTATCCATATGCAATGCACTGAGTTATATCAGGTTTTATTAAAACTATCCATATGCAATGCAGTGAGTTATATCAGTTTTAAATAAAACTATCCATATGCAATGCAGTGAGTTATATCAGTTTTTAATAACACTATCCATATGCAATGCACTGAGTTATATCAGGTTTTAATAAAACTATCCATATGCAATGCACTGAGTTATATCGGGTTTTAATAAAACTATCCACATGCAATGCAGTGAGTTATATCAGTTTTAAATAAAACTATCCATATGCAATGCACTGAGTTATATTAGTTTTTAATAGAACTATCCATATGCACTGCACTGAGTTATATCAGTTTTTAATAAAACTATCCATATGCAATGCAGTGAGTTATATCAGTTTTAAATAAAACTATCCATATGCAATGCAGTGAGTTATATCAGGTTTTAATAAAACTATCCATATGCAATGCACTGAGTTATATCGGGTTTTAATAAAACTATCCACATGCAATGCAGTGAGTTATATCAGTTTTAAATAAAACTATCCATATGCAATGCGGTGAGTTATATCAGTTTTAAGTAAAACTATCCATATGCAATACACTGAGTTATATCAGTTTTTAATAAAAATATCCATATGCAATGCACGGAGTTATATCAGGTTTTATTAAAACTATCCATATGCAATGCAGTGACTTATATCAGTTTTAAATAAAACTATCCATATGCAATGCAGTGAGTTATATCAGTTTTAAATAAAACTATCCATATGCAATGCACTGAGTTATATCAGTTTTTAATGAAACTATCCATATGCAATGCAGTGAGTTATATCAGTTTTTAATAAAACTATCCATATGCAATGCTCTGAGCTATATCAGGTTTTAATAAAACTATCCATATGCAATGCAGTGACTTATATCAGTTTTTAATAAAACTATCCATATGCAATGCACTGAGTTATATCAGGTTTTAATAAAACTATCCATATGCAATGCAGTGACTTATATCAGTTTCAAATAAAACTATCCATATGCAATGCAGTGAGTTATATCAGGTTTTAATAAAACTCTGCATATGCAATGCACTGAGTTATATCAGTTTTTAATAAAACTATCCATATGCAATGCACTGAGTTATATAAGTTTTTAGTAACACTATCCATATGCAATGCAGTGGTTATATCAGGTTTTAATAAAACTATCCATATGCAATGCACTGAGTTTTATCAGTTTTTAATAAAACTATCGATATGCAATGCACTGAGTTATATCAGTTTTTAATAAAACCATCCATATGCAATGCAGTGAGTTATATCAGGTTTTAATAAAACTATCCATATGCAATGCACTGAGTTATATCAGTTTTTAATAGAACTATCCATATGCACTGCACTGAGTTATATCAGGTTTTAATAAAACTATCCATATGCAATGCAGTGAGTTATATCAGTTTTAAATAAAACTATCCATATGCAATGCAGTGAGTTATATCAGTTTTTAATAAAACTATCCATATGCAATGCACTGAGTTATATCAGGTTTTAATAAAACTATCCATATGCAATGCAGTGAGTTATATCAGTTTTAAATAAAACTATGCACTGAGTTATATCAGTTTTTAATAAAACTATCCATGTGCAATGCACTGAGTTATATCAGGTTATAATAAAACTATCCATATGCAATGCAGTGAGTTATATCAGTTTTTAATAAAACTATCGATATGCAATGCACTGAGTTATATCAGTTTTTAATAAAACCATCCATATGCAATGCTCTGAGTTATATCAGTTTTAAATAAAACTATCCATATGCAATGCAGTGAGTTATATCAGTTTTTAATAACACTATCCATATGCAATGCACTGAGTTATATCAGGTTTTAATAAAACTATCCATATGCAATGCACTGAGTTATATAAGTTTTAAATAAAACTATCCATATGCAATGCACTGAGTTATATCAGTTTTAAATAAAACTATGCACTGAGTTATATCAGTTTTTAATAAAACTATCCATATGCAATGCACTGAGTTATATCAGTTTTTAATAAAACTATCCATATGCAATGCAGTGAGTTATATCAGTTTTAAATAAAACTATCCATATGCAATGCACTGAGTTATAGCAGGTTTTAATAAAACTATCCATGTGCAATGCAGTGAGTTATATCAGGTTTTAATAAAACTATCCATATGCAATGCACTGAGTTATATCAGGTTTTAATAAAACTATCCATATGCAATGCAGTGAGTTATATCAGTTTTAAATAAAACTATGCACTGAGTTATATCAGGTTTTAATAAAACTATCCATATGCAATGCACTGAGTTATATCAGTTTTAAATAAAACTATGCACTGAGTTATATCAGTTTTAAATAAAACTATCCATATGCAATGCACTGAGTTATATCAGGTTTTAATAAAACTATCCATATGCAATGCACTGAGTTATATCAGGTTTTATTAAAACTATTCATATGCAATGCAGTGAGTTATATCAGTTTTAAATAAAACTATCCATATGCAATGCAGTGAGTTATATCAGTTTTTAATAACACTATCCATATGCAATGCACTGAGTTATATCAGGTTTTAATAAAACTATCCATATGCAATGCACTGAGTTATATCAGTTTTAAATAAAACTATCCATATGCAATGCACTGAGTTATATCAGGTTTTAATAAAACTATCCATATGCAATGCACTGAGTTATATCGGGTTTTAATAAAACTATCCATATGCAATGCACTGAGTTATATCAGTTTTAAATAAAACTATCCATATGCAATGCACTGAGTTATATCAGGTTTTAATAAAACTATCCATATGCAATGGACTGAGTTATATCGGGTTTTAATAAAACTATCCATATGCAATGCAGTGAGTTATATCAGTTTTAAATAAAACTATCCATATGCAATGCACTGAGTTATATTAGTTTTTAATAGAACTATCCATATGCACTGCACTGAGTTATATCAGGTTTTAATAAAACTATCCATATGCAATGCAGTGAGTCATATCAGTTTTAAATAATACTATCCATATGCAATGCAGTGAGTTATATCAGGTTTTAATAAAACTATCCATATGCAATGCGGTGAGTTATATCAGTTTTAAGTAAAACTATCCATATGCAATACACTGAGTTATATCAGTTTTTAATAAAAATATCCATATGCAATGCACGGAGTTATATCAGGTTTTATTAAAACTATCCATATGCAATGCAGTGACTTATATCAGTTTTAAATAAAACTATCCATATGCAATGCAGTGAGTTATATCAGTTTTAAATAAAACTATCCATATGCAATGCACTGAGTTATATCAGTTTTTAATGAAACTATCCATATGCAATGCAGTGAGTTATATCAGTTTTTAATAAAACTATCCATATGCAATGCTCTGAGCTATATCAGGTTTTAATAAAACTATCCATATGCAATGCAGTGACTTATATCAGTTTTTAATAAAACTATCCATATGCAATGCAGTGAGTTATATCAGGTTTTAATAAAACTATCCATATGCAATGCAGTGACTTATATCAGTTTCAAATAAAACTATCCATATGCAATGCAGTGAGTTATATCAGGTTTTAATAAAACTATGCATATGCAATGCACTGAGTTATATCAGTTTTTAATAAAACTATCCATATGCAATGCACTGAGTTATATAAGTTTTTAATAACACTATCCATATGCAATGCAGTGGTTATATCAGGTTTTAATAAAATTATCCATATGCAATGCACTGAGTTTTATCAGTTTTTAATAAAACTATCGATATGCAATGCACTGAGTTATATCAGTTTTTAATAAAACCATCCATATGCAATGCAGTGAGTTATATCAGGTTTTAATAAAACTATCCATATGCAATGCACTGAGTTATATCAGTTTTTAATAGAACTATCCATATGCACTGCACTGAGTTATATCAGGTTTTAATAAAACTATCCATATGCAATGCAGTGAGTTATATCAGTTTTAAATAAAACTATCCATATGCAATGCAGTGAGTTATATCAGTTTTTAATAAAACTATCCATATGCAATGCAGTGAGTTATATCAGTTTTAAATAAAACTATCCATATGCAATGCACTGAGTTATATCAGGTTTTAATAAAACTATCCATATGCAATGCGGTGAGTTATATCAGTTTTAGATAAAACTATCCATATGCAATGCACTGAGTTATATCAGTTTTTAATAAAAATATCCATATGCAATGCACTGAGTTATATCAGGTTTTAATAAAACTATCCATATGCAATGCAGTGACTTATATCAGTTTTAAATAAAACTATCCATATGCAATGCAGTGAGTTATATCAGGTTTTAATAAAACTATCCATATGCAATGCACTGAGTTATATCAGTTTTTAATAAAACTATCGATATGCAATGCACTGAGTTATATCAGTTTTTAATAAAACTATCCATATGCAATGCAGTGAGTTATATCAGGTTTTAATGAAACTATCCATATGCAATGCAGTGAGTTATATCAGTTTTTAATAAAACTATCCATATGCAATGCTCTGAGCTATATCAGGTTTTAATAAAACTATCCATATGCAATGCACTGAGTTATATCAGTTTTTAATAAAACTATCCATATGCAATGCACTGAGTTATATCAGTTTTTAATAAAGCTATCCATATGCAATGCACTGAGCTATAACAGGTTTTAATAAAACTATCCATATGCAATGCAGTGACTTATATCAGTTTTTAATAAAACTATCCATATGCAATGCTCTGAGCTATAACAGGTTTTAATAAAACTATCCATATGCAATGCAGTGACTTATATCAGTTTTTAATAAAACTATCCATATGCAATGCACTGAGTTATATCAGGTTTTAATAAAACTATCCATATGCAATGCAGTGACTTATATCAGTTTTAACTAAAACTATCCATATGCAATGCAGTGAGTTATATCAGGTTTTAATAAAACTATCCATGTGCAATGCAGTGAGTTATATCAGGTTTTAATAAAACTATCCATATGCAATGCACTGAGTTATATCAGGTTTTAATAAAACTATCCATATGCAATGCAGTGAGTTATATCAGTTTTAAATAAAACTATGCACTGAGTTATATCAGTTTTTAATAAAACTATCCATGTGCAATGCACTGAGTTATATCAGGTTATAATAAAACTATCCTTATGCAATGCAGTGAGTTATATCAGTTTTAAATAAAACTATCCATATGCAATGCACTGAGTTATATCAGGTTTTAATAAAACTATCCATATGCAATGCACTGAGTTATATCAGGTTTTATTAAAACTATCCATATGCAATGCAGTGAGTTATATCAGTTTTAAATACAACTATCCATATGCAATGCAGTGAGTTATATCAGTTTTTAATAAAACTATCCATATGCAATGCACTGAGTTATATCAGGTTTTAATAAAACTATCCATATGCAATGCACTGAGTTATATCAGTTTTAAATAAAACTATCCATATGCAATGCACTGAGTTATATCAGGTTTTAATAAAACTATCCATATGCAATGCACTGAGTTATATCGGGTTTTAATAAAACTATCCATATGCAATGCAGTGAGTTATATCAGTTTTAAATAAAACTATCCATACGCCATGCACTGAGTTAAATCAGTTTTTAATAAAACTATCCATATGCAATGCACTGAGTTATATCAGGTTTTCATAAAACTATCCAAATGCAATGCACTGAGTTATATCAAATTTTAATAAAACTATCCATATGCAATGCAGTGAGTTATATCAGTTTTAAATAAAACTATCCAAATGCAATGCACTGAGTTATATCAGGTTTTAATAAAACTATCCATATGCAATGCGGTGAGTTATATCAGTTTTTAATAAAACTATCCATATGCAATGCTCTGAGCTATATCAGGTTTTAATAAAACTATCCATATGCAATGCACTGAGTTATATCAGTTTTAAATAAAACTATCCATATGCAATGCACTGAGTTATATCAGGTTTTAATAAAACTATCCATATGCAATGCACTGAGTTATATCGGGTTTTAATAAAACTATCCATATGCAATGCAGTGAGTTATATCAGTTTTAAATAAAACTATCCATACGCAATGCACTGAGTTATATCAGTTTTTAATAAAACTATCCATATGCAATGCACTGAGTTATATCAGTTTTAAATAAAACTATATCAGTTTTTAATAAAACTATCCATATGCAATGCACTGAGTTATATCAGGTTTTCATAAAACTATCCAAATTTTAATAAAACTATCCATATGCAATGCAGTGAGTTATATCAGTTTTAGATAAAACTATCCATATGCAATGCACTGAGTTATATCAGTTTTTAATAAAAATATCCATATGCAATGCACTGAGTTATATCAGGTTGTAATAAAACTATCCATATGCAATGCAGTGACTTATATCAGTTTTAAATAAAACTATCCATATGCAATGCAGTGAGTTATATCAGGTTTTAATAAAACTATCCATATGCAATGCACTGAGTTATATCAGTTTCTAATAAAACTATCGATATGCAATGCACTGAGTTATATCAGTTTTTAATAAAACTATCCATATGCAATGCAGTGAGTTATATAAGGTTTTAATGAAACTATCCATATGCAATGCAGTGAGTTATATCAGTTTTTAATAAAACTATCCATATGCAATGCTCTGAGCTATATCAGGTTTTAATAAAACTATCCATATGCAATGCACTGAGTTATATCAGTTTTTAATAAAACTATCCATATGCAATGCACTGAGTTATATCAGTTTTTAATAAAACTATCCATATGCAATGCACTGAGCTATAACAGGTTTTAATAAAACTATCCATATGCAATGCAGTGACTTATATCAGTTTTTAATAAAACTATCCATATGCAATGCTCTGAGCTATAACAGGTTTTAATAAAACTATCCATATGCAATGCAGTGACTTATATCAGTTTTTAATAAAACTATCCATATGCAATGCACTGAGTTATATCAGGTTTTAATAAAACTATCCATATGCAATGCAGTGACTTATATCAGTTTTAACTAAAACTATCCATATGCAATGCAGTGAGTTATATCAGGTTTTAATAAAACTATCCATGTGCAAAGCAGTGAGTTATATCAGGTTTTAATAAAACTATCCATATGCAATGCACTGAGTTATATCAGGTTTTAATAAAACTATCCATATGCAATGCAGTGAGTTATATCAGTTTTAAATAAAACTATGCACTGAGTTATATCAGTTTTTAATAAAACTATCCATGTGCAATGCACTGAGTTATATCAGGTTATAATAAAACTATCCTTATGCAATGCAGTGAGTTATATCAGTTTTAAATAAAACTATCCATATGCAATGCACTGAGTTATATCAGGTTTTAATAAAACTATCCATATGCAATGCACTGAGTTATATCAGGTTTTATTAAAACTATCCATATGCAATGCAGTGAGTTATATCAGTTTTAAATACAACTATCCATATGCAATGCAGTGAGTTATATCAGTTTTTAATAAAACTATCCATATGCAATGCACTGAGTTATATCAGGTTTTAATAAAACTATCCATATGCAATGCACTGAGTTATATCAGTTTTAAATAAAACTATCCATATGCAATGCACTGAGTTATATCAGGTTTTAATAAAACTATCCATATGCAATGCACTGAGTTATATCGGGTTTTAATAAAACTATCCATATGCAATGCAGTGAGTTATATCAGTTTTAAATAAAACTATCCATACGCCATGCACTGAGTTAAATCAGTTTTTAATAAAACTATCCATATGCAATGCACTGAGTTATATCAGGTTTTCATAAAACTATCCAAATGCAATGCACTGAGTTATATCAAATTTTAATAAAACTATCCATATGCAATGCAGTGACTTTTATCAGTTTTAAATAAAACTATCCATATGCAATGCAGTGAGTTATATCAGGTTTTAATAAAACTATCCATATGCAATGCACTGAGTTATATCAGTTTTTAATAAAACTATCCAAATGCAATGCACTGAGTTATATCAGGTTTTAATAAAACTATCCATATGCAATGCACTGAGTTATATCCGGTTTTAATAAAACTATCCAATTGCAATGCACTGAGTTATATAAGTTTTTAATAAAACTATCCAAATGCAATGCACTGAGTTATATCAGTTTTTAATAAAACTATCCATATGCAATGCACTGAGTTATATCAGTTTTAAATACAACTATCCATATGCAATCCAGTGAGTTATATCAGTTTTTAATAAAACTATCCATATGCAATGCACTGAGTTATATCAGGTTTTAATAAAACTATCCATATGCAATGCACTGAGTTATATCAGTTTTAAATAAAACTATCCATATGCAATGCACTGAGTTATATCAGGTTTTAATAAAACTATCCATATGCAATGCACTGAGTTATATCGGGTTTTAATAAAACTATCCATATGCAATGCAGTGAGTTATATCAGTTTTAAATAAAACTATCCATACGCCATGCACTGAGTTAAATCAGTTTTTAATAAAACTATCCATATGCAATGCACTGAGTTATATCAGGTTTTCATAAAACTATCCAAATGCAATGCACTGAGTTATATCAAATTTTAATAAAACTATCCATATGCAATGCAGTGAGTTATATCAGTTTTAAATAAAACTATCCAAATGCAATGCACTGAGTTATATCAGGTTTTAATAAAACTATCCATATGCAATGCGGTGAGTTATATCAGTTTTTAATAAAACTATCCATATGCAATGCTCTGAGCTATATCAGGTTTTAATAAAACTATCCATATGCAATGCACTGAGTTATATCAGTTTTAAATAAAACTATCCATATGCAATGCACTGAGTTATATCAGGTTTTAATAAAACTATCCATATGCAATGCACTGAGTTATATCGGGTTTTAATAAAACTATCCATATGCTATGCAGTGAGTTATATCAGTTTTAAATAAAACTATCCATACGCAATGCACTGAGTTATATCAGTTTTTAATAAAACTATCCATATGCAATGCACTGAGTTATATCAGTTTTAAATAAAACTATATCAGTTTTTAATAAAACTATCCATATGCAATGCACTGAGTTATATCAGGTTTTCATAAAACTTTCCAAATGCAATGCACTGAGTTATATCAAATTTTAATAAAACTATCCATATGCAATGCAGTGAGTTATATCAGTTTTAAATAAAACTATCCATATGCAATGCACTGAGTTATATCAGGTTTTAATAAAACTATCCATATGCAATGCACTGAGTTATATCAGTTTTTAATAAAAATATCCATATGCAATGCACTGAGTTATATCAGGTTTTAATAAAACTATCCATATGCAATGCAGTGACTTATATCAGTTTTAAATAAAACTATCCATATGCAATGCAGTGAGTTATATCAGGTTTTAATAAAACTATCCATATGCAATGCACTGAGTTATATCAGTTTTTAATAAAACTATCGATATGCAATGCACTGAGTTATATCAGTTTTTAATAAAACTATCCATATGCAATGCAGTGAGTTATATAAGGTTTTAATGAAACTATCCATATGCAATGCAGTGAGTTATATCAGTTTTTAATAAAACTATCCATATGCAATGCTCTGAGCTATATCAGGTTTTAATAAAACTATCCATATGCAATGCACTGAGTTATATCAGTTTTTAATAAAACTATCCATATGCAATGCACTGAGTTATATCAGTTTTTAATAAAACTATCCATATGCAATGCACTGAGCTATAACAGGTTTTAATAAAACTATCCATATGCAATGCAGTGACTTATATCAGTTTTTAATAAAACTATCCATATGCAATGCTCTGAGCTATAACAGGTTTTAATAAAACTATCCATATGCAATGCAGTGACTTATATCAGTTTTTAATAAAACTATCCATATGCAATGCACTGAGTTATATCAGGTTTTAATAAAACTATCCATATGCAATGCAGTGACTTATATCAGTTTTAACTAAAACTATCCATATGCAATGCAGTGAGTTATATCAGGTTTTAATAAAACTATCCATGTGCAATGCAGTGAGTTATATCAGGTTTTAATAAAACTATCCATATGCAATGCACTGAGTTATATCAGGTTTTCATAAAACTTTCCAAATGCAATGCACTGAGTTATATCAAATTTTAATAAAACTATCCATATGCAATGCAGTGAGTTATATCAGTTTTAAATAAAACTATCCATATGCAATGCACTGAGTTATATCAGGTTTTAATAAAACTATCCATATGCAATGCACTGAGTTATATCAGTTTTTAATAAAAATATCCATATGCAATGCACTGAGTTATATCAGGTTTTAATAAAACTATCCATATGCAATGCAGTGACTTATATCAGTTTTAAATAAAACTATCCATATGCAATGCAGTGAGTTATATCGGGTTTTAATAAAACTATCCATATGCAATGCAGTGAGTTATATCAGTTTTTAATAAAACTATCGATATGCAATGCACTGAGTTATATCAGTTTTTAATAAAACTATCCATATGCAATGCAGTGAGTTATATAAGGTTTTCATAAAACTATCCAAATGCAATGCACTGAGTTATATCAAATTTTAATAAAACTATCCATATGCAATGCAGTGAGTTATATCAGTTTTAAATAAAACTATCCAAATGCAATGCACTGAGTTATATCAGGTTTTAATAAAACTATCCATATGCAATGCGGTGAGTTATATCAGTTTTAAATAAAACTATCCACATGCAATGCACTGAGTTATATCAGGTTTTAATAAAACTATCCATATGCAATGCAGTGACTTTTATCAGTTTTAAATAAAACTATCCATATGCAATGCAGTGAGTTATATCAGGTTTTAATAAAACTATCCATATGCAATGCACTGAGTTATATCAATTTTAAATAAAACTATCCATATGCAATGCACTGAGTTATATCAGTTTTAAATAAAACTATCCATATGCAATGCACTGAGTTATATCAGGTTTTAATAAAACTAGCCATATGCAATGCAGTGAGTTATATCAGTTTTAAATAAAACTATCCATATGCAATGCACTGAGTTATATCCGGTTTTAATAAAACTATCCATATGCAATGCACTGAGTTATATCAGTTTTTAATAAAACTATCCAAATGCAATGCACTGAGTTATATCAGTTTTTAATAAAACTGTCCATATGCAATGCACTGAGTTATATCAGTTTTAAAAAAAACTATCCATATGCAATGCAGTGAGTTATATCAGTGTTAAATAGAACTATCCATATGCAATGCACTGAGTTATATCAGTTTTTAATAAAACTATCCAAATGCAATGCACTGAGTTATATCAGGTTTTAATAAAACTATCCATATGCAATGCAGTGAGTTATATCAGTTTTTAATAAAACTATCCATATGCAATGCATTGAGTTATATCCGGTTTTAATAAAACTATCCATATGCAATGCACTGAGTTATATCGGGTTTTAATAAAACTATCCACATGCAATGCAGTGAGTTATATCAGTTTTAAATAAAACTATCCATATGCAATGCACTGAGTTATATCAGTTTTTAATAAAACTATCCATATGCAATGCACTGAGTTGTATCAGTTTTTAATAAAACTATCCATATGCAATGCACTGAGTTATATCAGTTTTTAATAAAACTATCCATATGCAATGCCCTGAGTTATATCAGGTTTTAATAAAACTATCCATATGCAATGCACTGAGATAAATCAGTTTTTAATAAAACTATCCATATGCAATGCACTGAGTTATATCAGGTTTTACAATAATAAAACTATCCAAATGCAATGCACTGAGTTATATCAAATTTTAATAAAACTATCCATATGCAATGCAGTGAGTTATATCAGTTTTAAATAAAACTATCCATATGCAATGCACTGAGTTATATCAGGTTTTAATAAAACTATCCATATGCAATGCAGTGAGTTATATCAGTTTTAAATTAAACTATCCATATGTAATGCACTGAGTTATATCAGTTTTTAAGAAAACTATCCATATGCAATGCAGTGAGTTATATCAGTCTTAAATAAAACTATCCATATGCAATGCACTGAGTTATATCAGTTTTTAATAAAACTATCCAAATGCAATGCACTGAGTTATATCAGGTTTTAATAAAACTATCCATATGCAATGCAGTGAGTTATATCAGTTTTAAATAAAACTATCCATATGCAATGCACTGAGTTATATCCGGTTTTAATAAAACTATCCAAATGCAATGCACTGAGTTATATCAGTTTTTAATAAAACTATCCAAATGCAATGCACTGAGTTATATCAGGTTTTAATTAAACTATCCATATGCAATGCAGTGAGTTATATCAGTTTTAAATAAAACTATCCATATGCAATGCACTGAGTTATATCCGGTTTTAATAAAACTATCCAAATGCAATGCACTGAGTTATATCAGGTTTTAATAAAACTATCCATATGCAATGCACTGAGTTATATCAGTTTTAAATAAAACTATCCATATGCAATGCACTGAGTTATATCAGGTTTTAATAAAACTAGCCATATGCAATGCAGTGAGTTATATCAGTTTTAAATAAAACTATCCATATGCAATGCACTGAGTTATATCCGGTTTTAATAAAACTATCCATATGCAATGCACTCAGTTATATCAGTTTTTAATAAAACTATCCAAATGCAATGCACTGAGTTATATCAGTTTTTAATAAAACTATCCATATGCAATGCACTGAGTTATATCAGTTTTAAATAAAACTATCCATATGCAATGCAGTGAGTTATATCAGTCTTAAATAGAACTATCCATATGCAATGCACTGAGTTATATCAGTTTTTAATAAAACTATCCAAATGCAATGCACTGAGTTATATCAGGTTTTAATAAAACTATCCATATGCAATGCAGTGAGTTATATCAGTTTTTAATAAAACTATCCATATGCAATGCACTGAGTTATATCCGGTTTTAATAAAACTATCCATATGCAATGCACTGAGTTATATCGGGTTTTAATAAAACTATCCACATGCAATGCAGTGAGTTATATCAGTTTTAAATAAAACTATCCATATGCAATGCACTGAGTTATATCAGTTTTTAATAAAACTATCCATATGCAATGCACTGAGTTATATCAGTTTTTAATAAAACTATCCATATGCAATGCACTGAGTTATATCAGTTTTTAATAAAACTATCCATATGCAATGCCCTGAGTTATATCAGGTTTTAATAAAACTATCCATATGCAATGCACTGAGATAAATCAGTTTTTAATAAAACTATCCATATGCAATGCACTGAGTTATATCAGGTTTTACAATAATAAAACTATCCAAATGCAATGCACTGAGTTATATCAAATTTTAATAAAACTATCCATATGCAATGCAGTGAGTTATATCAGTTTTAAATAAAACTATCCATATGCAATGCACTGAGTTATATCAGGTTTTAATAAAACTATCCATATGCAATGCAGTGAGTTATATCAGTTTTTAATAAAACTATCCATATGCAATGCACTGAGTTATATCGGGTTTTAATAAAACTATCCATATGCAATGCAGTGAGTTATATCAGTTTTAAATAAAACTATCCATACGCCATGCACTGAGTTAAATCAGTTTTTAATAAAACTATCCATATGCAATGCACTGAGTTATATCAGGTTTTCATAAAACTATCCAAATGCAATGCACTGAGTTATATCAAATTTTAATAAAACTATCCATATGCAATGCAGTGAGTTATATCAGTTTTAAATAAAACTATCCAAATGCAATGCACTGAGTTATATCAGGTTTTAATAAAACTATCCATATGCAATGCGGTGAGTTATATCAGTTTTAAATAAAACTATCCACATGCAATGCACTGAGTTATATCAGGTTTTAATAAAACTATCCATATGCAATGCAGTGACTTTTATCAGTTTTAAATAAAACTATCCATATGCAATGCAGTGAGTTATATCAGGTTTTAATAAAACTATCCATATGCAATGCGCTGAGTTATATCAGTTTTTAATAAAACTATCCAAATGCAATGCACTGAGTTATATCAGGTTTTAATAAAACTATCCATATGCAATGCACTGAGTTATATCCGGTTTTAATAAAACTATCCAAATGCAATGCACTGAGTTATATAAGTTTTTAATAAAACTATCCAAATGCAATGCACTGAGTTATATCAGTTTTTAATAAAACTATCCATATGCAATGCAGTGAGTTATATCAGTTTTAAATAAAACTATCCATATGCAATGCACTGAGATAAATCAGTTTTTAATAAAACTATCCATATGCAATGCACTGAGTTATATCAGGTTTTAATAAAACTATCCAAATGCAATGCACTGAGTTATATCAGGTTTTAATAAAACTATCCATATGCAATGCACTGAGTTATATCAGTTTTAAATAAAACTATCCATATGCAATGCACTGAGTTATATCAGTTTTTAATATAACTATCCATATGCAATGCACTGAGTTATATCAGTTTTAAATAAAACTATCCATATGCAATGCACTGAGTTATATCAGGTTTTCATAAAACTATCCAAATGCAATGCACTGAGTTATATCAAATTTTAATAAAACTATCCATATGCAATGCAGTGAGTTATATCAGTTTTAAATAAAACTATCCAAATGCAATGCACTGAGTTATATCAGGTTTTAATAAAACTATCCATATGCAATGCGGTGAGTTATATCAGTTTTAAATAAAACTATCCACATGCAATGCACTGAGTTATATCAGGTTTTAATAAAACTATCCATATGCAATGCAGTGACTTTTATCAGTTTTAAATAAAACTATCCATATGCCATGCAGTGAGTTATATCAGGTTTTAATAAAACTATCCATATGCAATGCGCTGAGTTATATCAGTTTTTAATAAAACTATCCAAATGCAATGCACTGAGTTATATCAGGTTTTAATAAAACTATCCATATGCAATGCACTGAGTTATATCCGGTTTTAATAAAACTATCCAAATGCAATGCACTGAGTTATATAAGTTTTTAATAAAACTATCCAAATGCAATGCACTGAGTTATATCAGTTTTTAATAAAACTATCCATATGCAATGCAGTGAGTTATATCAGTTTTAAATAAAACTATCCATATGCAATGCACTGAGATAAATCAGTTTTTAATAAAACTATCCATATGCAATGCACTGAGTTATATCAGGTTTTAATAAAACTATCCAAATGCAATGCACTGAGTTATATCAGGTTTTAATAAAACTATCCATATGCAATGCACTGAGTTATATCAGTTTTAAATAAAACTATCCATATGCAATGCACTGAGTTATATCAGTTTTTAATAAAACTATCCATATGCAATGCACTGAGTTATATCAGTTTTAAATAAAACTATCCATATGCAATGCACTGAGTTATATCAGTTTTAAATAAAACTATCCATATGCAATGCACTGAGTTATATCAGGTTTTAATAAAACTAGCCATATGCAATGCAGTGAGTTATATCAGTTTTAAATAAAACTATCCATATGCAATGCACTGAGTTATATCCGGTTTTAATAAAACTATCCATATGCAATGCAGTGAGTTATATCAGTTTTTAATAAAACTATCCATATGCAATGCACTGAGTTATATCAGTTTTAAATAAAACTATCCATATGCAATGCACTGAGTTATATCAGGTTTTAATAAAACTAGCCATATGCAATGCAGTGAGTTATATCAGTTTTAAATAAAACTATCCATATGCAATGCACTGAGTTATATCCGGTTTTAATAAAACTATCCATATGCAATGCAGTGAGTTATATCAGTTTTTAATAAAACTATCCATATGCAATGCACTGAGTTATATCCGGTTTTAATAAAACTATCCATATGCAATGCACTGAGTTATATCGGGTTTTAATAAAACTATCCACATGCAATGCAGTGAGTTATATCAGTTTTAAATAAAACTATCCATATGCAATGCACTGAGTTATATCAGTTTTTAATAAAACTATCCATATGCAATGCACTGAGTTATATCAGTTTTGAATAAAACTATCCATATGCAATGCACTGAGTTATATCAGTTTTTAATAAAACTATCCATATGCAATGCCCTGAGTTATATCAGGTTTTAATAAAACTATCCATATGCAATGCACTGAGATAAATCAGTTTTTAATAAAACTATCCATATGCAATGCACTGAGTTATATCAGGTTTTACAATAATAAAACTATCCAAATGCAATGCACTGAGTTATATCAAATTTTAATAAAACTATCCATATGCAATGCAGTGAGTTATATCAGTTTTAAATAAAACTATCCATATGCAATGCACTGAGTTATATCAGGTTTTAATAAAACTATCCATATGCAATGCAGTGAGTTATATCAGTTTTAAATAAAACTATCCATATGCAATGCACTGAGTTATATCAGTTTTTAAGAAAACTATCCATATGCAATGCAGTGAGTTATATCAGTCTTAAATAAAACTATCCATATGCAATGCACTGAGTTATATCAGTTTTTAATAAAACTATCCAAATGCAATGCACTGAGTTATATCAGGTTTTAATAAAACTATCCAAATGCAATGCACTGAGTTATATAAGTTTTTAATAAAACTATCCAAATACAATGCACTGAGTTATATCAGTTTTTAATAAAACTATCCATATGCAATGCAGTGAGTTATATCAGTTTTAAATAAAACTATCCATATGCAATGCACTGAGATAAATCAGTTTTTAATAAAACTATCCATATGCAATGCACTGAGTTATATCAGGTTTTAATAAAACTATCCAAATGCAATGCACTGAGTTATATCAGGTTTTAATAAAACTATCCATATGCAATGCACTGAGTTATATCAGTTTTAAATAAAACTATCCATATGCAATGCACTGAGTTATATCAGTTTTTAATAAAACTATCCATATGCAATGCACTGAGTTATATCAGTTTTAAATAAAACTATCCATATGCAATGCACTGAGTTATATCAGTTTTAAATAAAACTATCCATATGCAATGCACTGAGTTATATCAGGTTTTAATAAAACTAGCCATATGCAATGCAGTGAGTTATATCAGTTTTAAATAAAACTATCCATATGCAATGCACTGAGTTATATCCGGTTTTAATAAAACTATCCATATGCAATGCACTGAGTTATATCAGTTTTTAATAAAACTATCCAAATGCAATGCACTGAGTTATATCAGTTTTTAATAAAACTATCCATATGCAATGCACTGAGTTATATCAGTTTTAAATAAAACTATCCATATGCAATGCAGTGAGTTATATCAGTCTTAAATAGAACTATCCATATGCAATGCACTGAGATAAATCAGTTTTTAATAAAACTATCCATATGCAATGCACTGAGTTATATCAGGTTTTACAATAATAAAACTATCCAAATGCAATGCACTGAGTTATATCAAATTTTAATAAAACTATCCATATGCAATGCAGTGAGTTATATTAGTTTTAAATAAAACTATCCAAATGCAATGCACTGAGTTATATCAGGTTTTAATAAAACTATCCATATGCAATGCAGTGAGTTATATCAGTTTTTAATAAAACTATCCATATGCAATGCATTGAGTTATATCCGGTTTTAATAAAACTATCCATATGCAATGCACTGAGTTATATCGGGTTTTAATAAAACTATCCACATGCAATGCAGTGAGTTATATCAGTTTTAAATAAAACTATCCATATGCAATGCACTGAGTTATATCAGTTTTTAATAAAACTATCCATATGCAATGCACTGAGTTATATCAGTTTTTACTAAAACTATCCATATGCAATGCACTGAGTTATATCAGTTTTTAATAAAACTATCCATATGCAATGCCCTGAGTTATATCAGGTTTTAATAAAACTATCCATATGCAATGCACTGAGATAAATCAGTTTTTAATAAAACTATCCATATGCAATGCACTGAGTTATATCAGGTTTTACAATAATAAAACTATCCAAATGCAATGCACTGAGTTATATCAAATTTTAATAAAACTATCCATATGCAATGCAGTGAGTTATATCAGTTTTAAATAAAACTATCCATATGCAATGCACTGAGTTATATCAGGTTTTAATAAAACTATCCATATGCAATGCAGTGAGTTATATCAGTTTTAAATAAAACTATCCATATGCAATGCACTGAGTTATATCAGGTTTTAATAAAACTATCCATATGCAATGCAGTGAGTTATATCAGTTTTAAATAAAACTATCCATATGTAATGCACTGAGTTATATCAGTTTTTAAGAAAACTATCCATATGCAATGCAGTGAGTTATATCAGTCTTAAATAAAACTATCCATATGCAATGCACTGAGTTATATCAGTTTTTAATAAAACTATCCAAATGCAATGCACTGAGTTATATCAGGTTTTAATAAAACTATCCATATGCAATGCAGTGAGTTATATCAGTTTTAAATAAAACTATCCATATGCAATGCACTGAGTTATATCCGGTTTTAATAAAACTATCCAAATGCAATGCACTGAGTTATATCAGTTTTTAATAAAACTATGCACTGAGTTATATCAGTTTTTAATAAAACTATCCAAATGCAATGCACTGAGTTATATCAGGTTTTAATAAAACTATCCATATGCAATGCAGTGAGTTATATCAGTTTTTAATAAAACTATCCATATGCAATGCACTGAGTTATATCCGGTTTTAATAAAACTATCCATATGCAATGCACTGAGTTATATCGGGTTTTAATAAAACTATCCACATGCAATGCAGTGAGTTATATCAGTTTTACATAAAACTATCCATATGCAATGCACTGAGTTATATCAGTTTTTAATAAAACTATCCATATGCAATGCACTGAGTTATATCAGTTTTTAATAAAACTATCCATATGCAATGCACTGAGTTATATCAGTTTTTAATAAAACTATCCATATGCAATGCCCTAAGTTATATCAGGTTTTACTAAAACTATCCATATGCAATGCACTGAGATAAATCAGTTTTTAATAAAACTATCCATATGCAATGCACTGAGTTATATCAGGTTTTACAATAATAAAACTATCCAAATGCAATGCACTGAGTTATATCAAATTTTAATAAAACTATCCATATGCAATGCAGTGAGTTATATCAGTTTTAAATAAAACTATCCATATGCAATGCACTGAGTTATATCAGGTTTTAATAAAACTATCCATATGCAATGCAGTGAGTTATATCAGTTTTTAATAAAACTATCCATATGCAATGCACTGAGTTATATCGGGTTTTAATAAAACTATCCATATGCAATGCAGTGAGTTATATCAGTTTTAAATAAAACTATCCATACGCCATGCACTGAGTTAAATCAGTTTTTAATAAAACTATCCATATGCAATGCACTGAGTTATATCAGGTTTTCATAAAACTATCCAAATGCAATGCACTGAGTTATATCAAATTTTAATAAAACTATCCATATGCAATGCAGTGAGTTATATCAGTTTTAAATAAAACTATCCAAATGCAATGCACTGAGTTATATCAGGTTTTAATAAAACTATCCATATGCAATGCGGTGAGTTATATCACTTTTAAATAAAACTATCCACATGCAATGCACTGAGTTATATCAGGTTTTAATAAAACTATCCATATGCAATGCAGTGACTTTTATCAGTTTTAAATAAAACTATCCATATGCACTGCAGTGAGTTATATCAGGTTTTAATAAAACTATCCATATGCAATGCGCTGAGTTATATCAGTTTTTAATAAAACTATCCAAATGCAATGCACTGAGTTATATCAGGTTTTAATAAAACTGTCCATATGCAATGCACTGAGTTATATCCGGTTTTAATAAAACTATCCAAATGCAATGCACTGAGTTATATAAGTTTTTAATAAAACTATCCAAATGCAATGCACTGAGTTATATCAGTTTTTAATAAAACTATCCATATGCAATGCAGTGAGTTATATCAGTTTTAAATAAAACTATCCATATGCAATGCACTGAGATAAATCAGTTTTTAATAAAACTATCCATATGCAATGCACTGAGTTATATCAGGTTTTAATAAAACTATCCAAATGCAATGCACTGAGTTATATCAGGTTTTAATAAAACTATCCATATGCAATGCACTGAGTTATATCAGTTTTAAATAAAACTATCCATATGCAATGCACTGAGTTATATCAGTTTTTAATAAAACTATCCATATGCAATGCACTGAGTTATATCAGTTTTAAATAAAACTATCCATATGCAATGCACTGAGTTATATCAGTTTTAAATAAAACTATCCATATGCAATGCACTGAGTTATATCAGTTTTTAATAAAACTATCCATTTGCAATGCAGTGAGTTGTATCAGTTTTTAATAAAACTATCCATATGCAATGCACTGAGTTATATCCGGTTTTAATAAAACTATCCATATGCAATGCACTGAGTTATATCAGTTTTTAATAAAACTATCCAAATGCAATGCACTGAGTTATATCAGTTTTTAATAAAACTATCCATATGCAATGCACTGAGTTATATCAGTTTTAAATAAAACTATCCATATGCAATGCAGTGAGTTATATCAGTCTTAAATAGAACTATCCATATGCAATGCACTGAGTTATATCAGTTTTTAATAAAACTATCCAAATGCAATGCACTGAGTTATATCAGGTTTTAATAAAACTATCCATATGCAATGCAGTGAGTTATATCAGTTTTTAATAAAACTATCCATATGCAATGCACTGAGTTATATCCGGTTTTAATAAAACTATCCATATGCAATGCACTGAGTTATATCGGGTTTTAATAAAACTATCCACATGCAATGCAGTGAGTTATATCAGTTTTAAATAAAACTATCCATATGCAATGCACTGAGTTATATCAGTTTTTAATAAAACTATCCATATGCAATGCACTGAGTTATATCAGTTTTTAATAAAACTATCCATATGCAATGCACTGAGTTATATCAGTTTTTAATAAAACTATCCATATGCAATGCCCTGAGTTATATCAGGTTTTAATAAAACTATCCATATGCAATGCACTGAGATAAATCAGTTTTTAATAAAACTATCCAAATGCAATGCACTGAGTTATATCAGTTTTAAATAAAACTATCCATATGCAATGCACTGAGTTATATCAGTTTTAAATAAAACTATCCATATGCAATGCACTGAGTTATAGCAGTTTTAAATAAAACTATCCATATGCAATGCACTGAGTTATATCGGGTTTTAATAAAACTATCCACATGCAATGCAGTGAGTTATATCAGTTTTACATAAAACTATCCATATGCAATGCACTGAGTTATATCAGTTTTTAATAAAACTATCCATATGCAATGCACTGAGTTATATCAGTTTTTAATAAAACTATCCATATGCAATGCACTGAGTTATATCAGTTTTTAATAAAACTATCCATATGCAATGCCCTGAGTTATATCAGGTTTTACTAAAACTATCCATATGCAATGCACTGAGATAAATCAGTTTTTAATAAAACTATCCATATGCAATGCACTGAGTTATATCAGGTTTTACAATAATAAAACTATCCAAATGCAATGCACTGAGTTATATCAAATTTTAATAAAACTATCCATATGCAATGCAGTGAGTTATATCAGTTTTAAATAAAACTATCCATATGCAATGAACTGAGTTATATCAGGTTTTAATAAAACTATCCATATGCAATGCAGTGAGTTATATCAGTTTTTAATAAAACTATCCATATGCAATGCACTGAGTTATATCGGGTTTTAATAAAACTATCCATATGCAATGCAGTGAGTTATATCAGTTTTAAATAAAACTATCCATACGCCATGCACTGAGTTAAATCAGTTTTTAATAAAACTATCCATATGCAATGCACTGAGTTATATCAGGTTTTCATAAAACTATCCAAATGCAATGCACTGAGTTATATCAAATTTTAATAAAACTATCCATATGCAATGCAGTGAGTTATATCAGTTTTAAATAAAACTATCCAAATGCAATGCACTGAGTTATATCAGGTTTTAATAAAACTATCCATATGCAATGCGGTGAGTTATATCAGTTTTAAATAAAACTATCCACATGCAATGCACTGAGTTATATCAGGTTTTAATAAAACTATCCATATGCAATGCAGTGACTTTTATCAGTTTTAAATAAAACTATCCATATGCAATGCAGTGAGTTATATCAGGTTTTAATAAAACTATCCATATGCAATGCGCTGAGTTATATCAGTTTTTAATAAAACTATCCAAATGCAATGCACTGAGTTATATCAGGTTTTAATAAAACTATCCATATGCAATGCACTGAGTTATATCCGGTTTTAATAAAACTATCCAAATGCAATGCACTGAGTTATATAAGTTTTTAATAAAACTATCCAAATGCAATGCACTGAGTTATATCAGTTTTTAATAAAACTATCCATATGCAATGCAGTGAGTTATATCAGTTTTAAATAAAACTATCCATATGCAATGCACTGAGATAAATCAGTTTTTAATAAAACTATCCATATGCAATGCACTGAGTTATATCAGGTTTTAATAAAACTATCCAAATGCAATGCACTGAGTTATATCAGGTTTTAATAAAACTATCCATATGCAATGCACTGAGTTATATCAGTTTTAAATAAAACTATCCATATGCAATGCACTGAGTTATATCAGTTTTTAATAAAACTATCCATATGCAATGCACTGAGTTATATCAGTTTTAAATAAAACTATCCATATGCAATGCACTGAGTTATATCAGTTTTAAATAAAACTATCCATATGCAATGCACTGAGTTATATCAGGTTTTAATAAAACTAGCCATATGCAATGCAGTGAGTTATATCAGTTTTAAATAAAACTATCCATATGCAATGCACTGAGTTATATCCGGTTTTAATAAAACTATCCATATGCAATGCACTGAGTTATATCAGTTTTTAATAAAACTATCCAAATGCAATGCACTGAGTTATATCAGTTTTTAATAAAACTATCCATATGCAATGCACTGAGTTATATCAGTTTTAAATAAAACTATCCATATGCAATGCAGTGAGTTATATCAGTCTTAAATAGAACTATCCATATGCAATGCACTGAGTTATATCAGTTTTTAATAAAACTATCCAAATGCAATGCACTGAGTTATATCAGGTTTTAATAAAACTATCCATATGCAATGCAGTGAGTTATATCAGTTTTTAATAAAACTATCCATATGCAATGCACTGAGTTATATCCGGTTTTAATAAAACTATCCATATGCAATGCACTGAGTTATATCGGGTTTTAATAAAACTATCCACATGCAATGCAGTGAGTTATATCAGTTTTAAATAAAACTATCCATATGCAATGCACTGAGTTATATCAGTTTTTAATAAAACTATCCATATGCAATGCACTGAGTTATATCAGTTTTTAATAAAACTATCCATATGCAATGCACTGAGTTATATCAGTTTTTAATAAAACTATCCATATGCAATGCCCTGAGTTATATCAGGTTTTAATAAAACTATCCATATGCAATGCACTGAGATAAATCAGTTTTTAATAAAACTATCCATATGCAATGCACTGAGTTATATCAGGTTTTACAATAATAAAACTATCCAAATGCAATGCACTGAGTTATATCAAATTTTAATAAAACTATCCATATGCAATGCAGTGAGTTATATCAGTTTTAAATAAAACTATCCATATGCAATGCACTGAGTTATATCAGGTTTTAATAAAACTATCCATATGCAATGCAGTGAGTTATATCAGTTTTAAATAAAACTATCCATATGCAATGCACTGAGTTATATCAGTTTTTAAGAAAACTATCCATATGCAATGCAGTGAGTTATATCAGTCTTAAATAAAACTATCCATATGCAATGCACTGAGTTATATCAGTTTTTAATAAAACTATCCAAATGCAATGCACTGAGTTATATCAGGTTTTAATAAAACTATCCAAATGCAATGCACTGAGTTATATAAGTTTTTAATAAAACTATCCAAATACAATGCACTGAGTTATATCAGTTTTTAATAAAACTATCCATATGCAATGCAGTGAGTTATATCAGTTTTAAATAAAACTATCCATATGCAATGCACTGAGATAAATCAGTTTTTCATAAAACTATCCATATGCAATGCACTGAGTTATATCAGGTTTTAATAAAACTATCCAAATGCAATGCACTGAGTTATATCAGGTTTTAATAAAACTATCCATATGCAATGCACTGAGTTATATCAGTTTTAAATAAAACTATCCATATGCAATGCACTGAGTTATATCAGTTTTTAATAAAACTATCCATATGCAATGCACTGAGTTATATCAGTTTTAAATAAAACTATCCATATGCAATGCACTGAGTTATATCAGTTTTAAATAAAACCATCCATATGCAATGCACTGAGTTATATCAGGTTTTAATAAAACTAGCCATATGCAATGCAGTGAGTTATATCAGTTTTAAATAAAACTATCCATATGCAATGCACTGAGTTATATCGGGTTTTAATAAAACTATCCACATGCAATGCAGTGAGTTATATCAGTTTTAAATAAAACTATCCATATGCAATGCACTGAGTTATATCAGTTTTTAATAAAACTATCCATATGCAATGCACTGAGTTATATCAGTTTTTAATAAAACTATCCATATGCAATGCACTGAGTTATATCAGTTTTTAATAAAACTATCCATATGCAATGCCCTGAGTTATATCAGGTTTTAATAAAACTATCCATATGCAATGCACTGAGATAAATCAGTTTTTAATAAAACTATCCATATGCAATGCACTGAGTTATATCAGGTTTTACAATAATAAAACTATCCAAATGCAATGCACTGAGTTATATCAAATTTTAATAAAACTATCCATATGCAATGCAGTGAGTTATATCAGTTTTAAATAAAACTATCCATATGCAATGCACTGAGTTATATCAGGTTTTAATAAAACTATCCATATGCAATGCAGTGAGTTATATCAGTTTTAAATAAAACTATCCATATGCAATGCACTGAGTTATATCAGTTTTTAAGAAAACTATCCATATGCAATGCAGTGAGTTATATCAGTCTTAAATAAAACTATCCATATGCAATGCACTGAGTTATATCAGTTTTTAATAAAACTATCCAAATGCAATGCACTGAGTTATATCAGGTTTTAATAAAACTATCCAAATGCAATGCACTGAGTTATATAAGTTTTTAATAAAACTATCCAAATACAATGCACTGAGTTATATCAGTTTTTAATAAAACTATCCATATGCAATGCAGTGAGTTATATCAGTTTTAAATAAAACTATCCATATGCAATGCACTGAGATAAATCAGTTTTTAATAAAACTATCCATATGCAATGCACTGAGTTATATCAGGTTTTAATAAAACTATCCAAATGCAATGCACTGAGTTATATCAGGTTTTAATAAAACTATCCATATGCAATGCACTGAGTTATATCAGTTTTAAATAAAACTATCCATATGCAATGCACTGAGTTATATCAGTTTTTAATAAAACTATCCATATGCAATGCACTGAGTTATATCAGTTTTAAATAAAACTATCCATATGCAATGCACTGAGTTATATCAGTTTTAAATAAAACCATCCATATGCAATGCACTGAGTTATATCAGGTTTTAATAAAACTAGCCATATGCAATGCAGTGAGTTATATCAGTTTTAAATAAAACTATCCATATGCAATGCACTGAGTTATATCCGGTTTTAATAAAACTATCCATATGCAATGCACTGAGTTATATCAGTTTTTAATAAAACTATCCAAATGCAATGCACTGAGTTATATCAGTTTTTAATAAAACTATCCATATGCAATGCACTGAGTTATATCAGTTTTAAATAAAACTATCCATATGCAATGCAGTGAGTTATATAAGTCTTAAATAGAACTATCCATATGCAATACACTGAGTTATATCAGTTTTTAATAAAACTATCCATATGCAATGCACTGAGTTATATCAGTTTTTAATAAAACTATCCATATGCAATGCACTGAGTTATAGCAGTTTTTAATAAAACTATCCATATGCAATGCCCTCAGTTATATCAGGTTTTAATAAAACTATCCATATGCAATGCACTGAGATAAATCAGTTTTTAATAAAACTATCCATATGCAATGCACTGAGTTATATCAGGTTTTACAATAATAAAACTATCCAAATGCAATGCACTGGGTTATATCAAATTTTAATAAAACTATCCATATGCAATGCAGTGAGTTATATCAGTTTTAAATAAAACTATCCATATGCAATGCACTGAGTTATATCAGGTTTTAATAAAACTATCCATATGCAATGCAGTGACTTTTATCAGTTTTAAATAAAACTATCCATATGCAATGCAGTGAGTTATATCAGGTTTTAATAAAACTATCCATATGCAATGCGCTGAGTTATATCAGTTTTTAATAAAACTATCCAAATGCAATGCACTGAGTTATATCAGGTTTTAATAAAACTATCCATATGCAATGCACTGAGTTATATCCGGTTTTAATAAAACTATCCAAATGCAATGCACTGAGTTATATAAGTTTTTAATAAAACTATCCAAATGCAATGCACTGAGTTATATCAGTTTTTAATAAAACTATCCATATGCAATGCAGTGAGTTATATCAGTTTTAAATAAAACTATCCATATGCAATGCACTGAGATAAATCAGTTTTTAATAAAACTATCCATATGCAATGCACTGAGTTATATCAGGTTTTAATAAAACTATCCAAATGCAATGCACTGAGTTATATCAGGTTTTAATAAAACTATCCATATGCAATGCACTGAGTTATATCAGTTTTAAATAAAACTATCCATATGCAATGCACTGAGTTATATCAGTTTTTAATAAAACTATCCATATGCAATGCACTGAGTTATATCAGTTTTAAATAAAACTATCCATATGCAATGCACTGAGTTATATCAGTTTTAAATAAAACTATCCATATGCAATGCACTGAGTTATATCAGGTTTTAATAAAACTAGCCATATGCAATGCAGTGAGTTATATCAGTTTTAAATAAAACTATCCATATGCAATGCACTGAGTTATATCCGGTTTTAATAAAACTATCCATATGCAATGCACTGAGTTATATCAGTTTTTAATAAAACTATCCAAATGCAATGCACTGAGTTATATCAGTTTTTAATAAAACTATCCATATGCAATGCACTGAGTTATATCAGTTTTAAATAAAACTATCCATATGCAATGCAGTGAGTTATATCAGTCTTAAATAGAACTATCCATATGCAATGCACTGAGTTATATCAGTTTTTAATAAAACTATCCAAATGCAATGCACTGAGTTATATCAGGTTTTAATAAAACTATCCATATGCAATGCAGTGAGTTATATCAGTTTTTAATAAAACTATCCATATGCAATGCACTGAGTTATATCCGGTTTTAATAAAACTATCCATATGCAATGCACTGAGTTATATCGGGTTTTAATAAAACTATCCACATGCAATGCAGTGAGTTATATCAGTTTTAAATAAAACTATCCATATGCAATGCACTGAGTTATATCAGTTTTTAATAAAACTATCCATATGCAATGCACTGAGTTATATCAGTTTTTAATAAAACTATCCATATGCAATGCACTGAGTTATATCAGTTTTTAATAAAACTATCCATATGCAATGCCCTGAGTTATATCAGGTTTTAATAAAACTATCCATATGCAATGCACTGAGATAAATCAGTTTTTAATAAAACTATCCATATGCAATGCACTGAGTTATATCAGGTTTTACAATAATAAAACTATCCAAATGCAATGCACTGAGTTATATCAAATTTTAATAAAACTATCCATATGCAATGCAGTGAGTTATATCAGTTTTAAATAAAACTATCCATATGCAATGCACTGAGTTATATCAGGTTTTAATAAAACTATCCATATGCAATGCAGTGAGTTATATCAGTTTTAAATAAAACTATCCATATGCAATGCACTGAGTTATATCAGTTTTTAAGAAAACTATCCATATGCAATGCAGTGAGTTATATCAGTCTTAAATAAAACTATCCATATGCAATGCACTGAGTTATATCAGTTTTTAATAAAACTATCCAAATGCAATGCACTGAGTTATATCAGGTTTTAATAAAACTATCCAAATGCAATGCACTGAGTTATATAAGTTTTTAATAAAACTATCCAAATACAATGCACTGAGTTATATCAGTTTTTAATAAAACTATCCATATGCAATGCAGTGAGTTATATCAGTTTTAAATAAAACTATCCATATGCAATGCACTGAGATAAATCAGTTTTTAATAAAACTATCCATATGCAATGCACTGAGTTATATCAGGTTTTAATAAAACTATCCAAATGCAATGCACTGAGTTATATCAGGTTTTAATAAAACTATCCATATGCAATGCACTGAGTTATATCAGTTTTAAATAAAACTATCCATATGCAATGCACTGAGTTATATCAGTTTTTAATAAAACTATCCACATGCAATGCACTGAGTTATATCAGTTTTAAATAAAACTATCCATATGCAATGCACTGAGTTATATCAGTTTTAAATAAAACTATCCATATGCAATGCACTGAGTTATATCAGGTTTTAATAAAACTAGCCATATGCAATGCAGTGAGTTATATCAGTTTTAAATAAAACTATCCATATGCAATGCACTGAGTTATATCCGGTTTTAATAAAACTATCCATATGCAATGCACTGAGTTATATCAGTTTTTAATAAAACTATCCAAATGCAATGCACTGAGTTATATCAGTTTTTAATAAAACTATCCATATGCAATGCACTGAGTTATATCAGTTTTAAATAAAACTATCCATATGCAATGCAGTGAGTTATATAAGTCTTAAATAGAACTATCCATATGCAATGCACTGAGTTATATCAGTTTTTAATAAAACTATCCATATGCAATGCACTGAGTTATATCAGTTTTTAATAAAACTATCCATATGCAATGCACTGAGTTATAGCAGTTTTTAATAAAACTATCCATATGCAATGCCCTCAGTTATATCAGGTTTTAATAAAACTATCCATATGCAATGCACTGAGATAAATCAGTTTTTAATAAAACTATCCATATGCAATGCACTGAGTTATATCAGGTTTTACAATAATAAAACTATCCAAATGCAATGCACTGGGTTATATCAAATTTTAATAAAACTATCCATATGCAATGCAGTGAGTTATATCAGTTTTAAATAAAACTATCCATATGCAATGCACTGAGTTATATCAGGTTTTAATAAAACTATCCATATGCAATGCAGTGAGTTATATCAGTTTTAAATAAAACTATCCATATGCAATGCACTGAGTTATATCAGTTTTTAATAAAACTATCCAAATGCAATGCACTGAGTTATATCAGGTTTTAATAAAACTATCCATATGCAATGCAGTGAGTTATATCAGTTTTAAATAAAACTATCCATATGCAATGCACTGAGTTATATCCGGTTTTAATAAAACTATCCAAATGCAATGCACTGAGTTATATCAGTTTTTAATAAAACTATCCAAATGCAATGCACTGAGTTATATCAGGTTTTAATTAAACTATCCATATGCAATGCAGTGAGTTATATTAGTTTTAAATAAAACTATCCATATGCAATGCACTGAGTTACATCCGGTTTTAATAAAACTATCCAAATGCAATGCACTGAGTTATATCAGGTTTTAATAAAACTATCCAAATGCAATGCACTGAGTTATATCAGGTTTTAATAAAACTATTCATATGCAATGCACTGAGTTATATCAGTTTTAAATAAAACTATCCATATGCAATGCAGTGAGTTATATCAGTCTTAAATAAAACTATCCATATGCAATGCACTGAGTTATATCAGTTTTTAATAAAACTATCCAAATGCAATGCACTGAGTTATATCAGGTTTTAATAAAACTATCCATATGCAATGCACTGAGTTATATCCGGTTTTAATAAAACTATCCAAATGCAATGCACTGAGTTATATAAGTTTTTAATAAAACTATCCAAATGCAATGCACTGAGTTATATCAGTTTTTAATAAAACTATCCATATGCAATGCAGTGAGTTATATCAGTTTTAAATAAAACTATCCATATGCAATGCACTGAGATAAATCAGTTTTTAATAAAACTATCCATATGCAATGCACTGAGTTATATCAGGTTTTAATAAAACTATCCAAATGCAATGCACTGAGTTATATCAGGTTTTAATAAAACTATCCATATGCAATGCACTGAGTTATATCAGTTTTAAATAAAACTATCCATATGCAATGCACTGAGTTATATCAGTTTTTAATAAAACTATCCATATGCAATGCACTGAGTTATATCAGGTTTTAATAAAACTATCCATATGCAATGCACTGAGTTATATCAGTTTTAAATAAAACTATCCATATGCAATGCACTGAGTTATATCGGGTTTTAATAAAACTATCCATATGCAATGCAGTGAGTTATATCAGTTTTAAATAAAACTATCTATACGCCATGCACTGAGTTAAATCAGTTTTTAATAACACTATCCATATGCAATGCACTGAGTTATATCAGGTTTTCATAAAACTATCCAAATGCAATGAACTGAGTTATATCAAATTTTAATAAAACTATCCATATGCAATGCAGTGAGTTATATCAGTTTTAAATAAAACTATCCAAATGCAATGCACTGAGTTATTACAGGTTTTAATAAAACTATCCATATGCAATGCGGTGAGTTATATCAGTTTTAAATGAAACTATCCACATGCAATGCACTGAGTTATATCAGGTTTTAATAAAACTATCCATATGCAATGCAGTGACTTTTATCAGTTTTAAATAAAACTATCCATATGCAATGCAGTGAGTTATATCAGGTTTTAATAAAACTATCCATATGCAATGCACTGAGTTATATCAGTTTTTAATAAAACTATCCAAATGCAATGCACTGAGTTATATCAGGTTTTAATAAAACTATCCATATGCAATGCACTGAGTTATATCCGGTTTTAATAAAACTATCCAAATGCAATGCACTGAGTTATATAAGTTTTTAATAAAACTATCCAAATGCAATGCACTGAGTTATATCAGTTTTTAATAAAACTATCCATATGCAATGCAGTGAGTTATATCAGTTTTAAATAAAACTATCCATATGCAATGCACTGAGATAAATCAGTTTTTAATAAAACTATCCATATGCAATGCACTGAGTTATATCAGGTTTTAATAAAACTATCCAAATGCAATGCACTGAGTTATATCAGGTTTTAATAAAACTATCCATATGCAATGCACTGAGTTATATCAGTTTTAAATAAAACTATCCATATGCAATGCACTGAGTTATATCAGTTTTTAATAAAACTATCCATATGCAATGCACTGAGTTATATCAGTTTTAAATAAAACTATCCATATGCAATGCACTGAGTTATATCAGTTTTAAATAAAACTATCCATATGCAATGCACTGAGTTATATCAGGTTTTAATAAAACTAGCCATATGCAATGCAGTGAGTTATATCAGTTTTAAATAAAACTATCCATATGCAATGCACTGAGTTATATCCGGTTTTAATAAAACTATTCATATGCAATGCACTGAGTTATATCAGTTTTTAATAAAACTATCCAAATGCAATGCCCTGAGTTATATCAGTTTTTAATAAAACTATCCATATGCAATGCACTGAGTTATATCAGTTTTAAATAAAACTATCCATATGCAATGCAGTGAGTTATATCAGTCTTAAATAGAACTATCCATATGCAATGCACTGAGTTATATCAGTTTTTAATAAAACTATCCAAATGCAATGCACTGAGTTATATCAGGTTTTAATAAAACTATCCATATGCAATGCAGTGAGTTATATCAGTTTTTAATAAAACTATCCATATGCAATGCACTGAGTTATATCCGGTTTTAATAAAACTATCCATATGCAATGCACTGAGTTATATCAGTTTTTAATAAAACTATCCATATGCAATGCACTGAGTTATATCAGTTTTTAATAAAACTATCCATATGCAATGCACTGAGTTATATCAGTTTTTAATAAAACTATCCATATGCAATGCCCTGAGTTATATCAGGTTTTAATAAAACTATCCATATGCAATGCACTGAGATAAATCAGTTTTTAATAAAACTATCCATATGCAATGCACTGAGTTATATCAGGTTTTACAATAATAAAACTATCCAAATGCAATGCACTGAGTTATATCAAATTTTAATAAAACTATCCATATGCAATGCAGTGAGTTATATCAGTTTTAAATAAAACTATCCATATGCAATGCACTGAGTTATATCAGGTTTTAATAAAACTATCCATATGCAATGCAGTGAGTTATATCAGTTTTAAATAAAACTATCCATATGCAATGCACTGAGTTATATCAGTTTTTAAGAAAACTATCCATATGCAATGCAGTGAGTTATATCAGTTTTAAATAAAACTATCCATATGTAATGCACTGAGTTATATCCGGTTTTAATAAAACTATCCAAATGCAATGCACTGAGTTATATCAGTTTTAAATAAAACTATCCATATGCAATGCACTGAGTTATATCCGGTTTTAATAAAACTATCCAAATGCAATGCACTGAGTTATATCAGTTTTTAATAAAACTATCCAAATGCAATGCACTGAGTTATATCAGGTTTTAATTAAACTATCCATATGCAATGCAGTGAGTTATATCAGTTTTAAATAAAACTATCCATATGCAATGCACTGAGTTATATCCGGTTTTAATAAAACTATCCAAATGCAATGCACTGAGTTATATCAGGTTTTAATAAAACTATCCAAATGCAATGCACTGAGTTATATCAGGTTTTAATAAAACTATTCATATGCAATGCACTGAGTTATATCAGTTTTAAATAAAACTATCCATATGCAATGCAGTGAGTTATATCAGTCTTAAATAAAACTATCCATATGCAATGCACTGAGTTATATCAGTTTTTAATAAAACTATCCAAATGCAGTGCACTGAGTTATATCAGGTTTTAATAAAACTATCCATATGCAATGCACTGAGTTATATCCGGTTTTAATAAAACTATCCAAATGCAATGCACTGAGTTATATCAGTTTTTAATAAAACTATCCAAATGCAATGCACTGAGTTATATCAGTTTTTAATAAAACTATCCATATGCAATGCAGTGAGTTATATCAGTTTTAAATAAAACTATCCATATGCAATGCACTGAGATAAATCAGTTTTTAATAAAACTATCCATATGCAATGCACTGAGTTATATCAGGTTTTAATAAAACTATCCAAATGCAATGCACTAAGTTATATCAGGTTTTAATAAAACTATCCATATGCAATGCACTGAGTTATATCAGTTTTAAATAAAACTATCCATATGCAATGCACTGAGTTATATCAGTTTTTAATAAAACTATCCAAATGCAATGCACTGAGTTATATCAGGTTTTAATAAAACTATCCATATGCAATGCACTGAGTTATATCAGTTTGAAATAAAACTATCCATATGCAATGCAGTGAGTTATATCAGTCTTAAATAAAACTATCCATATGCAATGCACTGAGTTATATCAGTTTTTAATAAAACTATCCAAATGCAATGCACTGAGTTATATCAGATTTTAATAAAACTATCCATATGCAATGCACTGAGTTATATCAGTTTTTAATAAAACTATCCATATGCAATGCACTGAGTTATATCCGGTTTTAATAAAACTATCCATATGCAATGCACTGAGTTATATCGGGTTTTAATAAAACTATCCATAAGCAATGCAGTGAGTTATATCAGTTTTAAATAAAACTATCCATATGCAATGCACTGAGCTATATCAGTTTTTAATAAAACTATCCATATGCAATGCACTGAGTTATATCAGTTTTTAATAAAACTATCCATATGCAATGCACTGAGTTATATCAGTTTTTAATAAAACTATCCATATGCAATGCCCTGAGTTATATCAGGTTTTAATAAAACTATCCATATGCAATGCACTGAGATAAATCAGTTTTTAATAAAACTATCCATATGCAATGCACTGAGTTATATCAGGTTTTACAATAATAAAACTATCCAAATGCAATGCACTGAGTTATATCAGGTTTTAATAAAACTATCCATATGCAATGCACTGAGTTATATCAGGTTTTATTAAAACTATCCATATGCAATGCAGTGAGTTATATCAGTTTTAAATAAAACTATCCATATGCAATGCAGTGAGTTATATCAGCTTTTAATAAAACTATCCATATGCAATGCACTGAGTTATATCAGGTTTTAATAAAACTATCCATATGCAATGCACTGAGTTATATCAGTTTTTAATAAAACTATCCATATGCAATGCACTGATTTATATCAGGTTTTAATAAAACTATCCATATGCAATGCACTGAGTTATATCAGTTTTTAATAAAACTATCCATATGCAATGCCCTGAGTTATATCAGTTTTAAATAAAACTAACCATACGCAATGCACTGAGTTAAATCAGTTTTTAATAAAACTATCCATATGCAATGCACTGAGTTATATCAGTTTTAAATAAAACTATCCATATGCAATGCACTGAGTTATATCAGGTTTTAATAAAACTATCCATATGCAATGCAGTGAGTTATATCAGTTTTAAATAAAACTATCCATATGCAATGCACTGAGTTATATCAGTTTTTAATAAAAATATCCATATGCAATGCACTGATTTATATCAGGTTTTAATAAAACTATCCATATGCAATGCACTGAGTTATATCAGTTTTTAATAAAACTATCCATATGCAATGCCCTGAGTTATATCAGTTTTAAATAAAACTAACCATACGCAATGCACTGAGTTAAATCAGTTTTTAATAAAACTATCCATATGCAATGCACTGAGTTATATCAGTTTTAAATAAAACTATCCATATGCAATGCACTGAGTTATATCAGGTTTTAATAAAACTATCCAAATGCAATGCACTGAGTTATATCAGGTTTTAATAAAACTATCCATATGCAATGCACTGAGTTATATCAGGTTTTATTAAAACTATCCATATGCAATGCAGTGAGTTATATCAGTTTTAAATAAAACTATCCATATGCAATGCAGTGAGTTATATCAGCTTTTAATAAAACTATCCATATGCAATGCACTGAGTTATATCAGGTTTTAATAAAACTATCCATATGCAATGCACTGAGTTATATCGGGTTTTAATAAAACTATCCATATGCAATGCACTGAGTTATATCAGTTTTAAATAAAACTAACCATACGCAATGCACTGAGTTAAATCAGTTTTTAATAAAACTATCCATATGCAATGCACTGAGTTATATCAGGTTTTAGTAAAACTATCCATATGCAATGCACTGAGTTATATCAGTTTTTAATAAAACTATCCATATGCAATGCAGTGAGTTATATCAGTTTTAAATAAAACTATCCATATGCAATGCACTGAGTTATATCAGGTTTTAATAAAACTATCCATATGCAATGCAGTGAGTTATATCAGTTTTAAATAAAACTATCCATATGCAATGCACTGAGTTATATCAGTTTTTAATAAAAATATCCATATGCAATGCACTGATTTATATCAGGTTTTAATAAAACTATCCATATGCAGTGCAGTGACTTATATCAGTTTTAAATAAAACTATCCATATGCAATGCAGTGAGTTATATCAGGTTTTAATAAAACTATCCATATGCAATGCACTGAGTTATATCAGTTTTTAATAAAACTATCCATATGCAATGCAGTGAGTTATATCAGTTTTAAATAAAACTATCCATATGCAATGCACTGAGTTATATCAGTTTTAAATAAAACTATACATATGCAATGCACTGAGTTATATCAGTTTTTAATAAAACTATCCAAATGCAATGCACTGAGTAATATCAGGTTTTAATAAAACTATCCATATGCAATGCACTGAGTTATATCAGTTTTTAATAAAACTATCCATATGCAATGCAGTGAGTTATATCAGTTTTAAATAAAACTATCCATATGCAATGCACTGAGTTATATCAGTTTTAAATAAAACTATACATATGCAATGCACTGAGTTATATCAGTTTTTAATAAAACTATCCATATGCAATGCAGTGAGTTATATCAGTTTTAAATAAAACTATCCATATGCAATGCACTGAGTTATATCAGTTTTTAATAAAACTATCCATATGCAATGCACTGAGTTATATCAGTTTTAAATAAAACTATCCATATGCAATGCACTGAGTTATATCAGTTTTAAATAAAACTATACATATGCAATGCACTGAGTTATATCAGTTTTTAATAAAACTATCCATATGCAATGCAGTGAGTTATATCAGGTTTTAATAAAACTATCCATATGCAATGCACTGAGTTATATCAGTTTTAAATAAAACTATCCATATGCAATGCACTGAGTTATATCAGTTTTAAATAAAACTATACATATGCAATGCACTGAGTTATATCAGTTTTTAATAAAACTATCCATATGCAATGCAGTGAGTTATATCAGGTTTTAATAAAACTATCCATATGCAATGCACTGAGTTATATCAGTTTTTAATAAAACTATCCATATGCAATGCAGTGAGTTATATCAGTTTTAAATAAAACTATCCATATGCAATGCACTGAGTTATATCAGTTTTAAATAAAACTATACATATGCAATGCACTGAGTTATATCAGTTTTTAATAAAACTATCCAAATGCAATGCACTGAGTTATATCAGGTTTTAATAAAACTATCCATATGCAATGCACTGAGTTATATCAGTTTTTAATAAAACTATCCATATGCAATGCAGTGAGTTATATCAGTTTTAAATAAAACTATCCATATGCAATGCACTGAGTTATATCAGTTTTAAATAAAACTATACATATGCAATGCACTGAGTTATATCAGTTTTTAATAAAACTATCCACATGCAATGCAGTGAGTTATATCAGTTTTAAATAAAACTATCCATATGCAATGCACTGAGTTATATCAGTTTTAAATAAAACTATACATATGCAATGCACTGAGTTATATCAGTTTTAAATAAAACTATACATATGCAATGCACTGAGTTATATCAGTTTTAAATAAAACTATACATATGCAATGCACTGAGTTATATCAGTTTTTAATAAAACTATCCATATGCAATGCAGTGAGTTATATCAGGTTTTAATAAAACTATCCATATGCAATGCACTGAGTTATATCAGTTTTAAATAAAACTATCCATATGCAATGCACTGAGTTATATCAGTTTTAAATAAAACTATACATATGCAATGCACTGAGTTATATCAGTTTTTAATAAAACTATCCATATGCAATGCAGTGAGTTATATCAGTTTTAAATAAAACTATCCATATGCAATGCACTGAGTTATATCAGTTTTAAATAAAACTATCCATATGCAGTGCACTGAGTTATATCAGTTTTAAATAAAACTATACATATGCAATGCACTGAGTTATATCAGTTTTTAATAAAACTATCCATATGCAATGCAGTGAGTTATATCAGGTTTTAATAAAACTATCCATATGCAATGCACTGAGTTATATCAGTTTTAAATAAAACTATCCATATGCAATGCACTGAGTTATATCAGTTTTAAATAAAACTATACATATGCAATGCACTGAGTTATATCAGTTTTTAATAAAACTATCCATATGCAATGCAGTGAGTTATATCAGTTTTAAATAAAACTATCCATATGCAATGCACTGAGTTATATCAGTTTTAAATAAAACTATACATATGCAATGCACTGAGTTATATCAGTTTTTAATAAAACTATCCATATGCAATGCACTGAGTTATATCAGTTTTAAATAAAACTATCCATATGCAATGCACTGAGTTATATCAGTTTTAAATAAAACTATACATATGCAATGCACTGAGTTATATCAGTTTTTAATAAAACTATCCATATGCAATGCAGTGAGTTATATCAGTTTTAAATAAAACTATCCATATGCAATGCACTGAGTTATATCAGTTTTAAATAAAACTATCCATATGCAATGCACTGAGTTATATCAGTTTTAAATAAAACTATACATATGCAATGCACTGAGTTATATCAGTTTTTAATAAAACTATCCATATGCAATGCAGTGAGTTATATCAGTTTTAAATAAAACTATCCATATGCAATGCACTGAGTTATATCAGTTTTAAATAAAACTATACATATGCAATGCAGTGAGTTATATCAGGTTTTAATAAAACTATCCATATGCAATGCACTGAGTTATATCAGTTTTAAATAAAACTATCCATATGCAATGCACTGAGTTATATCAGTTTTAAATAAAACTATACATATGCAATGCACTGAGTTATATCAGTTTTTAATAAAACTATCCATATGCAATGCAGTGAGTTATATCAGTTTTAAATAAAACTATCCATATGCAATGCACTGAGTTATATCAGTTTTAAATAAAACTATCCATATGCAATGCACTGAGTTATATCAGTTTTAAATAAAACTATACATATGCAATGCACTGAGTTATATCAGTTTTTAATAAAACTATCCATATGCAATGCAGTGAGTTATATCAGGTTTTAATAAAACTATCCATATGCAATGCACTGAGTTATATCAGTTTTAAATAAAACTATCCATATGCAATGCACTGAGTTATATCAGTTTTAAATAAAACTATACATATGCAATGCACTGAGTTATATCAGTTTTTAATAAAACTATCCATATGCAATGCAGTGAGTTATATCAGGTTTTAATAAAACTATCCATATGCAATGCACTGAGTTATATCAGTTTTTAATAAAACTATCCATATGCAATGCAGTGAGTTATATCAGTTTTAAATAAAACTATCCATATGCAATGCACTGAGTTATATCAGTTTTAAATAAAACTATACATATGCAATGCGCTGAGTTATATCAGTTTTTAATAAAACTATCCAAATGCAATGCACTGAGTTATATCAGGTTTTAATAAAACTATCCATATGCAATGCACTGAGTTATATCAGTTTTTAATAAAACTATCCATATGCAATGCAGTGAGTTATATCAGTTTTAAATAAAACTATCCATATGCAATGCACTGAGTTATATCAGTTTTAAATAAAACTATACATATGCAATGCACTGAGTTATATCAGTTTTTAATAAAACTATCCATATGCAATGCAGTGAGTTATATCAGTTTTAAATAAAACTATCCATATGCAATGCACTGAGTTATATCAGTTTTAAATAAAACTATACATATGCAATGCACTGAGTTATATCAGGTTTTAATAAAACTATCCAAATGCAATGCACTAAGTTATATCAGGTTTTAATAAAACTATCCATATGCAATGCACTGAGTTATATCAGTTTTAAATAAAACTATCCATATGCAATGCACTGAGTTATATCAGTTTTAAATAAAACTATACATATGCAATGCACTGAGTTATATCAGGTTTTACAATAATAAAACTATCCAAATGCAATGCACTGAGTTATATCAGGTTTTAATAAAACTATCCATATGCAATGCACTGAGTTATATCAGGTTTTATTAAAACTATCCATATGCAATGCAGTGAGTTATATCAGTTTTAAATAAAACTATCCATATGCAATGCAGTGAGTTATATCAGCTTTTAATAAAACTATCCATATGCAATGCACTGAGTTATATCAGGTTTTAATAAAACTATCCATATGCAATGCACTGAGTTATATCGGGTTTTAATAAAACTATCCATATGCAATGCACTGAGTTATATCAGTTTTAAATAAAACTAACCATACGCAATGCACTGAGTTAAATCAGTTTTTAATAAAACTATCCATATGCAATGCACTGAGTTATATCAGGTTTTAGTAAAACTATCCATATGCAATGCACTGAGTTATATCAGTTTTTAATAAAACTATCCATATGCAATGCAGTGAGTTATATCAGTTTTAAATAAAACTATCCATATGCAATGCACTGAGTTATATCAGGTTTTAATAAAACTATCCATATGCAATGCAGTGAGTTATATCAGTTTTAAATAAAACTATCCATATGCAATGCACTGAGTTATATCAGTTTTTAATAAAAATATCCATATGCAATGCACTGATTTATATCAGGTTTTAATAAAACTATCCATATGCAATGCACTGAGTTATATCAGTTTTTAATAAAACTATCCATATGCAATGCCCTGAGTTATATCAGGTTTTAATAAAACTATCCATATGCAATGCACTGAGATAAATCAGTTTTTAATAAAACTATCCATATGCAATGCACTGAGTTATATCAGGTTTTACAATAATAAAACTATCCAAATGCAATGCACTGAGTTATATCAGGTTTTAATAAAACTATCCATATGCAATGCACTGAGTTATATCAGGTTTTATTAAAACTATCCATATGCAATGCAGTGAGTTATATCAGTTTTAAATAAAACTATCCATATGCAATGCAGTGAGTTATATCAGCTTTTAATAAAACTATCCATATGCAATGCACTGAGTTATATCAGGTTTTAATAAAACTATCCATATGCAATGCACTGAGTTATATCGGGTTTTAATAAAACTATCCATATGCAATGCACTGAGTTATATCAGTTTTAAATAAAACTAACCATACGCAATGCACTGAGTTAAATCAGTTTTTAATAAAACTATCCATATGCAATGCACTGAGTTATATCAGGTTTTAGTAAAACTATCCATATGCAATGCACTGAGTTATATCAGTTTTTAATAAAACTATCCATATGCAATGCAGTGAGTTATATCAGTTTTAAATAAAACTATCCATATGCAATGCACTGGGTTATATCAGGTTTTAATAAAACTATCCATATGCAATGCAGTGAGTTATATCAGTTTTAAATAAAACTATCCATATGCAATGCACTGAGTTATATCAGTTTTTAATAAAAATATCCATATGCAATGCACTGATTTATATCAGGTTTTAATAAAACTATCCATATGCAATGCAGTGACTTATATCAGTTTTAAATAAAACTATCCATATGCAATGCAGTGAGTTATATCAGGTTTTAATAAAACTATCCATATGCAATGCACTGAGTTATATCAGTTTTTAATAAAACTATCCATATGCAATGCAGTGAGTTATATCAGTTTTAAATAAAACTATCCATATGCAATGCACTGAGTTATATCAGTTTTAAATAAAACTATACATATGCAATGCACTGAGTTATATCAGTTTTTAATAAAACTATCCATATGCAATGCAGTGAGTTATATCAGTTTTAAATAAAACTATCCATATGCAATGCACTGAGTTATACCAGTTTTTAATAAAACTATCTGTATGCAATGCAGTGAGTTATATCAGTTTTTAATAAAACTATCCATATGCAAAGCACTGAGTTATATCAGGTTTTAATAAAACTATCCATATGCAATGCACTGAGTTATATCAGGTTTTACTAAAACTATCCATATACAATGCAGTGAGTTATATCAGTTTTTAATAAAACTATCCATATGCAATGCACTGAGTTATATCAGGTTTAATAAAACTATCCAAATGCAATGCACTGAGTTATATCAGGTTTTAATAAAACTATCCATATGCAATGCACTGAGTTATATCAGTTTGAAATAAAACTATCCATATGCAATGCAGTGAGTTATATCAGTCTTAAATAAAACTATCCATATGCAATGCACTGAGTTATATCAGTTTTTAATAAAACTATCCAAATGCAATGCACTGAGTTATATCAGGTTTTAATAAAACTATCCATATGCAATGCAGTGAGTTATATCAGTTTTAAATAAAACTATCCATATGCAATGCACTGAGTTATATCAGTTTTTAATAAAACTATCCATATGCAATGCACTGAGTTATATCAGTTTTTAATAAAACTATCCATATGCAATGCACTGAGTTATATCAGTTTTTAATAAAACTATCCATATGCAATGCCCTGAGTTATATCAGGTTTTAATAAAACTATCCATATGCAATGCACTGAGATAAATCAGTTTTTAATAAAACTATCCATATGCAATGCACTGAGTTATATCAGGTTTTACAATAATAAAACTATCCAAATGCAATGCACTGAGTTATATCAAATTTTAATAAAACTATCCATATGCAATGCACTGAGTTATATCAGTTTTAAATAAAACTATCCATATGCAATGCACTGAGTTATATCAGTTTTTAATAAAACTATCCATATGCAATGCACTGAGTTATATCAGTTTTAAATAAAACTATCCATACGCAATGCACTGAGTTAAATCAGTTTTTTATAAAACTATCCATATGCAATGCACTGAGTTATATCAGTTTTAAATAAAACTATCCATACGCAATGCACTGAGTTATATCAGTTTTAAATAAAACTATCCATATGCAATGCACTGAGTTATATCAGTTTTTAATAAAACTATCCATATGCAATGCACTGAGTTATATCAGTTTTTAATAAAACTATCCATATGCAATGCAGTGAGTTATATCAGTTTTAATTAAACTATCCATATGCAATGCACTGAGTTATATCAGTTTTAAATAAAACTATCCATACGCAATGCACTGAGTTAAATCAGTTTTTTATAAAACTATCCATATGCAATGCACTGAGTTATATCAGGTTTTACAATAATAAAACTATCCAAATGCAATGCACTGAGTTATATCAAATTTTAATAAAAGTATCCATATGCAATGCAGTGAGTTATATCAGTTTTAAATAAAACTATCCATATGCAATGCACTGAGTTATATCAGGTTTTAATAAAACTATCCATATGCAATGCACTGAGTTATATCAGTTTTTAATAAAACTATCCATATGCAATGCACTGAGTTATATCAGTTTTTAATAAAACTATCCATATGCAATGCCCTGAGTTATATCAGGTTTTAATAAAACTATCCATATGCAATGCACTGAGATAAATCAGTTTTTAATAAAACTATCCATATGCAATGCACTGAGTTATATCAGGTTTTACAATAATAAAACTATCCAAATGCAATGCACTGAGTTATATCAAATTTTAATAAAACTATCCATATGCAATGCACTGAGTTATATCAGTTTTAAATAAAACTATCCATATGCAATGCACTGAGTTATATCAGTTTTTAATAAAACTATCCATATGCAATGCACTGAGTTATATCAGTTTTAAATAAAACTATCCATACGCAATGCACTGAGTTAAATCAGTTTTTTATAAAACTATCCATATGCAATGCACTGAGTTATATCAGTTTTAAATAAAACTATCCATACGCAATGCACTGAGTTATATCAGTTTTAAATAAAACTATCCATATGCAATGCACTGAGTTATATCAGTTTTTAATAAAACTATCCATATGCAATGCACTGAGTTATATCAGTTTTTAATAAAACTATCCATATGCAATGCAGTGAGTTATATCAGTTTTAAATAAAACTATCCATATGCAATGCACTGAGTTATATCAGTTTTAAATAAAACTATCCATACGCAATGCACTGAGTTAAATCAGTTTTTTATAAAACTATCCATATGCAATGCACTGAGTTATATCAGGTTTTACAATAATAAAACTATCCAAATGCAATGCACTGAGTTATATCAAATTTTAATAAAAGTATCCATATGCAATGCAGTGAGTTATATCAGTTTTAAATAAAACTATCCATATGCAATGCACTGAGTTATATCAGGTTTTAATAAAACTATCCATATGCAATGCAGTGAGTTATATCAGTTTTAAATAAAACTATCCATATGCAATGCACTGAGTTATATCAGTTTTTAATAAAAATATCCATATGCAATGCACTGAGTTATATCAGGTTTTAATAAAACTATCCATATCCAATGCAGTGACTTATATCAGTTTTAAATAAAACTATCCATACGCAATGCACTGAGTTATATCAGTTTTAAATAAAACTATCCATATGCAATGCACTGAGTTATATCAGTTTTTAATAAAACTATCCATATGCAATGCACTGAGTTATATCAGTTTTAAATAAAACTATCCATACGCAATGCACTGAGTTAAATCAGTTTTTTATAAAACTATCCATCTGCAATGCACTGAGTTATATCAGTTTTAAATAAAACTATCCATACGCAATGCACTGAGTTATATCAGTTTTAAATAAAACTATCCATATGCAATGCACTGAGTTATATCAGTTTTTAATAAAACTATCCATATGCAATGCACTGAGTTATATCAGTTTTTAATAAAACTATCCATATGCAATGCAGTGAGTTATATCAGTTTTAAATAAAACTATCCATATGCAATGCACTGAGTTATATCAGTTTTAAATAAAACTATCCATACGCAATGCACTGAGTTAAATCAGTTTTTTATAAAACTATCCATATGCAATGCACTGAGTTATATCAGGTTTTACAATAATAAAACTATCCAAATGCAATGCACTGAGTTATATCAAATTTTAATAAAAGTATCCATATGCAATGCAGTGAGTTATATCAGTTTTAAATAAAACTCTCCATATGCAATGCACTGAGTTATATCAGGTTTTAATAAAACTATCCATATGCAATGCAGTGAGTTATATCAGTTTTAAATAAAACTATCCATATGCAATGCACTGAGTTATATCAGTTTTTAATAAAAATATCCATATGCAATGCACTGAGTTATATCAGGTTTTAATAAAACTATCCATATCCAATGCAGTGACTTATATCAGTTTTAAATAAAACTATCCATATGCAATGCAGTGAGTTATATCAGGTTTTAATAAAACTATCCATATGCAATGCACTGAGTTATATCAGTTTTTAATAAAACTATCGATATGCAATGCACTGAGTTATATCAGTTTTTAAGAAAACTATCCATATGCAATGCAGTGAGTTATATCAGGTTTTAATGAAACTATCCATATGCAATGCAGTGAATTATATCAGTTTTTAATAAAACTATCCATATGCAATGCTCTGAGCTATATCAGGTTTAATAAAACTATCCATATGCAATGCAGTGAGTTATATCAGTTTTTAATAAAACTATCCATATGCAATGCACTGAGTTATATCAGTTTTTAATAAAACTATCGATATGCAATGCACTGAGTTATATCAGTTTTTAATAAAACTATCCATATGCAATGCAGTGAGTTATATCAGTTTTTAATAAAAATATCCATATGCAATGCACTGAGTTATATCAGGTTTTAATAAAACTATCCATATGCAAGGCAGTGAGTTATATCAGTTTTAAATAAAACTAACCATATGCAATGAACTGAGTTATATCAGGTTTTTGAGTTATATCAGCTTTTAATAAAACTATCCATATGCAATGCACTGAGTTATATCAGGTTTTAATAAAACTATCCATATGCAATGCACTGAGTTATATCGGGTTTTAATAAAACTATCCATATGCAATGCACTGAGTTATATCAGTTTTAAATAAAACTAACCATACGCAATGCACTGAGTTAAATCAGTTTTTAATAAAACTATCCATATGCAATGCACTGAGTTATATCAGGTTTTACAATAATAAAACTAGCCAAATGCAATGCACTGAGTTATATCAAATTTTAATAAAACTATCCATATGCAATGCAGTGAGTTATATCAGTTTTAAATAAAACTATCCATATGCTATGCAGTGAGTTATATAAGTTTTTAATAAAACTATCCATATGCAATGCAGTGAGTTATATCAGTTTTAAATAAAACTATCCATATGCAATGCACTGAGCTATATCAGTTTTAAATAAAACTATCCATATGCAATGCACTGAGTTATATCAGGTTTTAATAAAACTATCCATATGCAATGCAGTGACTTATATCAGTTTTAAATAAAACTATCCATATGCAATGCAGTGAGTTATATCAGGTTTTAATAAAACTATCCATATGCAATGCACTGATTTATATCAGTTTTTAATAAAACTATCGATATGCAATGCACTGAGTTATATCAGTTTTTAATAAAACTATCCATATGCAATGCAGCGAGTTATATCAGGTTTTAATGAAACTATCCATATGCAATGCAGTGAGTTATATCAGTTTTTAATAAACCTAACAAAATGCAATGCAGTGAGTTGTATCAGTTTTTAATAAAACTAACCATATGCAATGCACTGAATTATATCCGTTTTAATAAAACTATCCATATGCAATGCACTGAGTTATATCAGTTTTTAATAAAACTATCGATATGCAATGCACTGAGTTATATCAGTTTTTAATAAAACTATCCATATGCAATGCAGTGAGTTATATCAGTTTTTAATAAAACTATCCATATGCAATGCACTGAGTTATATCAGTTTTAAATAAAACTATCCATATGCAATGCAGTGAGTTATATCAGTTTTTAATAAAACTATCCATATGCAATGCAGTGAGTTATATCAGTTTTAACTAAAACTATCCATATGCAATGCACTGAGTTATATCAGTTTTAAATAAAACTATCCATATGCAATGCACTGAGTTATATCAGTTTTTAATAAAAATATCCATATGCAATGCACTGAGTTATATCAGGTTTTAATAAAACTATCCATATGCAAGGCAGTGAGTTATATCAGTTTTAAATAAAACTAACCATATGCAATGAACTGAGTTATATCAGGTTTTAATAAAACTATCCATATGCAATGCACTGAGTTATATCAGGTTTTATTAAAACTATCCATATGCAATGCAGTGAGTTATATCAGTTTTAAATAAAACTATCCATATGCAATGCAGTGAGTTATATCAGCTTTTAATAAAACTATCCATATGCAATGCACTGAGTTATATCAGGTTTTAATAAAACTATCCATATGCAATGCACTGAGTTATATCGGGTTTTAATAAAACTATCCATATGCAATGCACTGAGTTATATCAGTTTTAAATAAAACTAACCATACGCAATGCACTGAGTTAAATCAGTTTTTAATAAAACTATCCATATGCAATGCACTGAGTTATATCAGGTTTTACAATAATAAAACTAGCCAAATGCAATGCACTGAGTTATATCAAATTTTAATAAAACTATCCATATGCAATGCAGTGAGTTATATCAGTTTTAAATAAAACTATCCATATGCAATGCAGTGAGTTATATAAGTTTTTAATAAAACTATCCATATGCAATGCAGTGAGTTATATCAGTTTTAAATAAAACTATCCATATGCAATGCACTGAGCTATATCAGTTTTAAATAAAACTATCCATATGCAATGCACTGAGTTATATCAGGTTTTAATAAAACTATCCATATGCAATGCAGTGACTTATATCAGTTTTAAATAAAACTATCCATATGCAATGCAGTGAGTTATATCAGGTTTTAATAAAACTATCCATATGCAATGCACTGATTTATATCAGTTTTTAATAAAACTATCGATATGCAATGCAATGAGTTATATCAGTTTTTAATAAAACTATCCATATGCAATGCAGCGAGTTATATCAGGTTTTAATGAAACTATCCATATGCAATGCAGTGAGTTATATCAGTTTTTAATAAACCTAACAAAATGCAATGCAGTGAGTTGTATCAGTTTTTAATAAAACTAACCATATGCAATGCACTGAATTATATCCGTTTTAATAAAACTATCCATATGCAATGCACTGAGTTATATCAGTTTTTAATAAAACTATCGATATGCAATGCACTGAGTTATATCAGTTTTTAATAAAACTATCCATATGCAAGGCAGTGAGTTATATCAGTTTTTAATAAAACTATCCATATGCAATGCACTGAGTTATATCAGTTTTAAATAAAACTATCCATATGCAATGCAGTGAGTTATATCAGTTTTTAATAAAACTATCCATATGCAATGCAGTGAGTTATATCAGTTTTAACTAAAACTATCCATATGCAATGCACTGAGTTATATCAGTTTTAAATAAAACTATCCATATGCAATGCACTGAGTTATATCAGGTTTTAATAAAACTATCCATATGCAATGCACTGAGTTATATCAGTTTTTAATAAATTTATCCATATGCAATGCAGTGAGTTATATCAGTTTTAAATAAAACTATCCATATGCAATGCACTGAGTTATATCAGTTTAAAATAAAACTATACATATGCAATGCACTGAGTTATATCAGTTTTTAATAAAACTATCCATATGCAATGCACTGAGTTATATCAGTTTTAAATAAAACTATCCATATGCAATGCACTGAGTTATACCAGTTTTTAATAAAACTATCTGTATGCAATGCAGTGAGTTATATCAGTTTTTAATAAAACTATCCATATGCAAAGCACTGAGTTATATCAGGTTTTAATAAAACTATCCATATGCAATGCACTGAGTTATATCAGGTTTTACTAAAACTATCCATATACAATGCAGTGAGTTATATCAGTTTTTAATAAAACTATCCATATGCAATGCAGTGAGTTATATCAGTTTTTAATAAAACTATCCATATGCAATGCACTGAGTTATATCAGTTTTAAATAAAACTATCCATATGCAATGAAGTGAGTTATATAAGTTTTTAATAAAACTATCCATATGCAATGCAGTGAGTTATATCAGTTTTAAATAAAACTATCCATATGCAATGCACTGAGCTATATCAGTTTTAAATAAAACTATCCATATGCAATGCACTGAGTTATATCAGGTTTTAATAAAACTATCCATATGCAATGCACTGAGTTATATCAGTTTTTAATAAAACTATCCATATGCAATGCAGTGAGTTATATCAGTTTTAAATAAAACTATCCATATGCAATGCACTGAGTTATATCAGTTTTTAATAAAACTATACATATGCAATGCACTGAGTTATATCAGTTTTTAATAAAACTATCCATATGCAATGCAGTGAGTTATATCAGTTTTAAATAAAACTATCCATATGCAATGCACTGCGTTATATCAGTTTTTAATAAAACTATCTGTATGCAATGCAGTGAGTTATATCAGTTTTTAATAAAACTATCCATATGCAAAGCACTGAGTTATATCAGGTTTTAATAAAACTATCCATATGCAATGCACTGAGTTATATCAGGTTTTACTAAAACTATCCATATACAATGCAGTGAGTTATATCAGTTTTTAATAAAACTATCCATATGCAATGCAGTGAGTTATATCAGTTTTTAAAAAAACTATCCATATGCAATGCAGTGAGTTATATCAGGTTTTAATAAAACTATCCATATGCAATGCACTGAGTTATATCAGTTTTTAATAAAACTATCCATATGCAATGCACTGAGTTATAACAGGTTTTAATAAAACTATCCATATGCAATGCACTGAGTTATATCAGGTTTTTATAAAACTATCCATATGCAATGCAGTGAGTTATATCAGGTTTTAATAAAACTATCCATATGCAATGCACTGAGTTATATCAGTTTTTAATAAAACTATCCATATGCAATGCACTGAGTTATATCAAGTTTTACTAAAACTATCCATATGCAATGCAGTGAGTTATATCAGTTTTAAATAAAACTATCCATATGCAATGCAGTGAGTTATATCAGTTTTTAATAAAACTATCCATATGCAATGCAGTGAGTTATATCAGTTTTTAATAAAACTATCCATATGCAATGCACTGAGTTATATCAGTTTTAAATAAAACTATCCATATGCAATGCACTGAGTTATATCAGTTTTAAATAAAACTATCCATATGCAATGCACTGAGTTATATCAGTTTTTAATAAAACTATCCATAAGCAATGCACTGAGTTATATCAGGTTTTAATAAAACTATCCATATGCATTGCAGTGAGTTATATCAGATTTAAATAAAACTATCCATATGCAATGCAGTGAGTTATATCAGCTTTTAATAAAACTATCCATATGCAATGCAGTGAGTTATATCAGTTTTAAATAAAACTATCCATATGCAATGCACTGAGTTATATCAAGTTTTAATAAAACTATCCATATGCAATGCACTGAGTTATATCAGTTTTAAATAAAACTATCCATATGCAATGCACTGAGTTGTATCAGTTTTTAATAAAACTATCCATATGCAATGCACTGAGTTATATCAGTTTTTAATAACACTATCCATATGCAATGCAGTGAGTTATATCAGTTTTTAATAAAACTATCCATTAGCAATGCAGTGAGTTATATCAGTTTTTAATAAAACTATCCATATGCAATGCACTGAGTTATATCAGGTTTAAATAAAACTATCCATATGCAATGCACTGCGTTATACCAGTTTTTAATAAAACTATCCATATGCAATGCACTGAGTTATATCAGATTTTAATAAAACTATCCATATGCAATGCACTGAGTTATATCAGGTTTTAATAAAACTATCCATATGCAATGCACTGAGTTATATCAGTTTTTAATAAAACTATCCATATGCAATGCACTGAGTTATATCAGTTTTTAATAAAACTATCCATATGCAATGCACTGAGTTATATCAGGTTTTAATAAAACTATCCATATGCAATGCACTGAGTTATATCAGTTTATAATAAACCTAACAAAATGCAATGCAGTAAATTATATCAGTTTTAAATAAAACTATCCATATGCAATGCAGTGAGTTATATCAGTTTTAAATAAAACTATCCATATGCAATGCAGTGAGTTATATCAGTTTTTAATAAAACTATCCATATGCAATGCACTGAGTTATATCAAGTTTTAATAAAACTATCCATATGCATTGCAGTGAGTTATATCAGATTTAAATAAAACTATCCATATGCAATGCAGTGAGTTATATCAGGTTTTAATAAAACTATCCATATGCAATGCAGTGAGTTATATCAGTTTTAAATGAAACTATCCATATGCAATGCACTGAGTTATATCAAGTTTTAATAAAACTATCCATATGCAATGCACTGAGTTATATCAGTTTTAAATAAAACTATCCATATGCAATGCACTGAGTTGTATCAGTTTTAATAAAACTATCCATATGCAATGCACTGAGTTATATCAGTTTTTAATAACACTATCCATATGCAATGCAGTGAGTTATATCAGTTTTTAATAAAACTATCCATATGCAATGCACTGAGTTATATCAGTTTTTAATAAAACTATACATATGCAATGCACTGAGTTATATCAGGTTTAAATAAAACTATCCATATGCAATGCACTGCGTTATATCAGTTTTTAATAAAACTATCCATATGCAATGCACTGAGTTATATCAGTTTTTAATAAAACTATCCATCTGCAATGCACTGAGTTATATCAGGTTTTAATAAAACTATCCATATGCAACGCACTGAGTTATATCAGTTTTTAATAAAACTATCCATATGCAATGCACTGAGTTATATCAGGTTTTAATAAAACTATCCATATGCAATGCACTGAGTTATATCAGTTTTTAATAAAACTATCCATATGCAATGCACTGAGTTATATCAGTGTTTAATAAAACTATCCATAAGCAATGCACTGAGTTATATCAGGTTTTAATAAAACTATCCATATGCCATGCACTGAGTTATATCAGTTTTTAATAAAACTATCCATAGGCAACGCACTGAGTTATATCAGGTTTGACTAAAACTATCCATATGCAATGCACTGAGCTATATCAGTTTTTAATAAAACTATCCATATGCAATGCACTGAGTTATATCGGGTTTTAATAAAACTATCCATATGCAATGCAGTGAGTTATATCAGTTTTAAATAAAACTATCCATATGCAATGCACTGAGTTATATCAGTTTTTAATAAAACTATCCATATGCAATGCACTGAGTTATATCAGTTTAAAATAAAACTATCCATATGCAATGCACTGAGTTATCTCAGGTTTTAATAAAACTATCCATATGCAATGCAGTGAGTTATATCAGTTTTAAATAACACTATCCATATGCAATGTACTGAGTTATATCAGTTTTTAATAAAACTATCCATATGCAATGCACTGAGTTATATCAGGTTTTAATAAAACTATCCATATGCAATGCACTGAGTTATATCAGTTTTTAATAAAACTATCCATATGCAATGCACTGAGTTATATCAAGTTTTACTAAAACTATCCATATGCAATGCAGTGAGTTATATCAGTTTTAAATAAAACTATCCATATGCAATGCAGTGAGTTATATCAGTTTTTAATAAAACTATCCATATGCAATGCAGTGAGTTATATCAGTTTTTAATAAAACTATCCATATGCAATGCACTGAGTTATATCAGTTTTAAATAAAACTATCCATATGCAATGCACTGAGTTATATCAGTTTTAAATAAAACTATCCATATGCAATGCACTGAGTTATATCAGGTTTTAATAAAACTATCCATATGCAATGCAGTGAGTTATATCAGTTTTAAATAAAACTATCCATATGCAATGCACTGAGTTATATCAGGTTTTAATAAAACTATCCATATGCAATGCACTGAGTTATATCGGGTTTTAATAAAACTATCCATATGCAATGCAGTGAGTTATATCAGTTTTAAATAAAACTATCCATATGCAATGCACTGAGTTATATCAGTTTTTAATAAAACTATCCATATGCAATGCACTGAGTTATATCAGTTTAAAAAAAAACTATCCATATGCAATGCACTGAGTTATCTCAGGTTTTAATAAAACTATCCATATGCAATGCAGTGAGTTATATCAGTTTTAAATAAAACTATCCATATGCAATGTACTGAGTTATATCAGTTTTTAATAAAACTATCCATATGCAATGCACTGAGTTATATCAGGTTTTAATAAAACTATCCATATGCAATGCACTGAGTTATATCAGTTTTTAATAAAACTATCCATATGCAATGCACTGAGTTATATCAAGTTTTACTAAAACTATCCATATGCAATGCAGTGAGTTATATCAGTTTTAAATAAAACTATCCATATGCAATGCAGTGAGTTATATCAGTTTTTAATAAAACTATCCATATGCAATGCATTGAGTTATATCAGTTTTTAATAAAACTATCCATATGCAATGCACTGAGTTATATCAGTTTTAAATAAAACTATCCATATGCAATGCACTGCGTTATATCAGTTTTAAATAAAACTATCCATATGCAATGCACTGAGTTATATCAGTTTTTAATAAAACTATCCATATGCAATGCACTGAGTTATATCAGGTTTTAATAAAACTATCCATATGCATTGCAGTGAGTTATATCAGATTTAACTAAAACTATCCATATGCAATGCACTGAGTTATATCAGTTTTTAATAAAACTATCCATATGCAATGCACTGAGTTATATCAGTTTAAAATAAAACTATCCATATGCAATGCACTGAGTTATCTCAGGTTTTAATAAAACTATCCATATGCAATGCAGTGAGTTATATCAGTTTTAAATAAAACTATCCATATGCAATGTACTGAGTTATATCAGTTTTTAATAAAACTATCCATATGCAATGCACTGAGTTATATCAGGTTTTAACAAAACTATCCATATGCAATGCACTGAGTAATATCAGTTTTTAATAAAACTATCCATATGCAATGCACTGAGTTATATCAAGTTTTACTAAAACTATCCATATGCAATGCAGTGAGTTATATCAGTTTTAAATAAAACTATCCATATGCAATGCAGTGAGTTATATCAGTTTTTAATAAAACTATCCATATGCAATGCAGTGAGTTATATCAGTTTTTAATAAAACTATCCATATGCAATGCACTGAGTTATATCAGTTTTAAATAAAACTATCCATATGCAATGCACTGAGTTATATCAGTTTTAAATAAAACTATCCATATGCAATGCACTGAGTTATATCAGTTTTTAATAAAACTATCCATATGCAATGCACTGAGTTATATCAGGTTTTAATAAAACTATCCATATGCATTGCAGTGAGTTATATCAGATTTAAATAAAACTATCCATATGCAATGCAGTGAGTTATATCAGGTTTTAATAAAACTATCCATATGCAATGCAGTGAGTTATATCAGTTTTAAATAAAACTATCCATATGCAATGCACTGAGTTATATCAAGTTTTAATAAAACTATCCATATGCAATGCACTGAGTTATATCAGTTTTAAATAAAACTATCCATATGCAATGCACTGAGTTGTATCAGTTTTTAATAAAACTATCCATATGCAATGCACTGAGTTATATCAGTTTTTAATAACACTATCCATATGCAATGCAGTGAGTTATATCAGTTTTTAATAAAACTATCCATATGCAATACACTGAGTTATATCAGTTTTTAATAAAACTATCCATATGCAATGCACTGAGTTATATCAGGTTTAAATAAAACTATCCATATGCAATGCACTGAGTTATCTCAGGTTTTAATAAAACTATCCATATGCAATGCAGTGAGTTATATCAGTTTTAAATAAAACTATCCATATGCAATGTACTGAGTTATATCAGTTTTTAATAAAACTATCCATATGCAATGCACTGAGTTATATCAGGTTTTAATAAAACTATCCATATGCAATGCACTGAGTTATATCAGTTTTTAATAAAACTATCCATATGCAATGCACTGAGTTATATCAGTTTTTAATAAAACTATCCATATGCAATGCACTGAGTTATATCAGGTTTTAATAAAACTATCCATATGCAATGCACTGAGTTATATCAGTTTTTAATAAAACTATCCATATGCAATGCACTGAGTTATATCAGGTTTTAATAAAACTATCCATATGCAATGCACTGAGTTATATCAGTTTTTAATAAAACTATCCATATGCAATGCACTGAGTTATATCAGTGTTTAATAAAACTATCCATATGCAATGCACTGAGTTATATCAAGTTTTAATAAAACTATCCATATGCCATGCACTGAGTTATATCAGTTTTTAATAAAACTATCCATAGGCAACGCACTGAGTTATATCAGGTTTTACTAAAACTATCCATATGCAATGCACTGAGCTATATCAGTTTTTAATAAAACTATCCATATGCAATGCACTGAGTTATATCGGGTTTTAATAAAACTATCCATATGCAATGCAGTGAGTTATATCAGTTTTAAATAAAACTATCCATATGCAATGCACTGAGTTATATCAGTTTTTAATAAAACTATCCATATGCAATGCACTGAGTTATATCAGTTTAAAATAAAACTATCCATATGCAATGCACTGAGTTATCTCAGGTTTTAATAAAACTATCCATATGCAATGCAGTGAGTTATATCAGTTTTAAATAACACTATCCATATGCAATGTACTGAGTTATATCAGTTTTTAATAAAACTATCCATATGCAATGCACTGAGTTATATCAGGTTTTAATAAAACTATCCATATGCAATGCACTGAGTTATATCAGTTTTTAATAAAACTATCCATATGCAATGCACTGAGTTATATCAAGTTTTACTAAAACTATCCATATGCAATGCAGTGAGTTATATCAGTTTTAAATAAAACTATCCATATGCAATGCAGTGAGTTATATCAGTTTTTAATAAAACTATCCATATGCAATGCAGTGAGTTATATCAGTTTTTAATAAAACTATCCATATGCAATGCACTGAGTTATATCAGTTTTAAATAAAACTATCCATATGCAATGCACTGAGTTATATCAGGTTTTAATAAAACTATCCATATGCAATGCAGTGAGTTATATCAGTTTTAAATAAAACTATCCATATGCAATGCACTGAGTTATATCAGGTTTTAATAAAACTATCCATATGCAATGCACTGAGTTATATCGGGTTTTAATAAAACTATCCATATGCAATGCAGTGAGTTATATCAGTTTTAAATAAAACTATCCATATGCAATGCACTGAGTTATATCAGTTTTTAATAAAACTATCCATATGCAATGCACTGAGTTATATCAGTTTAAAAAAAAACTATCCATATGCAATGCACTGAGTTATCTCAGGTTTTAATAAAACTATCCATATGCAATGCAGTGAGTTATATCAGTTTTAAATAAAACTATCCATATGCAATGTACTGAGTTATATCAGTTTTTAATAAAACTATCCATATGCAATGCACTGAGTTATATCAGGTTTTAATAAAACTATCCATATGCAATGCACTGAGTTATATCAGTTTTTAATAAAACTATCCATATGCAATGCACTGAGTTATATCAAGTTTTACTAAAACTATCCATATGCAATGCAGTGAGTTATATCAGTTTTAAATAAAACTATCCATATGCAATGCAGTGAGTTATATCAGTTTTTAATAAAACTATCCATATGCAATGCAGTGAGTTATATCAGTTTTTAATAAAACTATCCATATGCAATGCACTGAGTTATATCAGTTTTAAATAAAACTATCCATATGCAATGCACTGAGTTATATCAGTTTTAAATAAAACTATCCATATGCAATGCACTGAGTTATATCAGTTTTTAATAAAACTATCCATATGCAATGCACTGAGTTATATCAGGTTTTAATAAAACTATCCATATGCATTGCAGTGAGTTATATCAGATTTAACTAAAACTATCCATATGCAATGCACTGAGTTATATCAGTTTTTAATAAAACTATCCATATGCAATGCACTGAGTTATATCAGTTTAAAATAAAACTATCCATATGCAATGCACTGAGTTATCTCAGGTTTTAATAAAACTATCCATATGCAATGCAGTGAGTTATATCAGTTTTAAATAAAACTATCCATATGCAATGTACTGAGTTATATCAGTTTTTAATAAAACTATCCATATGCAATGCACTGAGTTATATCAGGTTTTAACAAAACTATCCATATGCAATGCACTGAGTAATATCAGTTTTTAATAAAACTATCCATATGCAATGCACTGAGTTATATCAAGTTTTACTAAAACTATCCATATGCAATGCAGTGAGTTATATCAGTTTTAAATAAAACTATCCATATGCAATGCAGTGAGTTATATCAGTTTTTAATAAAACTATCCATATGCAATGCAGTGAGTTATATCAGTTTTTAATAAAACTATCCATATGCAATGCACTGAGTTATATCAGTTTTAAATAAAACTATCCATATGCAATGCACTGAGTTATATCAGTTTTAAATAAAACTATCCATATGCAATGCACTGAGTTATATCAGTTTTTAATAAAACTATCCATATGCAATGCACTGAGTTATATCAGGTTTTAATAAAACTATCCATATGCATTGCAGTGAGTTATATCAGATTTAAATAAAACTATCCATATGCAATGCAGTGAGTTATATCATGTTTTAATAAAACTATCCATATGCAATGCAGTGAGTTATATCAGTTTTAAATAAAACTATCCATATGCAATGCACTGAGTTATATCAAGTTTTAATAAAACTATCCATATGCAATGCACTGAGTTATATCAGTTTTAAATAAAACTATCCATATGCAATGCACTGAGTTGTATCAGTTTTTAATAAAACTATCCATATGCAATGCACTGAGTTATATCAGTTTTTAATAACACCATCCATATGCAATGCAGTGAGTTATATCAGTTTTTAATAAAACTATCCATATGCAATGCACTGAGTTATATCAGTTTTTAATAAAACTATCCATATGCAATGCACTGAGTTATATCAGGTTTAAATAAAACTATCCATATGCAATGCACTGAGTTATATCAGTTTTAAATAAAACTATCCATATGCAATGCACTGAGTTATATCAGTTTTTAATAAAACTATCCATATGCAATGCACTGAGTTATATCAGTTTTTAATTAAACTATCCATATGCAATGCACTGAGTTATATCAGGTTTTAATAAAACTATCCATATGCAATGCACTGAGTTATATCAGGTTTTAATAAAACTATCCATATGCAATGCACTGAGTTATATCAGGTTTTAATAAAACTATCCATATGCAATGCACTGAGTTATATCAAGTTTTAATAAAACTATCCATATGCAATGCACTGAGTTATATCAGTTTTAAATAAAACTATCCATATGCAATGCACTGAGTTGTATCAGTTTTTAATAAAACTATCCATATGCAATGCACTGAGTTATATCAGTTTTTAATAACACTATCCATATGCAATGCAGTGAGTTATATCAGTTTTTAATAAAACTATCCATATGCAATGCACTGAGTTATATCAGTTTTTAATAAAACTATCCATATGCAATGCACTGAGTTATATCAGGTTTAAATAAAACTATCCATATGCAATGCACTGCGTTATATCAGTTTTTAATAAAACTATCCATATGCAATGCACTGAGTTATATCAGTTTTTAATAAAACTATCCATATGCAATGCACTGAGTTATATCAGGTTTTAATAAAACTATCCATATGCAATGCACTGAGTTATATCAGTTTTTAATAAAACTATCCATATGCAATGCACTGAGTTATATCAGTTTTTAATAAAACTATCCATATGCAATGCACTGAGTTATATCAGTGTTTAATAAAACTCTCCATATGCAATGCACTGAGTTATATCAGGTTTTAATAAAACTATCCATATGCCATGCACTGAGTTATATCAGTTTTTAATAAAACTATCCATAGGCAACGCACTGAGTTATATCAGGTTTTACTAAAACTATCCATATGCAATGCACTGAGCTATATCAGTTTTTAATAAAACTATCCATATGCAATGCACTTAGTTATATCAGGTTTAAATAAAACTATCCATATGCAATGCACTGAGTTATATCAGTTTTTAATAAAACTATCCATATGCAATGCACCGAGTTATATCAGTTTTTAATAAAACTATCCATATGCAAGGCACTGAGTTATATCAGTTTTTAATAAAACTAACCAAATGCAATGCACTGAGTTATATCAGTTTTTAATAAAACTATCCATATGCAATGCATTGAGTTATATCAGTTTTTAATAAAACTATCCATATGAAATGCACTGAGTTATATCAGTTTTTAATAAAACTATCCATATGCAATGCAGTGAGTTATATCCGTTTTTAATAAAACTATCCATATGCAATGCACTGAGTTATATCAGGTTTTAATAAAACTATCCATATGCAATGCACTGAGTTATATCAGTTTTTAATAAAACTAACCATATGCAATGCAGTGAGTTTTTAATAAAACTATCCATATGCAATGCACTGAGTTATATCAGTTTTTAATAAAACTATCCATATGCAATGCACTGAGTTATATCAGGTTTTAATAAAACTATCCATATGCAATGCACTGAGTTATATCAGTTTTTAATAAAACTATCCATATGCAATGCACTGAGTTATATCAGTTTTTAATAAAACTATCCATATGCAATGCACTGAGTTATATCAGGTTTTAATAAAACTATCCATATGCAATGCACTGAGTTATATCAGTTTTTAATAAAACTATCCATATGCAATGCACTGAGTTATATCAGGTTTTAATAAAACTATCCATATGCAATGCACTGAGTTATATCAGTTTTTAATAAAACTATCCATATGCAATGCACTGAGTTATATCAGTGTTTAATAAAACTATCCATATGCAAAGCACTGAGTTATATCAGGTTTTAATAAAACTATCCATATGCCATGCACTGAGTTATATCAGTTTTTAATAAAACTATCCATAGGCAACGCACTGAGTTATATCAGGTTTTACTAAAACTATCCATATGCAATGCACTGAGCTATATCAGTTTTTAATAAAACTATCCATATGCAATGCACTGAGTTATATCGGGTTTTAATAAAACTATCCATATGCAATGCAGTGAGTTATATCAGTTTTAAATAAAACTATCCATATGCAATGCACTGAGTTATATCAGTTTTTAATAAAACTATCCATACGCAATGCACTGAGTTATATCAGTTTAAAATAAAACTATCCATATGCAATGCACTGAGTTATCTCAGGTTTTAATAAAACTATCCATATGCAATGCAGTGAGTTATATCAGTTTTAAATAACACTATCCATATGCAATGTACTGAGTTATATCAGTTTTTAATAAAACTATCCATATGCAATGCACTGAGTTATATCAGGTTTTAATAAAACTATCCATATGCAATGCACTGAGTTATATCAGTTTTTAATAAAACTATCCATATGCAATGCACTGAGTTATATCAAGTTTTACTAAAACTATCCATATGCAATGCAGTGAGTTATATCAGTTTTAAATAAAACTATCCATATGCAATGCAGTGAGTTATATCAGTTTTTAATAAAACTATCCATATGCAATGCAGTGAGTTATATCAGTTTTTAATAAAACTATCCATATGCAATGCACTGAGTTATATCAGTTTTAAATAAAACTATCCATATGCAATGCACTGAGTTATATCAGGTTTTAATAAAACTATCCATATGCAATGCAGTGAGTTATATCAGTTTTAAATAAAACTATCCATATGCAATGCACTGAGTTATATCAGGTTTTAATAAAACTATCCATATGCAATGCACTGAGTTATATCGGGTTTTAATAAAACTATCCATATGCAATGCAGTGAGTTATATCAGTTTTAAATAAAACTATCCATATGCAATGCACTGAGTTATATCAGTTTTTAATAAAACTATCCATATGCAATGCACTGAGTTATATCAGTTTAAAAAAAAACTATCCATATGCAATGCACTGAGTTATCTCAGGTTTTAATAAAACTATCCATATGCAATGCAGTGAGTTATATCAGTTTTAAATAAAACTATCCATATGCAATGTACTGAGTTATATCAGTTTTTAATAAAACTATCCATATGCAATGCACTGAGTTATATCAGGTTTTAATAAAACTATCCATATGCAATGCACTGAGTTATATCAGTTTTTAATAAAACTATCCATATGCAATGCACTGAGTTATATCAAGTTTTACTAAAACTATCCATATGCAATGCAGTGAGTTATATCAGTTTTAAATAAAACTATCCATATGCAATGCAGTGAGTTATATCAGTTTTTAATAAAACTATCCATATGCAATGCAGTGAGTTATATCAGTTTTTAATAAAACTATCCATATGCAATGCACTGAGTTATATCAGTTTTAAATAAAACTATCCATATGCAATGCACTGAGTTATATCAGGTTTTAATAAAACTATCCATATGCAATGCACTGAGTTATATCAGTTTTTAATAAAACTATCCATAAGCAATGCACTGAGTTATATCAGGTTTTAATAAAACTATCCATATGCATTGCAGTGAGTTATATCAGATTTAACTAAAACTATCCATATGCAATGCACTGAGTTATATCAGTTTTTAATAAAACTATCCATATGCAATGCACTGAGTTATATCAGTTTAAAATAAAACTATCCATATGCAATGCACTGAGTTATCTCAGGTTTTAATAAAACTATCCATATGCAATGCAGTGAGTTATATCAGTTTTAAATAAAACTATCCATATGCAATGTACTGAGTTATATCAGTTTTTAATAAAACTATCCATATGCAATGCACTGAGTTATATCAGGTTTTAACAAAACTATCCATATGCAATGCACTGAGTAATATCAGTTTTTAATAAAACTATCCATATGCAATGCACTGAGTTATATCAAGTTTTACTAAAACTATCCATATGCAATGCAGTGAGTTATATCAGTTTTAAATAAAACTATCCATATGCAATGCAGTGAGTTATATCAGTTTTTAATAAAACTATCCATATGCAATGCAGTGAGTTATATCAGTTTTTAATAAAACTATCCATATGCAATGCACTGAGTTATATCAGTTTTAAATAAAACTATCCATATGCAATGCACTGAGTTATATCAGTTTTAAATAAAACTATCCATATGCAATGCACTGAGTTATATCAGTTTTTAATAAAACTATCCATATGCAATGCACTGAGTTATATCAGGTTTTAATAAAACTATCCATATGCATTGCAGTGAGTTATATCAGATTTAAATAAAACTATCCATATGCAATGCAGTGAGTTATATCAGGTTTTAATAAAACTATCCATATGCAATGCAGTGAGTTATATCAGTTTTAAATAAAACTATCCATATGCAATGCACTGAGTTATATCAAGTTTTAATAAAACTATCCATATGCAATGCACTGAGTTATATCAGTTTTAAATAAAACTATCCATATGCAATGCACTGAGTTGTATCAGTTTTTAATAAAACTATCCATATGCAATGCACTGAGTTATATCAGTTTTTAATAACACTATCCATATGCAATGCAGTGAGTTATATCAGTTTTTAATAAAACTATCCATATGCAATGCACTGAGTTATATCAGTTTTTAATAAAACTATCCATATGCAATGCACTGAGTTATATCAGGTTTAAATAAAACTATCCATATGCAATGCACTGAGTTATCTCAGGTTTTAATAAAACTATCCATATGCAATGCAGTGAGTTATATCAGTTTTAAATAAAACTATCCATATGCAATGTACTGAGTTATATCAGTTTTTAATAAAACTATCCATATGCAATGCACTGAGTTATATCAGGTTTTAATAAAACTATCCATATGCAATGCACTGAGTTATATCAATTTTTAATAAAACTATCCATATGCAATGCACTGAGTTATATCAAGTTTTACTAAAACTATCCATATGCAATGCAGTGAGTTATATCAGTTTTAAATAAAACTATCCATATGCAATGCAGTGAGTTATATCAGTTTTTAATAAAACTATCCATATGCAATGCAGTGAGTTATATCAGTTTTTAATAAAACTATCCATATGCAATGCACTGAGTTATATCAGTTTTAAATAAAACTATCCATATGCAATGCACTGAGTTATATCAGTTTTAAATAAAACTATCCATATGCAATGCACTGAGTTATATCAGTTTTTAATAAAACTATCCATATGCAATGCACTGAGTTATATCAGTTTTTAATTAAACTATCCATATGCAATGCACTGAGTTATATCAGGTTTTAATAAAACTATCCATATGCAATGCACTGAGTTATATCAGGTTTTAATAAAACTATCCATATGCAATGCACTGAGTTATATCAGGTTTTAATAAAACTATCCATATGCAATGCACTGAGTTATATCAAGTTTTAATAAAACTATCCATATGCAATGCACTGAGTTATATCAGTTTTAAATAAAACTATCCATATGCAATGCACTGAGTTGTATCAGTTTTTAATAAAACTATCCATATGCAATGCACTGAGTTATATCAGTTTTTAATAACACTATCCATATGCAATGCAGTGAGTTATATCAGTTTTTAATAAAACTATCCATATGCAATGCACTGAGTTATATCAGTTTTTAATAAAACTATCCATATGCAATGCACTGAGTTATATCAGGTTTAAATAAAACTATCCATATGCAATGCACTGCGTTATATCAGTTTTTAATAAAACTATCCATATGCAATGCACTGAGTTATATCAGTTTTTAATAAAACTATCCATATGCAATGCACTGAGTTATATCAGGTTTTAATAAAACTATCCATATGCAATGCACTGAGTTATATCAGTTTTTAATAAAACTATCCATATGCAATGCACTGAGTTATATCAGTTTTTAATAAAACTATCCATATGCAATGCACTGAGTTATATCAGTGTTTAATAAAACTCTCCATATGCAATGCAGTGAGTTATATCAGGTTTTAATAAAACTATCCATATGCCATGCACTGAGTTATATCAGTTTTTAATAAAACTATCCATAGGCAACGCACTGAGTTATATCAGGTTTTACTAAAACTATCCAAATGCAATGCACTGAGCTATATCAGTTTTTAATAAAACTATCCATATGCAATGCACTTAGTTATATCAGGTTTAAATAAAACTATCCATATGCAATGCACTGAGTTATATCAGTTTTTAATAAAACTATCCATATGCAATGCACTGAGTTATATCAGTTTTTAATAAAACTATCCATATGCAAGGCACTGAGTTATATCAGTTTTTAATAAAACTAACCAAATGCAATGCACTGAGTTATATCAGTTTTTAATAAAACTATCCATATGCAATGCATTGAGTTATATCAGTTTTTAATAAAACTATCCATATGAAATGCACTGAGTTATATCAGTTTTTAATAAAACTATCCATATGCAATGCAGTGAGTTATATCCGTTTTTAATAAAACTATCCATATGCAATGCACTGAGTTATATCAGGTTTTAATAAAACTATCCATATGCAATGCACTGAGTTATATCAGTTTTTAATAAAACTAACCATATGCAATGCAGTGAGTTTTTAATAAAACTATCCATATGCAATGCACTGAGTTATATCAGTTTTTAATAAAGCTATCCATATGCAATGCCCTGAGTTATATCAGTTTTTAATAAAACTATCCATATGCAATGCACTGAGTTATATCAGTTTTTAATAAAACTATCCATATGCAATGCAGTGAGTTATATCCGTTTTTAATAAAACTATCCATATGCAATGCACTGAGTTATATCAGTTTTAAATAAAACTATCCATATGCAATGCATTGAGTTATATCAGGTTTTAATAAAACTATCCATATGCAATGCAGTGAGTTATATCAGTTTTTAATAAAACTATCCATATGCAATGCACTGAGTTATATCAGGTTTTAATAAAACTATCCATATGCAATGCAGTGAGTTATACCAGTTTTTAATAAAACTATCCATATGCAATGCACTGAGTTATATCAGGTTTTAATAAAACTATCCATATGCAATGCAGTGAGTTATATCAGTTTTAAATAAAACTATCCATATGCAATGCACTGAGTTATATCAGGTTTTAATAAAACTATCCATATGCAATGCACTGAGTTATATCGGGTTTTAATAAAACTATCCATATGCAATGCACTGAGTTATATCAGTTTTTAATAAAACTATCCATATGCAATGTACTGAGTTATATCAGTTTTTAATAAAACTATCCATATGCAATGCACTGAGTTATATCAGGTTTTAATAAAACTATCCATATGCAATGCACTGAGTTATATCAGTTTTTAATAAAACTATCCATATGCAATGCACTGAGTTATATCAAGTTTTACTAAAACTATCCATATGCAATGCAGTGAGTTATATCAGTTTTAAATAAAACTATCCATATGCAATGCAGTGAGTTATATCAGTTTTTAATAAAACTATCCATATGCAATGTAGTGAGTTATATCAGTTTTTAATAAAACTATCCATATGCAATGCACTGAGTTATATCAGTTTTAAATAAAACTATCCATATGCAATGCACTAAGTTATATCAGTTTTAAATAAAACTATCCATATGCAATGCACTGAGTTATATCAGGTTTTATTAAAACTATCCATATGCAATGCACTGAGTTATATCAGTTTTTAATAAAACTATCCATATGCAATGCACTGAGTTATATCAAGTTTTACTAAAACTATCCATATGCAATGCAGTGAGTTATATCAGTTTTAAATAAAACTATCCATATGCAATGCAGTGAGTTATATCAGTTTTTAATAAAACTATCCATATGCAATGTAGTGAGTTATATCAGTTTTTAATAAAACTATCCATATGCAATGCACTGAGTTATATCAGTTTTAAATAAAACTATCCATATGCAATGCACTAAGTTATATCAGTTTTAAATAAAACTATCCATATGCAATGCACTGAGTTATATCAGTTTTTAATAAAACTATCCATATGCAATGCACTGAGTTATATCAGGTTTTAATAAAACTATCCATATGCATTGCAGTGAGTTATATCAGATTTAAATAAAACTATCCATATGCAATGCAGTGAGTTATATCAGGTTTTAATAAAACTATCCATATGCAATGCAGTGAGTTATATCAGTTTTAAATAAAACTATCCATATGCAATGCACTGGGTTATATCAAGTTTTAATAAAACTATCCATATGCAATGCACTGAGTTATATCAGGTTTAAATAAAACTATCCATATGCAATGCACTGCGTTATATCAGGTTTAAATAAAACTATCCATATGCAATGCACTGCGTTATATCAGTTTTTAATAAAACTATCCATATGCAATGCACTGAGTTATATCAGTTTTTAATAAAACTATCCATATGCAATGCACTGAGTTATATCAGGTTTTAATAAAACTATCCATATGCAATGCACTGAATTATATCAGTTTTTAATAAAACTATCCATATGCAATGCACTGAGTTATATCAGGTTTTAATAAAACTATCCATATGCAATGCACTGAGTTATATCAGTTTTTAATAAAACTATCCATATGCAATGCACTGAGTTATATCAGTGTTTAATAAAACTATCCATATGCAATGCACTGAGTTATATCAGGTTTTAATAAAACTATCCATATGCCATGCACTGAGTTATATCAGTTTTTAATGAAACTATCCATAGGCAACGCACTGAGTTATATCAGGTTTTACTAAAACTATCCATATGCAATGCACTGAGCTATATCAGTTTTTAATAAAACTATCCATATGCAATGCACTGAGTTATATCAGGTTTAAATAAAACTATCCATATGCAATGCACTGAGTTATATCAGTTTTTAATAAAACTATCCATATGCAATGCACTGAGTTATATCAGTTTTTAATAAAACTATCCATATGCAAGGCACTGAGTTATATCAGTTTTTAATAAAACTAACCAAATGCAATGCACTGAGTTATATCAGTTTTTAATAAAACTATCCATATGCAATGCATTGAGTTATATCAGTTTTTAATAAAACTATCCATATGAAATGCACTGAGTTATATCAGTTTTTAATAAAACTATCCATATGCAATGCAGTGAGTTATATCCGTTTTTAATAAAACTATCCATATGCAATGCACTGAGTTATATCAGGTTTTAATAAAACTATCCATATGCAATGCACTGAGTTATATCAGTTTTTAATAAAACTAACCATATGCAATGCAGTGAGTTTTTAATAAAACTATCCATATGCAATGCCCTGAGTTATATCAGTTTTTAATAAAACTATCCATATGCAATGCACTGAGTTATATCAGTTTTTAATAAAACTATCCATATGCAATGCACTGAGTTATATCAGGTTTTAATAAAACTATCCATATGCAATGCACTGAGTTATATCAGGTTTAAATAAAACTATCCATATGCAATGCACTGAGTTATATCAGTTTTTAATAAAACTATCCATATGCAATGCACTGAGTTATATTAGTTTTTAATAAAACTATCCATATGCAAAGCACTGAGTTATATCAGGTTTTAATAAAACTATCCATATGCAATGCACTGAGTTATATCAGTTTTTAATAAAACTATCCATATGCAATGCATTGAGTTATATCAGGTTTTAATAAAACTATCCATATGCAAAGCACTGAGTTATATCAGTTTTTAATAAAACTATCCATATGCAATGCACTGCGTTATATCAGGTTTTAATAAAACTATCCATATGCAATGCACTGAGTTATATCAGTTTTTAATAAAACTATCCATATGCAATGCACTGAGTTATATCAGTTTTTAATAAAACCATCCATATGCAATGCACTGAGTTATATCAGGTTTTAATAAAACTATTTATATGCAATGCACTGAGTTTTATCAGTTTTTAATAAAACTATCCATATGAAATGCAGTGAGTTATATCAGTTTTTAATAAAACTATCCATATGCAATGCACTGAGTTATATCAGTTTTTAATAAAACTATCCATATGCAATGCACTGAGTTATATCAGGTTTAAATAAAACTATCCATATGCAATGCACTGAGTTATATCAGTTTTTAATAAAACTATCCATATGCAATGCACTGAGTTATATTAGTTTTTAATAAAACTATCCATATGCAATGCACTGAGTTATATCAGGTTTTTATAAAACTATCCATATGCAATGCACTGAGTTATATCAGTTTTTAATAAAATTATCCATATGCTATGCACTGAGTTATATCAGGTTTTAATAAAATTATCCATATGCAATGCACTGAGTTATATCAGTTTTTAATAAAACTATCCATATGCAATGCACTGAGTTACATCAGTTTTAAATAAAACTATCCATATGCAATGCACTGAGTTATATCAGTTTTTAATAAAACTATCCATATGCAATGCACTGAGTTACATCAGTTTTAAATAAAACTATCCATATGCAACGCACTGAGTTACATCAGTTTTAAATAAAACTATCCATATGCAACGCACTGAGTTATATCAGTTTTTTATAAAACTATCCATATGCAATGCACTGAGTTATATCAGTTTTTAATAAAACTATCCATATGCAATGCACTGAGTTATATCAGGTTTTAATAAAACTATCCATATGCAATGCACTGAGTTATATCAGGTTTTAATAAAATTATCCATATGCAATGCACTGAGTTATATCAGTTTTTAATAAAACTATCCATATGCAATGCAGTGAGTTATATCAGTTTTTAATAAAACTATCCATATGCAATGCACTGAGTTATATCAGTTTTTAATAAAACTATCCATATGCAATGCAGTGAGTTATATCAGGTTTTAATAAAACTATCCATATGCAATGCAGTGAGTTATATCAGTTTTAAATAAAACTATCCATATGCAATGCACTGAGTTATATCAAGTTTTAATAAAACTATCCATATGCAATGCGCTGAGTTATATCAGTTTTAAATAAAACTATCCATATGCAATGCACTGAGTTATATCAATTTTTAATAAAACTATCAATATGTAATGCACTGAGTTATATCAGGTTTTAATAAAACTATCCATATGCAAAGCACTGAGTTCTATCAGTTTTTTATAAAACTATCCATATGCAATGCACTGAGTTATATCAGTTTTAAATAAAACTATCCATATGCAATGCACTGAGTTATATCAGTTTTTAATAAAACTATCTATATACAATGCACTGAGTTATATCAGTTTTTAATAAAACTATCCATATGCAAGGCACTGAGTTATATCAGTTTTTAATAAAACTAACCAAATGCAATGCACTGAGTTATATCAGTTTTTAATAAAACTATCCATATGCAATGCAGTGAGTTATATCAGTTTTTAATAAAACGATCCATATGCAATGCACTGAGTTATATCAGTTTTTAATAAAACTATCCATATGCAATGCACTGAGTTATATCAGTTTTTAATAAAACTATCCATATGCAATGCAGTGAGTTGTATCAGTTTTTAATAAAACTATCCATATGCAATGCACTGAGTTATATTAGTTTTTAATAAAACTATCCATATGCAATGCACTGAGTTATATCAGGTTTAAATAAAACTATCCATATGCAATGCACTGATTTATATCAGTTTTTAATAAAACTCTCCATATGCAATGCACTGAGTTATATCAGTTTTAATAAAGCTATCAATATGCAATGCACTGAGTTATATCAGTTTTTAATAAAACTATCCATATGCAATTCACTGAGTTATATCAGGTTTTAATAAAACTATCCATATGCAATGCACTGAGTTATATCAGGTTTTAATAAAACTATCCATATGCAACGCACGGAGTTATATCAGGTTTTAATAAAACGATCCATATGCAATGCACTGAGTTATATCAGTTTTTAATAAAACTATCCATGTGCAATGCAGTGAGTTATATCAGTTTTAAATAAAACTATCCATATGCAATGCACTGAGTTATATCAGTTTTTAATAAAACTATCTATATACAATGCACTGAGTTGTATCAGGTTTTACTAAAACTATCCATATGCAATGCACTGAGTTATATCAGTTTTTAATAAAACTATCCATATGCAATGCACTGTGTTATATCAGGTTTTAATAAAACTATCCATATGCAAAGCACTGAGTTATATCAGTTTTTAATAAAACTATCCATATGCAATGCAGTAAGTTATATCAGGTTTTAATAAAACTATCCATATGCAATGCACTGAGTTATATCAGTTTTTAATAAAACTATCCATATGCAATGCACTGAGTTATATCAGTTTTTAATAAAACTATCCATATGCAATGCACTGAGTTATATCAGGTTTAAATAAAACTATCCATATGCAATGCACTGAGTTATATCAGTTTTTAATAAAACTATCCATATGCAATGCACTGAGTTATATCAGGTTTTAATAAAACTATCTATATGCAATGCAGTGAGTTATATCAGTTTTTAATAAAACTATCCATATGCAATGCAGTGAGTTATATCAGTTTTTAATAAAACTATCCATATGCAATGCACTGAGTTATATCAGTTTTTAATAAAACTATCCATATGCAATGCACTGAGTTATATCAGGTTTTAATAAAACTATCCATATGCAAGGCACTGAGTTATATCAGTTTTTAATAAAACTATCCATTTGCAATGCACTGAGTTATATTAGGTTTTAATAAAACTATCCATATGCAATGCACTGAGTTATATCAGTTTTTAATAAAACTATCCATATGCAATGCACTGAGTTATATTAGGTTTTAATAAAACTATCCATATGCAATGCACTGAGTTATATAAGGTTTTAATAAAACTATCCATATGCAATGCACTGAGTTATATCAGTTTTTAATAAAACTATCCATATGCAATGCACTGAGTTATATCAGTTTTAAATAAAACTATCCATATGCAATGCACTGAGTTATATCAGGTTTTAATAAAACTATCCATATGCAATGCAGTGAGTTATATCAGTTTTAAATAAAACTATCCATATGCAATGTACTGAGTTATATCAGTTTTTAATAAAACTATCCATATGCAATTCTCTGAGTTATATCAGTTTTAAATAAAACTATCCATATGCAATGCAGTGAGTTATATCAGTTTTTAATAAAACTATCCATATGCAATGCAGTGAGTTATATCAGTTTTTAATAAAACTATCCATATGCAATGCACTGAGTTATATCAGTTTTAAATAAAACTATCCATATGCAATGCACTGAGTTATATCAGTTTTTAAGAAAACTATCCATATGCAATGCACTGACTTATATCAGTTTTTAATAAAACTATCCATATGCAATGCACTGAGTTATATCAGGTTTAAATAAAACTATCCATATGCATTGCAGTGAGTTATATCAGATTTTAATAAAACTATCCATATGCAATGCAGTGAGTTATATCAGGTTTTAATAAAACTATCCATATGCAATGCAGTGAGTTATATCAGTTTTAAATAAAACTATCCATATGCAATGCACTGAGTTATATCAAGTTTTAATAAAACTAGCCATATGCAATGCACTGAGTTATAACAGTTTTTAATAAAACTATCCATATGCAATGCACTGAGTTATATCAGGTTTTAATAAAACTATCCATATGCAAAGCACTGAGTTATATCAGTTTTTTATAAAACTATCCATATGCAATGCACTGAGTTATATCAGTTTTAAATAAAACTATCCATATGCAATGCACTGAGTCATATCAGTTTTTAATAAAACTATCCATATGCAAGGCACTGAGTTATATCAGTTTTTAATAAAACTAACCAAATGCAATGCACTGAGTTATATCAGTTTTTAATAAAACTATCCATATGCAATGCAGTGAGTTATATCAGTTTTTAATAAAACTATCCATATGCAATGCACTGAGTTATATCAGTTTTTAATAAAACTATCCATATGCAATGCACTGAGTTATATCAGTTTTTAATAAAACTAACCAAATGCAATGCACTGAGTTATATCAGTTTTTAATAAAACTATCCATATGCAATGCAGTGAGTTATATCAGTTTTTAATAAAACTATCCATATGCAATGCACTGAGTTATATCAGTTTTTAATAAAACTATCCATATGCAATGCACTGAGTTATATCAGTTTTTAATAAAACTATCCATATGCAATGAAGTGAGTTGTATCAGTTTTTAATAAAACTATCCATATGCAATGCACTGAGTTATATCAGTTTTTAATAAAACTATTCATATGCAATGCACTGAGTTACATCAGTTTTAAATAAAACTATCCATATGCAATGCACTGAGTTATATCAGTTTTTAATAAAACTATCCATATGCAATGCACTGAGTTATATCAGGTTTTAATAAAACTATCCATATGCAATGCAGTGAGTTATATCAGTTTTAAATAAAACTATCCATATGCAATGCACTGAGTTATATCAAGTTTTAATAAAACTATCCATATGCAATGCACTGAGTTATATAAGTTTTAAATAAAACTATCCATATGCAATGCACTGAGTTATATCAGTTTTTAATAAAACTATCCATATGCAATGCACTGAGTTATATCAGGTTTTAATAAAACTATCCATATGCAAAGCACTGAGTTATATCAGTTTTTTATAAAACTATCCATATGCAATGCACTGAGTTATATCAGTTTTTAATAAAACTATCCATATGCAATGCACTGAGTTATATCAGTTTTTAATAAAACTATCCATATGCAATGCACTGAGTTATATCAGTTTTTAATAAAACTATCCATATGCAATGCACTGAGTTACATCAGTTTTAAATAAAACTATCCATATGCAATGCACTGAGTTATATCAGTTTTTAATAAAACTATCCATATGCAATGCACTGATTTATATCAGGTTTTAATAAAACTATCCATATGCAATGCACTGAGTTATATCCGTTTTTAATAAAACTATCCATATGCAATGCACTGAGTTATATCAGGTTTTAATAAAACTATCCATATGCAATGCACTGAGTTATATCAGGTTTTAATAAAACTATCCATATGCAATGCAGTGAGTTGTATCAGTTTTAAATAAAACTATCCATGTGCAATGCAGTGAGTTATATCAGGTTTTAATAAAACTATCCATATGCAATGCACTGAGTTATATCAGGTTTAAATAAAACTATCCATATGCAATGCACTGAGTTATATCAGTTTTTAATAAAACTATCCATATGCAATGCACTGAGTTATATTAGTTTTTAATAAAACTATCCATATGCAATGCACTGAGTTATATCAGGTTTTAATAAAACTATCCATATGCAATGCACTGAGTTATTAATAAAACTATCCATATGCAATGCACTAAGTTATATCAGTTTTTAATAAAACTGTCCATATGCAATGCACTGAGTTATATCAGTTTTTAATAAAACTACCCATATGCAATGCACTGAGTTATATCAGTTTTTAATAAAACTATCCATATGCAATGCAGTGAGTTATATCAGTTTTTAATAAAACTATCCATATGCAATGCACTGAGTTATATTAGTTTTTAATAAAACTATCCATCTGCAATGCAGTGAGTTATATCAGTTTTTAATAAAACTATCCATATGCAATGCACTGAGTTATATCAGTTTTTAATAAAACTACCCATATGCAATGCACTGAGTTATATCAGTTTTTAATAAAACTATCCATATGCAATGCAGTGAGTTATATCAGTTTTTAATAAAACTATCCATATGCAATGCACTGAGTTATATTAGTTTTTAATAAAACTATCCATATGCAATGCAGTGAGTTATATCAGTTTTTAATAAAACTATCCATATGCAATGCACTGAGTTATATCAGTTTTTAATAAAACTATCCATATGCAATGCAGTGAGTTCTATCAGTTTTAAATAAAACTATCCATATGCAATGCATTGAGTTATATCAGGTTTTAATAAAACTATCCATATGCAATGCAGTGAGTTATATCAGTTTTTAATAAAACTATCCATATGCAATGCACTGAGTTATATCAGGTTTTAATAAAACTATCCATAAGCAATGCAGTGAGTTATACCAGTTTTTAATAAAACTATCCATATGCAATGCACTGAGTTATATCAGGTTTTAATAAAACTATCCATATGCAATGCAGTGAGTTATATCAGTTTTAAATAAAACTATCCATATGCAATGCACTGAGTTATATCAGGTTTTAATAAAACTATCCATATGCAATGCACTGAGTTATATCGGGTTTTAATAAAACTATCCATATGCAATGCACTGAGTTATATCAGGTTTTAATAAAACTATCCATATGCAATGCACTGAGTTATATCGGGTTTTAATAAAACTATCCATATGCAATGCAGTGAGTTATATCAGTTTTAAATAAAACTATCCATATGCAATGCACTGAGTTATATCAGTTTTTAATAAAACTATCCATATGCAATGCACTGAGTTATATCAGTTTAAAATAAAACTATCCATATGCAATGCACTGAGTTATCTCAGGTTTTAATAAAACTATCCATATGCAATGCAGTGAGTTATATCAGTTTTAAATAAAACTATCCATATGCAATGTACTGAGTTATATCAGTTTTTAATAAAACTATCCATATGCAATGCACTGAGTTATATCAGGTTTTAATAAAACTATCCATATGCAATGCACTGAGTTATATCAGTTTTTAATAAAACTATCCATATGCAATGCACTGAGTTATATCAAGTTTTACTAAAACTATCCATATGCAATGCAGTGAGTTATATCAGTTTTAAATAAAACTATCCATATGCAATGCAGTGAGTTATATCAGTTTTTAATAAAACTATCCATATGCAATGCAGTGAGTTATATCAGTTTTTAATAAAACTATCCATATGCAATGCACTGAGTTATATCAGTTTTAAATAAAACTATCCATATGCAAAGCACTGAGTTATATCAGTTTTTAATAAAACTATCCATATTCAATGCACTGAGTTATATCAGGTTTTAATAAAACTATCCATATGCATTGCAGTGAGTTATATCAGATTTAAATAAAACTATCCATATGCAATGCAGTGAGTTATATCTGGTTTTAATAAAACTATCCATATGCAATGCAGTGAGTTATATCAGTTTTAGATAAAACTATCCATATGCAATGCACTGAGTTATATCAAGTTTTAATAAAACTATCCATATGCAATGCACTGAGTTATATCAGTTTTAAATAAAACTATCCATATGCAATGCACTGAGTTGTATCAGTTTTTAATAAAACTATCCATATGCAATGCACTGAGTTATATCAGTTTTTAATAACACTATCCATATGCAATGCAGTGAGTTATATCAGTTTTTAATAAAACTATCCATATGCAATGCACTGAGTTATATCAGTTTTTAATAAAACTATCCATATGCAATGCACTGAGTTATATCAGGTTTAAATAAAACTATCCATATGCAATGCACTGCGTTATATCAGTTTTTAATAAAACTATCCATATGCAATGCACTGAGTTATATCAGTTTTTAATAAAACTATCCATATGCAATGCACTGAGTTATATCAGGTTTTAATAAAACTATCCATATGCAATGCACTGAGTTATATCAGTTTTTAATAAAACTATCCATATGCAATGCACTGAGTTATATCAGGTTTTAATAAAACTATCCATATGCAATGCACTGAGTTATATCAGTTTTTAATAAAACTATCCATATGCAATGCACTGAGTTATATCAGTGTTTAATAAAACTATCCATATGCAATGCACTGAGTTATATCAGGTTTTAATAAAACTATCCATATGCCATGCACTGAGTTATATCAGTTTTTAATAAAACTATCCATAGGCAACGCACTGAGTTATATCAGGTTTTACTAAAACTATCCATATGCAATGCACTGAGCTATATCAGTTTTTAATAAAACTATCCATATGCAATGCACTGAGTTATATCAGGTTTAAATAAAACTATCCATATGCAATGCACTGAGTTATATCAGTTTTTAATAAAACTATCCATATGCAATGCACTGAGTTATATCAGTTTTTAATAAAACTATCCATATGCAAGGCACTGAGTTATATCAGTTTTTAATAAAACTAACCAAATGCAATGCACTGAGTTATATCAGTTTTTAATAAAACTATCCATATGCAATGCATTGAGTTATATCAGTTTTTAATAAAACTATCCATATGAAATGCACTGAGTTATATCAGTTTTTAATAAAACTATCCATATGCAATGCAGTGAGTTATATCCGTTTTTAATAAAACTATCCATATGCAATGCACTGAGTTATATCAGGTTTTAATAAAACTATCCATATGCAATGCACTGAGTTATATCAGTTTTTAATAAAACTAACCATATGCAATGCAGTGAGTTTTTAATAAAACTATCCATATGCAATGCACTGAGTTATATCAGTTTTTAATAAAGCTATCCATATGCAATGCCCTGAGTTATATCAGTTTTTAATAAAACTATCCATATGCAATGCACTGAGTTATATCAGTTTTTAATAAAACTATCCATATGCAATGCAGTGAGTTATATCCGTTTTTAATAAAACTATCCATATGCAATGCACTGAGTTATATCAAGTTTTAATAAAACTATCCATATGCAATGCACTGAGTTATATCAGGTTTTAATAAAACTATCCATATGCAATGCACTGAGTTATATCAGGTTTAAATAAAACTATCCATATGCAATGCACTGAGTTATATCAGTTTTTAATAAAACTATCCATATGCAATGCACTGAGTTATATTAGTTTTTAATAAAACTATCCATATGCAATGCACTGAGTTATATCAGGTTTTAATAAAACTATCCATATGCAATGCACTGAGTTATATCAGTTTTTAATAAAACTATCCATATGCAATGCACTAAGTTATATCAGTTTTTAATAAAACTGTCCATATGCAATGCACTGAGTTATATCAGTTTTTAATAAAACTACCCATATGCAATGCACTGAGTTATATCAGTTTTTAATAAAACTATCCATATGCAATGCATTGAGTTATATCAGGTTTTAATAAAACTATCCATATGCAAAGCACTGAGTTATATCAGTTTTTAATAAAACTATCCATATGCAATGCACTGCGTTATATCAGGTTTTAATAAAACTATCCATATGCAATGCACTGAGTTATATCAGTTTTTAATAAAACTATCCATATGCAATGCACTGAGTTATATCAGTTTTTAATAAAACTATCCATATGCAATGCACTGAGTTATATCAGGTTTTAATAAAACTATTTATATGCAATGCACTGAGTTTTATCAGTTTTTAATAAAACTATCCATATGAAATGCAGTGAGTTATATCAGTTTTTAATAAAACTATCCATATGCAATGCACTGAGTTATATCAGTTTTTAATAAAACTATCCATATGCAATGCACTGAGTTATATCAGGTTTAAATAAAGCTATCCATATGCAATGCACTGAGTTATATTAGTTTTTAATAAAACTATCCATATGCAATGCACTGAGTTATATTAGTTTTTAATAAAACTATCCATATGCAATGCACTGAGTTATATCAGGTTTTAATAAAACTATCCATATGCAATGCACTGAGTTATATCAGTTTTTAATAAAACTATCCATATGCAATGCACTGAGTTATATCAGGTTTTAATAAAATTATCCATATGCAATGCACTGAGTTATATCAGTTTTTAATAAAACTATCCATATGCAATGCACTGAGTTATATCAGGTTTTAATAAAACTATCCATATGCAAAGCACTGAGTTATATCAGTTTTTTATAAAACTATCCATATGCAATGCACTGAGTTATATCAGTTTTAAATAAAACTATCCATATGCAATGCACTGAGTTATATCAGTTTTTAATAAAACTATCCATATGCAATGCACTGAGTTATATCAGTTTTTAATAAAACTATCCATATGCAAGGCACCGAGTTATATCAGTTTTTAATAAAACTATCCATATGCAATGCACTGAGTTATATCAGTTTTTAATAAAACTATCCATATGCAATGCACTGAGTTATATCAGTTTTTAATAAAACTATCCATATGCAATGCACTTAGTTATATCAGTTTTTAATAAAACTATCCATATGCAATTCACTGAGTTATATCAGGTTTTAATAAGACTATCCATATGCAATGCACTGAGTTATATCAGGTTTTAATAAAACTATCCATATGCAATGCACGGAGTTATATCAGGTTTTAATAAAACTATCCATATGCAATGCACTGAGTTATATCAGTTTTTAATAAAACTATCCATATGCAATGCAGTGAGTTGTATCAGGTTTTAATAAAACTATCCATATGCAATGCACTGAGTTATATCAGTTTTTAATAAAACTATCCATATGCAATGCACTGTGTTATATCAGGTTTTAATAAAACTATCCATATGCAAAGCACTGAGTTATATCAGTTTTTAATAAAACTATCCATATGCATTGCACTGAGTTATATCAGGTTTTAATAAAACTATCCATATGCAATGCACTGAGTTATATCAGTTTTTAATAAAACTATCCATATGCAATGCACTGAGTTATATCAGTTTTTAATAAGACTATCCATATGCAATGCACTGAGTTATATCAGGTTTAAATAAAACTATCCATATGCAATGCACTGAGTTATATCAGTTTTTAATAAAACTATCCATATGCAATGCACTGAGCTATATCAGGTTTTAATAAAACTATCTATATGCAATGCACTGAGTTATATCAGTTTTTAATAAAACTATCCATATGCAATGCAGTGAGTTATATCAGTTTTTAATAAAACTATCCATATGCAATGCACTGAGTTATATCAGTTTTTAATAAAACTATCCATATGCAATGCAGTGAGTTATATCAGGTTTTAATAAAACTATCCCTATGCAATGCAGTGAGTTATATCAGTTTTAAATAAAACTATCCATATGCAATTCACTGAGTTATATCAAGTTTTAATAAAACTATCCATATGCAATGCACTGAGTTATATCAGTTTAAAATAAAACTATCCATATGCAATGCACTGAGTTATATCAGTTTTTAATAAAACTATCCATATGTAATGCACTGAGTTATATCAGGTTTTAATAAAACTATCCATATGCAAAGCACTGAGTTCTATCAGTTTTTTATAAAACTATCCATATGCAATGCACTGAGTTATATCAGTTTTAAATAAAACTATCCATATGCAATGCACTGAGTTATATCAGTTTTTAATAAAACTATCCATATACAATGCACTGAGTTATATCAGTTTTTAATAAAACTATCCATATGCAAGGCACTGAGTTATATCAGTTTTTAATAAAACTAACCAAATGCAATGCACTGAGTTATATCAGTTTTAAATAAAACTATCCATATGCAATGCAGTGAGTTATATCAGTTTTTAATAAAACGATCCATATGCAATGCACTGAGTTATATCAGTTTTTAATAAAACTATCCATATGCAATGCACTGAGTTATATCAGTTTTTAATAAAACTATCCATATGCAATGCAGTGAGTTGTATCAGTTTTTAATAAAACTATCCATATGCAATGCACTGAGTTATATTAGTTTTTAATAAAACTCTCCATATGCATCGCACTGAGTTATATCAGTTTTAATAAAGCTATCAATATGCAATGCACTGAGTTATATCAGTTTTTAATAAAACTATCCATATGCAATTCACTGAGTTATATCAGGTTTTAATAAAACTATCCATATGCAATGCACTGATTTATATCAGGTTTTAATAAAACTATCCATATGCAACGCACGGAGTTATATCAGGTTTTAATAAAACTATCCATATGCAATGCACTGAGTTATATCAGTTTTTAATAAAACTATCCATGTGCAATGCAGTGAGTTATATCAGTTTTAAATAAAACTATCCATATGCAATGCACTGAATTATATCAGTTTTTAATAAAACTATCTATATACAATGCACTGAGTTGTATCAAGTTTTAATAAAACTATCCATATGCAATGCACTGAGTTATATCAGTTTTTAATAAAACTATCCATGTGCAATGCAGTGAGTTATATCAGTTTTAAATAAAACTATCCATATGCAATGCACTGAGTTATATCAGTTTTTAATAAAACTATCTATATACAATGCACTGAGTTGTATCAGGTTTTAATAAAACTATCCATATGCAATGCACTGAGTTATATCAGTTTTTAATAAAACTATCCATATGCAATGCACTGTGTTATATCAGGTTTTAATAAAACTATCCATATGCAAAGCACTGAGTTATATCAGTTTTTAATAAAACTATCCATATGCAATGCATTGAGTTATATCAGGTTTTAATAAAACTATCCATATGCAAAGCACTGAGTTATATCAGTTTTTAATAAAACTATCCATATGCAATGCACTGCGTTATATCAGGTTTTAATAAAACTATCCATATGCAATGCACTGAGTTATATCAGTTTTTAATAAAACTATCCATATGCAATGCACTGAGTTATAGCAGTTTTTAATAAAACTATCCATATGCAATGCACTGAGTTATATCAGGTTTTAATAAAACTATTTATATGCAATGCACTGAGTTGTATCAGTTTTTAATAAAACTATCCATATGAAATGCAGTGAGTTATATCAGTTTTTAATAAAACTATCCATATGCAATGCACTGAGTTATATCAGTTTTTAATAAAACTATCCATATGCAATGCACTGAGTTATATCAGGTTTAAATAAAACTATCCATATGCAATGCACTGAGTTATATCAGTTTTTAATAAAACTATCCATATGCAATGCACTGAGTTATATTAGTTTTTAATAAAACTATCCATATGCAATGCACTGAGTTATATCAGGTTTTAATAAAACTATCCATATGCAATGCACTGAGTTATATCAGTTTTTAATAAAACTATCCATATGCAATGCACTGAGTTATATCAGGTTTTAATAAAATTATCCATATGCAATGCACTGAGTTATATCAGTTTTTAATAAAACTATCCATATGCAATGCACTGAGTTATATCAGGTTTTAATAAAACTATCCATATGCAAAGCACTGAGTTATATCAGTTTTTTATAAAACTATCCATATGCAATGCACTGAGTTATATCAGTTTTAAATAAAACTATCCATATGCAATGCACTGAGTTATATCAGTTTTTAATAAAACTATCCATATGCAATGCACTGAGTTATATCAGTTTTTAATAAAACTATCCATATGCAAGGCACTGAGTTATATCAGTTTTTAATAAAACTAACCAAATGCAATGCACTGAGTTATATCAGTTTTTAATAAAACTATCCATATGCAATGCAGTGAGTTATATCAGTTTTTAATAAAACTATCCATATGCAATGCACTGAGTTATATCAGTTTTTAATAAAACTATCCATATGCAATGCACTGAGTTATATCAGTTTTTAATAAAACTATCCATATGCAATGCAGTGAGTTGTATCAGTTTTTAATAAAACTATCCATATGCAATGCACTGAGTTATATCAGTTTTTAATAAAACTATCCATATGCAATGCACTGAGTTACATCAGTTTTAAATAAAACTATCCATATGCAATGCACTGAGTTATATCAGTTTTTAATAAAACTATCCATATGCAATGCACTGAGTTATATCAGGTTTTAATAAAACTATCCATATGCAATGCACTGAGTTATATCAGTTTTTAATAAAACTATCCACATGCAATGCCCTGAGTTATATCAGGTTTAAATAAAACTATCCATATGCAATGCACTGATTTATATCAGTTTTTAATAAAACTCTCCATATGCAATGCACTGAGTTATATCAGTTTTTAATAAAACTATCCATATGCAATGCACTGAGTTATATCAGTTTTTAATAAAACTATCCATATGCAATGCACTGAGTTATATCAGTTTTTAATAAAACTATCCATATGCAATTCACTGAGTTGTATCAGGTTTTAATAAAACTATCCATATGCAATGCACTGAGTTATATCAGGTTTTAATAAAACTATCCATATGCAATGCACTGTGTTATATCAGGTTTTAATAAAACTATCCATATGCAATGCACTGAGTTATATCAGTTTTAAATAAAACTATCCATATGCAATGCACTGAGTTATATCAGGTTTTAATAAAACTATCCATATGCAATGCCCTGAGTTATATCAGTTTTTAATAAAACTATCCATATGCAATGCACTGAGTTATATCAGTTTTTAATAAGACTATCCATATGCAATGCACTGAGTTATATCAGGTTTAAATAAAACTATCCATATGCAATGCACTGAGTTATATCAGTTTTTAATAAAACTATCCATATGCAATGCACTGAGCTATATCAGGTTTTAATAAAACTATCTATATGCAATGCACTGAGTTATATCAGTTTTTAATAAAACTATCCATATGCAATGCAGTGAGTTATATCAGTTTTTAATAAAACTATCCATATGCAATGCACTGAGTTATATCAGTTTTTAATAAAACTATCCATATGCAAAGCAGTGAGTTATATCAGGTTTTAATAAAACTATCCATATGCAATGCAGTGAGTTATATCAGTTTTAAATAAAACTATCCATATGCAATGCACTGAGTTATATCAAGTTTTAATAAAACTATCCATATGCAATGCACTGAGTTATATCAGTTTTTAATAAAACTATCCATATGCAAGGCACTGAGTTATATCAGTTTTTAATAAAACTAACCAAATGCAATGCACTGAGTTATATCAGTTTTTAATAAAACTATCCATATGCAATGCAGTGAGTTATATCAGTTTTTAATAAAACGATCCATATGCAATGCACTGAGTTATATCAGTTTTTAATAAAACTATCCATATGCAATGCACTGAGTTATATCAGTTTTTAATAAAACTATCCATGTGCAATGCAGTGAGTTGTATCAGTTTTTAATAAAACTATCCATATGCAATGCACTGAGTTATCTCAGGTTTTTAATAAAACTCTCCATATGCAATGCACTGAGTTATATCAGTTTTAATAAAGCTATCAATATGCAATGCACTGAGTTATATCAGTTTTTAATAAAACTATCCATATGCAATTCACTGAGTTATATCAGGTTTTAATAAAACTATCCATATGCAATGCACTGAGTTATATCAGTTTTTAATAAAACTATCTATATACAATGCACTGAGTTGTATCAGGTTTTAATAAAACTATCCATATGCAATGCACTGAGTTATATCAGTTTTTAATAAAACTATCCATGTGCAATGCAGTGAGTTATATCAGTTTTAAATAAAACTATCCATATGCAATGCACTGAGTTATATCAGTTTTTAATAAAACTATCTATATACAATGCACTGAGTTGTATCAGGTTTTAATAAAACTATCCATATGCAATGCACTGAGTTATATCAGTTTTTAATAAAACTATCCATATGCAATGCACTATGTTATATCAGGTTTTAATAAAACTATCCATATGCAAAGCACTGAGTTATATCAGTTTTTAATAAAACTATCCATATGCAATGCATTGAGTTATATCAGGTTTTAATAAAACTATCCATATGCAAAGCACTGAGTTATATCAGTTTTTAATAAAACTATCCATATGCAATGCACTGCGTTATATCAGGTTTTAATAAAACTATCCATATGCAATGCACTGAGTTATATCAGTTTTTAATAAAACTATCCATATGCAATGCACTGAGTTATATCAGTTTTTAATAAAACTATCCATATGCAATGCACTGAGTTATATCAGGTTTTAATAAAACTATTTATATGCAATGCACTGAGTTGTATCAGTTTTTAATAAAACTATCCATATGAAATGCAGTGAGTTATATCAGTTTTTAATAAAACTATCCATATGCAATGCACTGAGTTATATCAGTTTTTAATAAAACTATCCATATGCAATGCACTGAGTTATATCAGGTTTAAATAAAACTATCCATATGCAATGCACTGAGTTATATCAGTTTTTAATAAAACTATCCATATGCAATGCACTGAGTTATATTAGTTTTTAATAAAACTATCCATATGCAATGCACTGAGTTATATCAGGTTTTAATAAAACTATCCATATGCAATGCACTGAGTTATATCAGTTTTTAATAAAACTATCCATATGCAATGCACTGAGTTATATCAGGTTTTAATAAAATTATCCATATGCAATGCACTGAGTTATATCAGTTTTTAATAAAACTATCCATATGCAATGCACTGAGTTATATCAGGTTTTAATAAAACTATCCATATGCAAAGCACTGAGTTATATCAGTTTTTTATAAAACTATCCATATGCAATGCACTGAGTTATATCAGTTTTAAATAAAACTATCCATATGCAATGCACTGAGTTATATCAGTTTTTAATAAAACTATCCATATGCAATGCACTGAGTTATATCAGTTTTTAATAAAACTATCCATATGCAAGGCACTGAGTTATATCAGTTTTTAATAAAACTAACCAAATGCAATGCACTGAGTTATATCAGTTTTTAATAAAACTATCCATATGCAATGCAGTGAGTTATATCAGTTTTTAATAAAACTATCCATATGCAATGCACTGAGTTATATCAGTTTTTAATAAAACTATCCATATGCACTGCACTGAGTTATATCAGTTTTTAATAAAACTATCCATATGCAATGCAGTGAGTTGTATCAGTTTTTAATAAAACTATCCATATGCAATGCACTGAGTTATATCAGTTTTTAATAAAACTATCCATATGCAATGCACTGAGTTACATCAGTTTTAAATAAAACTATCCATATGCACTGCACTGAGTTATATCAGTTTTTAATAAAACTATCCATATGCAATGCACTGAGTTATATCAGGTTTTAATAAAACTATCCATATGCAATGCACTGAGTTATATCAGTTTTTAATAAAACTATCCACATGCAATGCCCTGAGTTATATCAGGTTTAAATAAAACTATCCATATGCAATGCACTGATTTATATCAGTTTTTAATAAAACTCTCCATATGCAATGCACTGAGTTATATCAGTTTTTAATAAAACTATCCATATGCAATGCACTGAGTTATATCAGTTTTTAATAAAACTATCCATATGCAATGCACTGAGTTATATCAGTTTTTAATAAAACTATCCATATGCAATTCACTGAGTTATATCAGGTTTTAATAAAACTATCCATATGCAATGCACTGAGTTATATCAGGTTTTAATAAAACTATCCATATGCAATGCACGGAGTTATATCAGGTTTTAATAAAACTATCCATATGCAATGCACTGAGTTGTATCAGTTTTTAATAAAACTATCCATATGCAATGCAGTGAGTTGTATCAGGTTTTAATAAAACTATCCATATGCAATGCACTGAGTTATATCAGTTTTTAATAAAACTATCCATATGCAATGCACTGTGTTATATCAGGTTTTAATAAAACTATCCATATGCAAAGCACTGAGTTATATCAGTTTTTAATAAAACTATCCATATGCAATGCACTGAGTTATATCAGGTTTTAATAAAACTATCCATATGCAATGCACTGAGTTATATCAGTTTTTAATAAAACTATCCATATGCAATGCACTGAGTTATATCAGTTTTTAATAAGACTATCCATATGCAATGCACTGAGTTATATCAGGTTTAAATAAAACTATCCATATGCAATGCACTGAGTTATATCAGTTTTTAATAAAACTATCCATATGCAATGCACTGAGCTATATCAGGTTTTAATAAAACTATCTATATGCAATACACTGAGTTATATCAGTTTTTAATAAAACTATCCATATGCAATGCAGTGAGTTATATCAGTTTTTAATAAAACTATCCATATGCAATGCACTGAGTTATATCAGTTTTTAATAAAACTATCCATATGCAATGCAGTGAGTTATATCAGGTTTTAATAAAACTATCCATATGCAATGCAGTGAGTTATATCAGTTTTAAATAAAACTATCCATATGCAATGCACTGAGTTATATCAAGTTTTAATAAAACTATCCATATGCAATGCACTGAGTTATATCAGTTTTAAATAAAACTATCCATATGCAATGCACTGAGTTATATCAGTTTTTAATAAAACTATCCATATGTAATGCACTGAGTTATATCAGGTTTTAATAAAACTATCCATATGCAAAGCACTGAGTTCTATCAGTTTTTTATAAAACTATCCATATGCAATGCACTGAGTTATATCAGTTTTAAATAAAACTATCCATATGCAATGCAGTGAGTTATATCAGTTTTTAATAAAACTATCCATATGCAATGCACTGAGTTATATCAGTTTTTAATAAAACTATCCATATGCAATTCACTGAGTTATATCAGGTTTTAATAAAACTATCCATATGCAATGCACTGAGTTATATCAGGTTTTAATAAAACTATCCATATGCAATGCACGGAGTTATATCAGGTTTTAATAAAACTATCCATATGCAATGCACTGAGTTGTATCAGTTTTTAATAAAACTATCCATATGCAATGCAGTGAGTTGTATCAGGTTTTAATAAAACTATCCATATGCAATGCACTGAGTTATATCAGTTTTTAATAAAACTATCCATATGCAATGCACTGTGTTATATCAGGTTTTAATAAAACTATCCATATGCAAAGCACTGAGTTATATCAGTTTTTAATAAAACTATCCATATGCAATGCACTGAGTTATATCAGGTTTTAATAAAACTATCCATATGCAATGCACTGAGTTATATCAGTTTTTAATAAAACTATCCATATGCAATGCACTGAGTTATATCAGTTTTTAATAAGACTATCCATATGCAATGCACTGAGTTATATCAGGTTTAAATAAAACTATCCATATGCAATGCACTGAGTTATATCAGTTTTTAATAAAACTATCCATATGCAATGCACTGAGCTATATCAGGTTTTAATAAAACTATCTATATGCAATACACTGAGTTATATCAGTTTTTAATAAAACTATCCATATGCAATGCAGTGAGTTATATCAGTTTTTAATAAAACTATCCATATGCAATGCACTGAGTTATATCAGTTTTAAATAAAACTATCCATATGCAATGCACTGAGTTATATCAGTTTTTAATAAAACTATCCATATGCAATGCACTGAGTTATATCAGTTTTTAATAAAACTATCCATATGCAAGGCACTGAGTTATATCAGTTTTTAATAAAACTAACCAAATGCAATGCACTGAGTTATATCAGTTTTTAATAAAACTATCCATATGCAATGCAGTGAGTTATATCAGTTTTTAATAAAACTATCCATATGCAATGCACTGAGTTATATCAGTTTTTAATAAAACTATCCATATGCACTGCACTGAGTTATATCAGTTTTTAATAAAACTATCCATATGCAATGCAGTGAGTTGTATCAGTTTTTAATAAAACTATCCATATGCAATGCACTGAGTTATATCAGTTTTTAATAAAACTATCCATATGCAATGCACTGAGTTACATCAGTTTTAAATAAAACTATCCATATGCACTGCACTGAGTTATATCAGTTTTTAATAAAACTATCCATATGCAATGCACTGAGTTATATCAGGTTTTAATAAAACTATCCATATGCAATGCACTGAGTTATATCAGTTTTTAATAAAACTATCCACATGCAATGCCCTGAGTTATATCAGGTTTAAATAAAACTATCCATATGCAATGCACTGATTTATATCAGTTTTTAATAAAACTATCCATATGCAAGGCACTGAGTTATATCAGTTTTTAATAAAACTAACCAAATGCAATGCACTGAGTTATATCAGTTTTTAATAAAACTATCCATATGCAATGCAGTGAGTTATATCAGTTTTTAATAAAACTATCCATATGCAATGCACTGAGTTATATCAGTTTTTAATAAAACTATCCATATGCACTGCACTGAGTTATATCAGTTTTTAATAAAACTATCCATATGCAATGCAGTGAGTTGTATCAGTTTTTAATAAAACTATCCATATGCAATGCACTGAGTTATATCAGTTTTTAATAAAACTATCCATATGCAATGCACTGAGTTACATCAGTTTTAAATAAAACTATCCATATGCACTGCACTGAGTTATATCAGTTTTTAATAAAACTATCCATATGCAATGCACTGAGTTATATCAGGTTTTAATAAAACTATCCATATGCAATGCACTGAGTTATATCAGTTTTTAATAAAACTATCCACATGCAATGCCCTGAGTTATATCAGGTTTAAATAAAACTATCCATATGCAATGCACTGATTTATATCAGTTTTTAATAAAACTCTCCATATGCAATGCACTGAGTTATATCAGTTTTTAATAAAACTATCCATATGCAATGCACTGAGTTATATCAGTTTTTAATAAAACTATCCATATGCAATGCACTGAGTTATATCAGTTTTTAATAAAACTATCCATATGCAATTCACTGAGTTATATCAGGTTTTAATAAAACTATCCATATGCAATGCACTGAGTTATATCAGGTTTTAATAAAACTATCCATATGCAATGCACGGAGTTATATCAGGTTTTAATAAAACTATCCATATGCAATGCACTGAGTTGTATCAGTTTTTAATAAAACTATCCATATGCAATGCAGTGAGTTGTATCAGGTTTTAATAAAACTATCCATATGCAATGCACTGAGTTATATCAGTTTTTAATAAAACTATCCATATGCAATGCACTGTGTTATATCAGGTTTTAATAAAACTATCCATATGCAAAGCACTGAGTTATATCAGTTTTTAATAAAACTATCCATATGCAATGCACTGAGTTATATCAGGTTTTAATAAAACTATCCATATGCAATGCACTGAGTTATATCAGTTTTTAATAAAACTATCCATATGCAATGCACTGAGTTATATCAGTTTTTAATAAGACTATCCATATGCAATGCACTGAGTTATATCAGGTTTAAATAAAACTATCCATATGCAATGCACTGAGTTATATCAGTTTTTAATAAAACTATCCATATGCAATGCACTGAGCTATATCAGGTTTTAATAAAACTATCTATATGCAATACACTGAGTTATATCAGTTTTTAATAAAACTATCCATATGCAATGCAGTGAGTTATATCAGTTTTTAATAAAACTATCCATATGCAATGCACTGAGTTATATCAGTTTTTAATAAAACTATCCATATGCAATGCAGTGAGTTATATCAGGTTTTAATAAAACTATCCATATGCAATGCAGTGAGTTATATCAGTTTTAAATAAAACTATCCATATGCAATGCACTGAGTTATATCAAGTTTTAATAAAACTATCCATATGCAATGCACTGAGTTATATCAGTTTTAAATAAAACTATCCATATGCAATGCACTGAGTTATATCAGTTTTTAATAAAACTATCCATATGTAATGCACTGAGTTATATCAGGTTTTAATAAAACTATCCATATGCAAAGCACTGAGTTCTATCAGTTTTTTATAAAACTATCCATATGCAATGCACTGAGTTATATCAGTTTTAAATAAAACTATCCATATGCAATGCAGTGAGTTATATCAGTTTTTAATAAAACTATCCATATGCAATGCACTGAGTTATATCAGTTTTTAATAAAACTATCCATATGCAATGCACTGAGTTACATCAGTTTTAAATAAAACTATCCATATGCACTGCACTGAGTTATATCAGTTTTTAATAAAACTATCCATATGCAATGCACTGAGTTATATCAGGTTTTAATAAAACTATCCATATGCAATGCACTGAGTTATATCAGTTTTTAATAAAACTATCCACATGCAATGCCCTGAGTTATATCAGGTTTAAATAAAACTATCCATATGCAATGCACTGATTTATATCAGTTTTTAATAAAACTCTCCATATGCAATGCACTGAGTTATATCAGTTTTTAATAAAACTATCCATATGCAATGCACTGAGTTATATCAGTTTTTAATAAAACTATCCATATGCAATGCACTGAGTTATATCAGTTTTTAATAAAACTATCCATATGCAATTCACTGAGTTATATCAGGTTTTAATAAAACTATCCATATGCAATGCACTGAGTTATATCAGGTTTTAATAAAACTATCCATATGCAATGCACGGAGTTATATCAGGTTTTAATAAAACTATCCATATGCAATGCACTGAGTTGTATCAGTTTTTAATAAAACTATCCATATGCAATGCAGTGAGTTGTATCAGGTTTTAATAAAACTATCCATATGCAATGCACTGAGTTATATCAGTTTTTAATAAAACTATCCATATGCAATGCACTGTGTTATATCAGGTTTTAATAAAACTATCCATATGCAAAGCACTGAGTTATATCAGTTTTTAATAAAACTATCCATATGCAATGCACTGAGTTATATCAGGTTTTAATAAAACTATCCATATGCAATGCACTGAGTTATATCAGTTTTTAATAAAACTATCCATATGCAATGCACTGAGTTATATCAGTTTTTAATAAGACTATCCATATGCAATGCACTGAGTTATATCAGGTTTAAATAAAACTATCCATATGCAATGCACTGAGTTATATCAGTTTTTAATAAAACTATCCATATGCAATGCACTGAGCTATATCAGGTTTTAATAAAACTATCTATATGCAATACACTGAGTTATATCAGTTTTTAATAAAACTATCCATATGCAATGCAGTGAGTTATATCAGTTTTTAATAAAACTATCCATATGCAATGCACTGAGTTATATCAGTTTTTAATAAAACTATCCATATGCAATGCAGTGAGTTATATCAGGTTTTAATAAAACTATCCATATGCAATGCAGTGAGTTATATCAGTTTTAAATAAAACTATCCATATGCAATGCACTGAGTTATATCAAGTTTTAATAAAACTATCCATATGCAATGCACTGAGTTATATCAGTTTTAAATAAAACTATCCATATGCAATGCACTGAGTTATATCAGTTTTTAATAAAACTATCCATATGTAATGCACTGAGTTATATCAGGTTTTAATAAAACTATCCATATGCAAAGCACTGAGTTCTATCAGTTTTTTATAAAACTATCCATATGCAATGCACTGAGTTATATCAGTTTTAAATAAAACTATCCATATGCAATGCAGTGAGTTATATCAGTTTTTAATAAAACTATCCATATGCAATGCACTGAGTTATATCAGTTTTTAATAAAACTATCCATATGCAATTCACTGAGTTATATCAGGTTTTAATAAAACTATCCATATGCAATGCACTGAGTTATATCAGGTTTTAATAAAACTATCCATATGCAATGCACGGAGTTATATCAGGTTTTAATAAAACTATCCATATGCAATGCACTGAGTTGTATCAGTTTTTAATAAAACTATCCATATGCAATGCAGTGAGTTGTATCAGGTTTTAATAAAACTATCCATATGCAATGCACTGAGTTATATCAGTTTTTAATAAAACTATCCATATGCAATGCACTGTGTTATATCAGGTTTTAATAAAACTATCCATATGCAAAGCACTGAGTTATATCAGTTTTTAATAAAACTATCCATATGCAATGCACTGAGTTATATCAGGTTTTAATAAAACTATCCATATGCAATGCACTGAGTTATATCAGTTTTTAATAAAACTATCCATATGCAATGCACTGAGTTATATCAGTTTTTAATAAGACTATCCATATGCAATGCACTGAGTTATATCAGGTTTAAATAAAACTATCCATATGCAATGCACTGAGTTATATCAGTTTTTAATAAAACTATCCATATGCAATGCACTGAGCTATATCAGGTTTTAATAAAACTATCTATATGCAATACACTGAGTTATATCAGTTTTTAATAAAACTATCCATATGCAATGCAGTGAGTTATATCAGTTTTTAATAAAACTATCCATATGCAATGCACTGAGTTATATCAGTTTTTAATAAAACTATCCATATGCAATGCAGTGAGTTATATCAGGTTTTAATAAAACTATCCATATGCAATGCAGTGAGTTATATCAGTTTTAAATAAAACTATCCATATGCAATGCACTGAGTTATATCAAGTTTTAATAAAACTATCCATATGCAATGCACTGAGTTATATCAGTTTTAAATAAAACTATCCATATGCAATGCACTGAGTTATATCAGTTTTTAATAAAACTATCCATATGTAATGCACTGAGTTATATCAGGTTTTAATAAAACTATCCATATGCAAAGCACTGAGTTCTATCAGTTTTTTATAAAACTATCCATATGCAATGCACTGAGTTATATCAGTTTTAAATAAAACTATCCATATGCAATGCAGTGAGTTATATCAGTTTTTAATAAAACTATCCATATACAATGCACTGAGTTATATCAGTTTTTAATAAAACTATCCATATGCAAGGCACTGAGTTATATCAGTTTTTAATAAAACTAACCAAATGCAATGCACTGAGTTATATCAGTTTTTAATAAAACTATCCATATGCAATGCAGTGAGTTATATCAGTTTTTAATAAAACGATCCATATGCAATGCACTGAGTTATATCAGTTTTTAATAAAACTATCCATATGCAATGCACTGAGTTATATCAGTTTTTAATAAAACTATCCATATGCAATGCAGTGAGTTGTATCAGTTTTTAATAAAACTATCCATATGCAATGCACTGAGTTATATTAGTTTTTAATAAAACTATCCATATGCAATGCACTGAGTTATATCAGGTTTAAATAAAACTATCCATATGCAATGCACTGATTTATATCAGTTTTTAATAAAACTCTCTGCAATGCACTGAGTTATATCAGTTTTAATAAAGCTATCAATATGCAATGCACTGAGTTATATCAGTTTTTAATAAAACTATCCATATGCAATTCACTGAGTTATATCAGGTTTTAATAAAGCTATCCATATGCAATGCACTGAGTTATATCAGGTTTTAATAAAACTATCCATATGCAACGCACGGAGTTATATCAGGTTTTAATAAAACTATCCATATGCAATGCACTGAGTTATACCAGTTTTTAATAAAACTATCCATGTGCAATGCAGTGATTTATATCAGTTTTAAATAAAACTATCCATATGCAATGCACTGAGTTATATCAGTTTTTAATAAAACTATCTATATACAATGCACTGAGTTGTATCAGGTTTTAATAAAACTATCCATATGCAATGCACTGAGTTATATCAGTTTTTAATAAAACTATCCATATGCAATGCACTGTGTTATATCAGGTTTTAATAAAACTATCCATATGCAAAGCACTGAGTTATATCAGTTTTTAATAAAACTATCCATATGCAATGCAGTGAGTTATATCAGGTTTTAATAAAACTATCCATATGCAATGCACTGAGTTATATCAGTTTTTAATAAAACTATCCATATGCAATGCACTGAGTTATATCAGTTTTTAATAAAACTATCCATATGCAATGCACTGAGTTATATCAGGTTTAAATAAAACTATCCATATGCAATGCACTGAGTTATATGCGTTTTTAATAAAACTATCCATATGCAATGCACTGAGTTATATCAGGTTTTAATAAAACTATCTATATGCAATGCAGTGAGTTATATCAGTTTTTAATAAAACTATCCATATGCAATGCAGTGAGTTATATCAGTTTTTAATAAAACTATCCATATGCAATGCACTGAGTTATATCAGTTTTTAATAAAACTATCCATATGCAATGCACTGAGTTATATCAGGTTTTAATAAAACTATCCATATGCAAGGCACTGAGTTATATCAGTTTTTAATAAAACTATCCATTTGCAATGCACTGAGTTATATTAGGTTTTAATAAAACTATCCATATGCAATGCACTGAGTTATATCAGTTTTTAATAAAACTATCCATATGCAATGCACTGAGTTATATTAGGTTTTAATAAAACTATCCATATGCAATGCACTGAGTTATATTAGGTTTTAATAAAACTATCCATTTGCAATGCACTGAGTTATATCAGTTTTTAATAAAACTATCCATATGCAATGCACTGAGTTATATCAGTTTTAAATAAAACTATCCATATGCAATGCACTGAGTTATATCAGGTTTTAATAAAACTATCCATATGCAATGCAGTGAGTTATATCAGTTTTAAATAAAACTATCCTTATGCAATGTACTGAGTTATATCAGTTTTTAATAAAACTATCCATATGCAATTGACTGAGTTATATAAGGTTTTAATAAAACTATCCATGTGCAATGCACTGAGTTATATCAGTTTTTAATAAAACTATCCATATGCAATGCACTGAGTTATATCAAGTTTTAATAAAACTATCCATATGCAATGCAGTGAGTTATATCAGTTTTAAATAAAACTATCCATATGCAATGCAGTGAGTTATATCAGTTTTTAATAAAACTATCCATATGCAATGCAGTGAGTTATATCAGTTTTTAATAAAACTATCCATATGCAATGCACTGAGTTATATCAGTTTTAAATAAAACTATCCATATGCAATGCACTGAGTTATATCAGTTTTAAATAAAACTATCCATATGCAATGCACTGACTTATATCAGTTTTTAATAAAACTATCCATATGCAATGCACTGAGTTATATCAGGTTTTAATAAAACTATCCATATGCATTGCAGTGAGTTATATCAGATTTTAATAAAACTATCCATATGCAATGCAGTGAGTTATATCATGTTTTAATAAAACTATCCATATGCAATGCAGTGAGTTATATCAGTTTTAAATAAAACTATCCATATGCAATGCAGTGAGTTATATCAAGTTTTAATAAAACTAGCCATATGCAATGCACTGAGTTATATCAGTTTTAAATAAAACTATCCATATGCAATGCACTGAGTTATATCAGTTTTTAATAAAACTATCCATATGCAATGCACTGAGTTATATCAGGTTTTAATAAAACTATCCATATGCAAAGCACTGAGTTATATCAGTTTTTTATAAAACTATCCATATGCAATGCACTGAGTTATATCAGTTTTTAATAAAACTATCCATATGCAATGCACTGAGTTATATCAGTTTTTAATAAAACTATCCATATGCAATGCACTGAGTTATATCAGTTTTTAATAAAACTATCCATATGCAAGGTACTGAGTTATATCAGTTTTTAATAAAACTAACAAAATGCAATGCACTGAGTTATATCAGTTTTTAATAAAACTATCCATATGCAATGCACTGAGTTATATCAGTTTTTAATAAAACTATCCATATGCAAGGTACTGAGTTATATCAGTTTTTAATAAAACTAACCAAATGCAATGCACTGAGTTATATCAGTTTTTAATAAAACTATCCATATGCAATGCAGTGAGTTATATCAGTTTTTAATAAAACTATCCATATGCAATGCACTGAGTTATATCAGTTTTTAATAAAACTATCCATATGCAATGCAGTGAGTTGTATCAGTTTTTAATAAAACTGTCCATATGCAATGCACTGAGTTATATCAGTTTTTAATAAAACTATTCATATGCAATGCACTGAGTTACATCAGTTTTAAATAAAACTATCCATATGCAATGCACTGAGTTATATCAGTTTTTAATAAAACTATCCATATGCAATGCACTGAGTTATATCAGTTTTTAATAAAACTATCCATATGCAATGCACTGAGTTACATCAGTTTTAAATAAAACTATCCATATGCAATGCACTGAGTTATATCAGTTTTTAATAAAACTATCCATATGCAATGCACTGAGTTATATCAGGTTTTAATAAAACTATCTATATGAAATGCACTGAGTTATATCAGTTTTTAATAAAACTATCCACATGCAATGCACTGAGTTATATCAGGTTTAAATAAAACTATCCATATGCAATGCACTCATTTATATCAGTTTTTAATAAAACTCTCCATATGCAATGCACTGAGTTATATCAGTTTTTAATAAAACTATCCATATGCAATGCACTGAGTTATATCAGTTTTTAATAAAACTATCTATATACAATGCACTGAGTTGTATCAGGTTTTAATAAAACTATCCATACGCAATGCACTGAGTTATATCAGTTTTTAATAAAACTATCCATATGCAATGCACTGAGTTATATCAGTTTTTAATAAAACTATCCATATGCAATGCACTGAGTTATATCAGGTTTTAATAAAACTATCTATACGCAAAGCACTGAGTTATATCAGTTTTTAATAAAACTATCCATATGCAATGCACTGAGTTATATCAGGTTTTAATAAAACTATCCATATGCAATGCACTGAGTTATATCAGTTTTTAATAAAACTATCCATATGCAATGCACTGAGTTATATCAAGTTTTAATAAAACTATCCATATGCAATGCACTGAGTTATATCAGTTTTTAATAAAACTATCCATATGCAATGCACTGAGTTATATCAGGTTTTAATAAAACTATCCATATGCAATGCACTGAGTTATATCAGTTTTTAATAAAACTATCCATATGCAATGCACTGAGTTATATCAGGTTTTAATAAAACTATCCATATGCAATGCACTGAGTTATATCAGGTTTTAATAAAACTATCCATATGCAATGCACTGAGTTATATCAGGTTTTAATAAAAAAATCCATATGCAATGCACTGAGTTATATCAGTTTTTAATAAAACTATCCATATGCAATGCACTGAGTTATATCAGGTTTTAACAAAACTATCCATATGCAATGCACTGAGTTATATCAGTTTTTAATAAAACTACCCATATGCAATGCCCTGAGTTATATCAGTTTTTAATAAAACTATACATATGCAATGCACTGAGTTATATCAGTTTTTAATAAAACTACCCATATGCAATGCCCTGAGTTATATCAGTTTTTAATAAAACTATCCATATGCAATGCACTGAGTTATATCAGTTTTTAATAAAACTATCCATATGCAATGCACTGAGTTATATCAGGTTTTAATAAAACTATCCATATGCAATGCACTGAGTTATATCAGTTTTTAATAAAACTATCCATATGCAATGCACTGAGTTATATCAGGTTTTAATAAAACTATCCATATGCAATGCACTGAGTTATATCAGTTTTTAATAAAACTACCCATATGCAATGCCCTGAGTTATATCAGGTTTTAATAAAAAAATCCATATGCAATGCACTGAGTTATATCAGTTTTTAATAAAACTATCCATATGCAATGCACTGAGTTATATCAGGTTTTAATAAAACTATCCATATGCAATGCACTGAGTTATATCAGGTTTTAATAAAACTATCCATATGCAGTGCACTGAGTTATATCAGTTTTTAATAAAACTATCCATATGCAATGCACTGAGTTATATCAGGTTTTAATAAAACTATCCATATGCAATGCACTGAGTTATATGCGTTTTTAATAAAACTATCCATATGCAATGCACTGAGTTATATCAGTTTTTAATAAAACTATCCATATGCAATGCACTGAGTTATATCAGTTTTTAATAAACCTATCCATATGTAATGCACTGAGTTATATCAGGTTTTAATAAAACTATCCATATGCAATGCACTGAGCTATATCAGTTTTTAATAAAACTATCCATATGCAATGCACTGAGTTATATCAGTTTTCAATAAAACTAACCAAATGCAATGCACTGAGTTATATCAGTTTTTAATAAAACTATCCATATGCAATGCACTGAGTTATATCAGTTTTTAATAAAACTATCCAGATGCAATGCACTGAGTTATACCAGTTTTTAATAAAACTACCCATATGCAATGCCCTGAGTTATATCAGTTTTTAATAAAACTATCCATATTCAATGCAGTGAGTTATATCAGTTTTTAATAAAACTATCCATATGCAATGCACTGAGTTATATCAGTTTTTAATAAAACTATCCATATGCAATGCACTGAATTATATCAGTTTTTAATAAAACTATCCATATGCAATGCACTGAGTTATATCAGTTTTTAATAAAACTATCCATATGCAATGCACTGAGTTATATCAGGTTTTAATAAAACTATCCATATGCAATGCACTGAGTTATATCAGTTTTTAATAAAACTATCCATATGCAATGCACTGAGTTATATCAGGTTTTAATAAAACTATCCATATGCAATGCACTGAGTTATATGCGTTTTTAATAAAACTATCCATATGCAATGCACTGAGTTATATCAGTTTTTAATAAAACTATCCATATGCAATGCACTGAGTTATATCAGTTTTTAATAAACCTATCCATATGCAATGCACTGAGTTATATCAGGTTTTAATAAAACTATCCATTTGCAATGCACTGAGCTATATCAGTTTTTAATAAAACTATCCATATGAAATGCACTGAGTTATATCAGTTTTTAATAAAACTAACCAAATGCAATGCACTGAGTTATATCAGTTTTTAATAAAACTATCCATATGCATTGCACTGAGTTATATCAATTTTTAATAAAACTATCCATATGCAATGCACTGAGTTATACCAGTTTTTAATAAAACTACCCATATGCAATGCCCTGAGTTATATCAGTTTTTAATAAAACTATCCATATTCAATGCAGTGAGTTATATCAGTTTTTAATAAAACTATCCATATGCAATGCACTGAGTTATATCAGTTTTTAATAAAACTATCCATATGCAATGCACTGAGTTATATCAGTTTTTAATAAAACTATCCATATGCAATGCACTGAGTTATATCAGTTTTTAATAAAAATATCCATATGCAATGCACTGAGTTATATCAGGTTTTAATAAAACTATCCATATGCAATGCATGGAGTTATATCAGTTTTTAATAAAACTATCCATATGCAATGCAGTGAGTTATATCAGTTTTTAATAAAACTATCCATATGCAATGCACTGAGTTATATCAATTTTTAATAAAACTATCCATATGCAATGCACTGAGTTATACCAGTTTTTAATAAAACTACCCATATGCAATGCCCTGAGTTATATCAGTTTTAAATAAAACTTTCCATATTCAATGCTGTGAGTTATATCAGTTTTTAATAAAACTATCCATATGCAATGCACTGAGTTATATCAGTTTTTAATAAAACTATCCATATGCAATGCACTGAGTTATATCAGTTTTAAATAAAACTATCCATATGCAATGCACTGAGTTATATCAAGTTTTAATAAAACTATCCATATGCAATGCACGGAGTTATATCAGTTTTTAATAAAACTATCCATATGCAATGCACTGAGTTATATCAGGTTTTAATAAAACTATCCATATGCAATGCACTGAGTTATATCAGGTTTTAATAAAACTATCCATATGCAATGCACTGAGTTATATCAGTTTTTAATAAAACTATCCATATGCAATGCAGTGAGTTATATCCGTTTTTAATAAAACTATCCATATGCAATGCCTTGAGTTATATCCGTTTTTAATAAAACTATCCATATGCAATGCACTGAGTTATATCAGTTTTTAATAAAACTATCCATATGCAATGCACTGAGTTATATCAGGTTTTAATAAAACTATCCATACGCAATGCACTGAGTTATATCAGGTTTTAATAAAACTATCCATATGCAATGCACGGAGTTATATCAGTTTTTAATAAAACTATCCATATGCAATGCAGTGAGTTATATCAGTTTTTAATAAAACTACCCATATGCAATGCCCTGATTTATATCAGTTTTTAATAAAACTATCCATATTCAATGCAGTGAGTTATATCAGTTTTTAATAAAACTATCCATATGCAATGCACTGAGTTATATCAGTTTTTAATAAAACTATCCATATGCAATGCACTGAGTTATATCAGTTTTTAATAAAACTATCCATATGCAATGCACTGAGTTATATCAAGCTTTAATAAAACTATCCATATGCAATGCACTGAGTTATATCAGTTTTTAATAAAACTATCCATATGCAATGCACTGAGTTATATCAGTTTTTAATAAAACTATCCATATGCAATGCACTGAGTTATATCAGTTTTTAATAAAGCTATCCATATGCAATGCACTGAGTTATATCAGTTTTTAATAAAGCTATCCATATGCAATGCACTGAGTTATATCAGGTTTTAATAAAACTATCCATATGCAATGCACTGAGTTATATCAGTTTTTAATAAAACTATCCATATGCAATGCAGTGAGTTATATCAGGTTTTAATAAAACTATCCATATGCAATGCACTGAGTTATATCAGTTTTTAATAAAACTATCCATATGCAATGCACTGAGTTATATCAGGTTTTAATAAAACTATCCATATGCAATGCACTGAGTTATATCAGTTTTTACTAAAACTATCCATATGCAATGCACTGAGTTATATCAGGTTTTAATAAAACTATCCATATGCAATGCACTGAGTTATATGCGTTTTTAATAAAACTATCCATATGCAATGCACTGAGTTATATCAGTTTTTAATAAAACTATCCATATGCAATGCACTGAGTTATATCAGTTTTTAATAAACCTATCCATATGCAATGCACTGTTTTAATAAAACTATCCATATGCAATGCACTGAGCTATATCAGTTTTTAATAAAACTATCCATATGCAATGCAGTGAGTTATATCAGGTTTTAATAAAACTATCCATATGCAATGCACTGAGTTATATCAGTTTTTAATAAAACTATCCATATGCAATGCACTGAGTTATATCAGGTTTTAATAAAACTACCCATATGCAATGCACTGAGTTATATCAGTTTTTAATAAAACTATCCATATGCAATGCACTGAGTTATATCAGGTTTTAACAAAACTATCCATATGCAATGCACTGAGTTATATGCGTTTTTAATAAAACTATCCATATGCAATGCACTGAATTATATCAGTTTTTAATAAAACTATCCATATGCAATGCACTAAGTTATATCAGTTTTTAATAAACCTATCCATATGCAATGCACTGAGTTATATCAGGTTTTAATAAAACTATCCATATGCAATGCACTGAGTTATATCAGTTTTTAAAAAAACTATCCATATGCAATGCACTGAGTTATATCAGTTTTTAATAAAACTAACCAAATGCAATGCACTGAGTTATATCAGTTTTTAATAAAACTGTTCATATGCAATGCACTGAGTTATATCAGTTTTTAATAAAACTATCCATATGCAATGCACTGAGTTATATCAGTTTTTAATTAAACTAACCAAATGCAATGCACTGAGTTATATCAGGTTTTAATAAAACTATCCATATGCAATGCACTGAGTTATATCAGGTTTTAATAAAACTATCCATATGCAATGCACTGAGTTATATCAGTTTTTAATAAAACTATCCATATGCAATGCACTGAGTTATATCAGTTTTTAATAAAACTATCCATATGCAATGCACTGAGTTATATCAGGCTTTAATAAAACTATCCATATGAAATGCACTGAGTTATATCAGTTTTTAATAAAACTATCCATATGCAATGCACTGAGTTATATCAGGTTTTAATAAAACTATCCATATGCAATGCACGGAGTTATATCAGTTTTTAATAAAACTATCCATATGCAATGCAGTGAGTTATATCAGTTTTTAATAAAACTATCTATATGCAATGCACTGAGTTATATCAATTTTTAATAAAACTATCCATATGCAATGCACTGAGTTATATCAGTTTTTAATAAAACTACCCATATGCAATGCCCTGAGTTATATCAGTTTTTAATAAAACTATCCATATTCAATGCAGTGAGTTATATCAGTTTTTAATAAAACTATCCATATGCAATGCACTGAGTTATATCAGTTTTTAATAAAACTATCCATATGCAATGCACTGAGTTATATCAGTTTTTAATAAAACTATCCATATGCAATGCACTGAGTTATATCAAGTTTTAATAAAACTATCCATATGCAATGCACTGAGTTATATCAGTTTTTAATAAAACTATCCATATGCAATGCACTGAGTTATATCAGGTTTTAATAAAACTATCCATATGCAATGCACTCAGTTATATCAGTTTTTAATAAAGCTATCCATATGCAATGCACTGCGTTATATCAGGTTTTAATAAAACTATCCATATGCAATGCACTGAGTTATATCAGGTTTTAATAAAACTATCCATATGCAATGCACTGAGTTATATCAGTTTTTAATAAAACTATCCATATGCAATGCAGTGAGTTATATCAGGTTTTAATAAAAATATCCATATGCAATGCACTGAGTTATATCAGTTTTTAATAAAACTATCCATATGCAATGCACTGAGTTATATCAGGTTTTAATAAAACTATCCATATGCAATGCACTGAGTTATATCAGTTTTTAATAAAACTATCCATATGCAATGCACTGAGTTATATCAGGTTTTAATAAAACTATCCGTATGCAATGCACTGAGTTATATGCGTTTTTAATAAAACTATCCATATGCAATGCACTGAGTTATATCAGTTTTTAATAACACTATCCATATGCAATGCACTGAGTTATATCAGTTTTTAATAAACCTATCCATATGCAATGCACTGAGTTATATCAGGTTTTAATAAAACTATCCATATGCAATGCACTGAGCTATATCAGTTTTTAATAAAACTATCCATATGCAATGCAGTGAGTTATATCAGGTTTTAATAAAACTATCCATATGCAATGCACTGAGTTATATCAGTTTTTAATAAAACTATCCATATGCAATGCACTGAGTTATATCAGGTTTTAATAAAACTAGCCATATGCAATGCACTGAGTTATATCAGTTTTTAATAAAACTATCCATATGCAATGCACTGAGTTATATCAGGTTTTAACAAAACTATCCATATGCAATGCACTGAGTTATATGCGTTTTTAAGAAAACTATCCATATGCAATGCACTGAATTATATCAGTTTTTAATAAAACTATCCATATGCAATGCACTAAGTTATATCAGTTTTTAATAAACCTATCCATATGCAATGCACTGAGTTATATCAGGTTTTAATAAAACTATCCATATGCAATGCACTGAGTTATATAAGTTTTTAAAAAAACTATCCATATGCAAGGCACTGAGTTATATCAGTTTTTAATAAAACTAACCAAATGCAATGCACTGAGTTATATCAGTTTTTAATAAAACTATTCATATGCAATGCACTGAGTTATATCAGTTTTTAATAAAACTATCCATATGCAATGCACTAAGTTATATCAGTTTTTAATAAAACTAACCAAATGCAATGCACTGTGTTATATCAAGTTTTAATAAAACTATCCATATGCAATGCACTGAGTTATATCAGGTTTTAATAAAACTATCAATATGCAATGCACTGAGTTATATCAGTTTTTAATAAAACTATCCATATGCAATGCACTGAGTTATATCAGTTTTTAATAAAACTATCCATATGCAGAGCACTGAGTTATATCAGGTTTTAATAAAACTATCCATATGAAATGCACTGAGTTATATCAGTTTTTAATAAAACAATCCATATGCAATGCACTGAGTTATATCAGGTTTTAATAAAACTATCCATATGCAATGCACGGAGTTATATCAGTTTTTAATAAAACTATTTATATGCAATGCAGTGAGTTATATCAGTTTTTAATAAAACTATCTATATGCAATGCACTGAGTTATATCAATTTTTAATAAAACTATCCATATGCAATGCACTGAGTTATATCAGTTTTTAATAAAACTACCCATATGCATTGCACTGAGTTATATCAGTTTTTAATAAAACTATCCATATTCAATGCAGTGAGTTATATCAGTTTTTAATAAAACTATCCATATGCAATGCACTGAGTTATATCAGTTTTTAATAAAACTATCCATATGCAATGCACTGAGTTATATCAGTTTTTAATAAAACTATCCATATGCAATGCACTGAGTTATATCAAGTTTTAATAAAACTATCCATATGCAATGCACTGAAATATATCAGTTTTTAATAAAACTGTCCATATGCAATGCACTGAGTTATATCAGGTTTTAATAAAACTATCCATATGCAATGCACTGAGTTATATCAGTTTTTAATAAAACTATCCATATGCAATGCACTGAGTTATATCAGGTTTTAATAAAACTATCCATATGCAATGCACTGAGTTATATCAGGTTTTAATAAAACTATCCATATGCAATGCACTGAGTTATATCAGTTTTTAATAAAACTATCCATATGCAATGCAGTGAGTTATATCAGGTTTTAATAAAACTATCCATATGCAATGCACTGAGTTATATCAGTTTTTAATAAAACTATCCATATGCAATGCACTGAGTTATATCAGTTTTTAATAAAACTATCCATATGCAATGCACTGAGTTATATCAGTTTTTAATAAAACTATCCATATGCAATGCACTGAGTTATATCAAGTTTTAATAAAACTATCCATATGCAATGCACGGAGTTATATCAGTTTTTAATAAAACTATCCATATGCAATGCAGTGAGTTATATCAGTTTTTAATAAAACTATCCATATGCAATGCACTGAGTTATATCAATTTTTAATAAAACTATCCATATGCAATGCACTGAGTTATATCAGTTTTTAATAAAACTACCCATATGCAATGCCGTGAGTTATATCAGTTTTTAATAAAACTATCCATATTCAATGCAGTGAGTTATATCAGTTTTTAATAAAACTATCCATATGCAATGCACTGAGTTATATCAGTTTTTAATAAAACTATCCATATGCAATGCACTGAGTTATATCAGTTTTTAATAAAACTATCCATATGCAATGCACTGAGTTATATCAAGTTTTAATAAAACTATCCATATGCAATGCACTGAGTTATATCAGTTTTTAATAAAACTATCCATATGCAATGCACTGAGTTATATCAGGTTTTAACAAAACTATCCATATGCAATGCACTGAGTTATATGCGTTTTTAATAAAACTATCCATATGCAATGCACTGAATTATATCAGTTTTTAATAAAACTATCAGTTTTTAAAAAAACTATCCATATGCAATGCACTGAGTTATATCAGTTTTTAATAAAACTAACCAAATGCAATGCACTGAGTTATATCAGTTTTTAATAAAACTGTTCATATGCAATGCACTGAGTTATATCAGTTTTTAATAAAACTATCCATATGCAATGCACTGAGTTATATCAGTTTTTAATTAAACTAACCAAATGCAATGCACTGAGTTATATCAGGTTTTAATAAAACTATCCATATGCAATGCACTGAGTTATATCAGGTTTTAATAAAACTATCCATATGCAATGCACTGAGTTATATCAGTTTTTAATAAAACTATCCATATGCAATGCACTGAGTTATATCAGTTTTTAATAAAACTATCCATATGCAATGCACTGAGTTATATCAGGCTTTAATAAAACTATCCATATGAAATGCACTGAGTTATATCAGTTTTTAATAAAACTATCCATATGCAATGCACTGAGTTATATCAGGTTTTAATAAAACTATCCATATGCAATGCACGGAGTTATATCAGTTTTTAATAAAACTATCCATATGCAATGCAGTGAGTTATATCAGTTTTTAATAAAACTATCTATATGCAATGCACTGAGTTATATCAATTTTTAATAAAACTATCCATATGCAATGCACTGAGTTATATCAGTTTTTAATAAAACTACCCATATGCAATGCCCTAAGTTATATCAGTTTTTAATAAAACTATCCATATTCAATGCAGTGAGTTATATCAGTTTTTAATAAAACTATCCATATGCAATGCACTGAGTTATATCAGTTTTTAATAAAACTATCCATATGCAATGCACTGAGTTATATCAGTTTTTAATAAAACTATCCATATGCAATGCACTGAGTTATATCAAGTTTTAATAAAACTATCCATATGCAATGCACTGAGTTATATCAGTTTTTAATAAAGCTATCCATATGCAATGCACTGCGTTATATCAGGTTTTAATAAAACTATCCATATGCAATGCACTGAGTTATATCAGGTTTTAATAAAACTATCCATATGCAATGCACTGAGTTATATCAGTTTTTAATAAAACTATCCATATGCAATGCAGTGAGTTATATCAGGTTTTAATAAAAATATCCATATGCAATGCACTGAGTTATATCAGTTTTTAATAAAACTATCCATATGCAATGCACTGAGTTATATCAGGTTTTAATAAAACTATCCATATGCAATGCACTGAGTTATATCAGTTTTTAATAAAACTATCCATATGCAATGCACTGAGTTATATCAGGTTTTAATAAAACTATCCATATGCAATGCACTGAGTTATATGCGTTTTTAATAAAACTATCCATATGCAATGCACTGAGTTATATCAGTTTTTAATAACACTATCCATATGCAATGCACTGAGTTATATCAGTTTTTAATAAACCTATCCATATGCAATGCACTGAGTTATATCAGGTTTTAATAAAACTATCCATATGCAATGCACTGAGCTATATCAGTTTTTAATAAAACTATCCATATGCAATGCAGTGAGTTATATCAGGTTTTAATAAAACTATCCATATGCAATGCACTGAGTTATATCAGTTTTTAATAAAACTATCCATATGCAATGCACTGAGTTATATCAGGTTTTAATAAAACTAGCCATATGCAATGCACTGAGTTATATCAGTTTTTAATAAAACTATCCATATGCAATGCACTGAGTTATATCAGGTTTTAACAAAACTATCCATATGCAATGCACTGAGTTATATGCGTTTTTAATAAAACTATCCATATGCAATGCACTGAATTATATCAGTTTTTAATAAAACTATCCATATGCAATGCACTAAGTTATATCAGTTTTTAATAAACCTATCCATATGCAATGCACTGAGTTATATCAGGTTTTAATAAAACTATCCATATGGAATGCACTGAGTTATATCAGTTTTTAAAAAAACTATCCATATGCAATGCACTGAGTTATATCAGTTTTTAATAAAACTAACCAAATGCAATGCACTGAGTTATATCAGTTTTTAATAAAACTATTCATATGCAATGCACTGAGTTATATCAGTTTTTAATAAAACTATCCATATGCAATGCACTAAGTTATATCAGTTTTTAATAAAACTAACCAAATGCAATGCACTGAGTTATATCAAGTTTTAATAAAACTATCCATATGCAATGCACTGAGTTATATCAGGTTTTAATAAAACTATCCATATGCAATGCACTGAGTTATATCAGTTTTTAATAAAACTATCCATATGCAATGCACTGAGTTATATCAGTTTTTAATAAAACTATCCATATGCAGAGCACTGAGTTATATCAGGTTTTAATAAAACTATCCATATGAAATGCACTGAGCTATATCAGTTTTTAATAAAACTATCCATATGCAATGCACTGAGTTATATCAGGTTTTAATAAAACTATCCATATGCAATGCACGGAGTTATATCAGTTTTTAATAAAACTATTTATATGCAATGCAGTGAGTTATATCAGTTTTTAATAAAACTATCTATATGCAATGCACTGAGTTATATCAATTTTTAATAAAACTATCCATATGCAATGCACTGAGTTATATCAGTTTTTAATAAAACTACACATATGCATTGCACTGAGTTATATCAGTTTTTAATAAAACTATCCATATTCAATGCAGTGAGTTATATCAGTTTTTAATAAAACTATCCATATGCAATGCACTGAGTTATATCAGTTTTTAATAAAACTATCCATATGCAATGCACTGAGTTATATCAGTTTTTAATAAAACTATCCATATGCAATGCGCTGCGTTATATCAAGTTTTAATAAAACTATCCATATGCAATGCACTGAGTTATATCAGTTTTTAATAAAACTATCCATATGCAATGCACTGAGTTATATCAGGTTTTAATAAAACTATCCATATGCAATGCACTGAGTTATATCAGTTTTTAATAAAACTATCCATATGCAATGCACTGAGTTATATCAGGTTTTAATAAAACTATCCATATGCAATGCACTGAGTTATATCAGGTTTTAATAAAACTATCCATATGCAATGCACTGAGTTATATCAGTTTTTAATAAAACTATCCATATGCAATGCAGTGAGTTATATCAGGTTTTAATAAAACTATCCATATGCAATGCACTGAGTTATATCAGTTTTTAATAAAACTATCCATATGCAATGCACTGAGTTATATCAGTTTTTAATAAAACTATCCATATGCAATGCACTGAGTTATATCAGTTTTTAATAAAACTATCCATATGCAATGCACTGAGTTATATCAGTTTTTAATAAAACTATCCATATGCAATGCACTGAGTTATATCAAGTTTTAATAAAACTATCCATATGCAATGCACGGAGTTATATCAGTTTTTAATAAAACTATCCATATGCAATGCAGTGAGTTATATCAGTTTTTAATAAAACTATCCATATGCAATGCACTGAGTTATATCAATTTTTAATAAAACTATCCATATGCAATGCACTGAGTTATATCAGTTTTTAATAAAACTACCCATATGCAATGCCCTGAGTTATATCAGTTTTTAATAAAACTATCCATATTCAATGCAGTGAGTTATATCAGTTTTTAATAAAACTATCCATATGCAATGCACTGAGTTATATCAATTTTTAATAAAACTATCCATATGCAATGCATTGAGTTATATCAGTTTTTAATAAAACTATCCATATGCAATGCACTGAGTTATATCAAGTTTTAATAAAACTATCCATATGCAATGCACTGAGTTATATCAGTTTTTAATAAAACTATCCATATGCAATGCACTGAGTTATATCAGGTTTTAATAAAACTATCCATATGCAATGCACTGAGTTATATCAGTTTTTAATAAAACTATCCATATGCAATGCACTGAGTTATATCAGGTTTTAATAAAACTATCCATATGCAATGCACTGAGTTATATCAGGTTTTAATAAAACTATCCATATGCAATGCACTGAGTTATATCAGTTTTTAATAAAACTATCCATATGCAATGCAGTGAGTTATATCAGGTTTTAATAAAAATATCCATATGCAATGCACTGAATTATATCAGTTTTTAATAAAACTATCCATATGCAATGCACTGAGTTATATAAGGTTTTAATAAAACTATCCATATGCAATGCACTGAGTTATATCAGTTTTTAATAAAACTATCCATATGCAATGCACTGAGTTATATCAGTTTTTAATAAAACTATCCATATGCAATGCACTGAGTTATATGCGTTTTTATTAAAACTATCCATATGCAATGCACTGAGTTATATCAGTTTTTAATAAAACTATCCATATGCATGGCGCTGAGTTATATCAGTTTTTAATAAACCTATCCATATGCAATGCACTGAGTTATATCAGGTTTTAATAAAACTATCCATATGCAATGCACTGAGCTATATCAGTTTTTAATAAAACTATCCATATGCAATGCAGTGAGTTATATCAGGTTTTAATAAAACTATCCATATGCAATGCACTGAGTTATATCAGTTTTTAATAAAACTATCCATATGCAATGCACTGAGTTATATCAGGTTTTAAAAAAACTACTCATATGCAATGCACTGAGTTATATCAGTTTTTAATAAAACTATCCATATGCAATGCACTGAGTTATATCAGGTTTTAACAAAACTATCCATATGCAATGCACTGAGTTATATGCGTTTTTAATAAAGCTATCCATATGCAATGCACTGAATTATATCAGTTTTTAATAAAACTATCCATATGCAATGCAGTGAGTTATATCAGTTTTAAATAAAACTATCCATATGCAATGCACTGAGTTATATCAGTTTTTAATAAAACTATCCATATGCAATGCACTGAGTTATATCAGTTTTTAATAAAACTATCCATATGCAATGCACTGAGTTATATCAGGTTTTAATAAAACTATCCATATGAAATGCACTGAGTTATATCAGTTTTTAATAAAACTATCCATATGCAATGCACTGAGTTATATCAATTTTTAATAAAACTATCCATATGCAATGCACTGAGTTATACCAGTTTTTAATAAAACTACCCATATGCAATGCCCTGAGTTATATCAGTTTTAAATAAAACTTTCCATATTCAATGCAGTGAGTTATGTCAGTTTTTAATAAAACTATCCATATGCAATGCACTGAGTTATATCAGTTTTTAATAAAACTATCCATATGCAATGCACTGAGTTATATCAGTTTTTAATAAAACTATCCATATGCAATGCACTGAGTTATATCAAGTTTTAATAAAACTATCCATATGCAATGCAGTGAGTTATATCAGTTTTTAATAAAACTATCCATATGCAATGCAGTGAGTTATATCAGTTCTTAATAAAACTATCCATATGCAATGCACTGAGTTATATCAATTTTTAATAAAACTATCCATATGCAATGCACTGAGTTATATCAGTTTTTAATAAAACTACCCATATGCAATGCCCTGAGTTATATCAGTTTTTAATAAAACTGTCCATGTTCAATGCAGTGAGTTATATCAGTTTTTAATAAAACTATCCATATGCAATGCACTGAGTTATATCAGTTTTTAATAAAAATATCCATATGCAATGCGGTGAGTTATATCAGGTTTTAATAAAAATATCCATATGCAATGCACTGAGTTATATCAGTTTTTAATAAAACTATCCATATGCAATGCACTGAGTTATATCAGTTTTTAATAAAACTATCCATATGCAATGCACTGAGTTATATCAGTTTTTAATAAAACTATCCATATGCAATGCACTGAGTTATATCAAGTTTTAATAAAACTATCCATATGCAATGCACTGAGTTATATCAGTTTTTAATAAAACTGTCCATATGCAATGCACTGAGTTATATCAGGTTTTAATAAAACTATCCATATGCAATGCACTGAGTTATATCAGTTTTTAATAAAACTATCCATATGCAATGCACTGAGTTATATCAGGTTTTAATAAAACTATCCATATGCAATGCACTGAGTTATATCAGGTTTTAATAAAACTATCCATATGCAATGCACTGAGTTATATCAGTTTTTAATAAAAATATCCATATGCAATGCGGTGAGTTATATCAGGTTTTAATAAAAATATCCATATGCAATGCACTGAGTTATATCAGTTTTTAATAAAACTATCCATATGCAATGCACAGAGTTATATCAGGTTTTAATAAAACTATCCATATGCAATGCACTGAGTTATATCAGTTTTTAGTAAAACTATCCATATGCAATGCACTTAATTATATCAGGTTTTAATAAAACTATCCATATGCAATGCACTGAGTTATATGCGTTTTTAATAAAACTATCCATATGCAATGCACTGAGTTATATCAGTTTTTAATAAAACTATCCATATGCAATGCACTGAGTTATATCAGTTTTTAATAAACCTATCCATATGCAATGCACTGAGTTAGATCAGGTTTTAATAAAACTATCCATATGCAATGCACTGAGCTATATCAGTTTTTAATAAAACTATCATATGCAATGCAGTGAGTTATATCAGGTTTTAATAAAACTATCCATATGCAATGCACTGAGTTATATCAGTTTTTAATAAAACTATCCATATGCAATGCACTGAGTTATATCAGGTTTTAATAAAACTACCCATATGCAATGCACTGAGTTATATCAGTTTTTAATAAAACTATCCATATGCAATGCACTAAGTTATATCAGGTTTTAACAAAACTATCCATATGCAATGCACTGAGTTATATACGTTTTTAATAAAACTATCCATATGCAATGCACTGAGTTATATCAGTTTTTAATAAAACTATCCATATGCAATGCACTGAGTTATATCAGTTTTTAATAAACCTATCCATATGCAATGCACTGAGTTATATCAGGTTTTAATAAAACTATCCATATGCAATGCGCTGAGTTATATCAGTTTTTAAAAAAACTATTCATATGCAATGCACTGAGTTATGTCAGTTTTTAATAAAACTAACCAAATGCAATGCACTGAGTTATATCAGTTTTTAATAAAACTATCCATATGCAATGCACTGAGTTATATCAGGTTTTAATAAAACTATCCATATGAAATGCACTGAGTTATATCAGTTTTTAATAAAACTATCCATATACAATGCACTGAGTTATATCAGGTTTTAATAAAACTATCCATATGCAATGCACGGAGTTATATCTGTTTTTAATAAAACTATCCATATGCAATGCAGTGAGTTATATCAGTTTTTAATAAAACTATGTATATGCAATGCACTGAGTTATATCAATTTTTAATAAAACTATCCATATGCAATGCACTGAGTTATATCAGTTTTTAATAAAACTACCCATATGCAATGCCCTGAGTTATATCAGTTTTTAATAAAACTATCCATATTCAATGCAGTGAGTTATATCAGTTTTTAATAAAACTATCCATATGCAATGCAGTGAGTTATATCAGTTTTTAATAAAACTATCCATATGCAATGCACTGAGTTATATCAGTTTTTAATAAAACTATCCATATGCAATGCACTGAGTTATATCAAGTTTTAATAAAACTATCCATATGCAATGCACTGAGTTATATCAGTTTTTAATAAAACTATCCATATGCAATGCACTGAGTTATATCAGGTTTTAATAAAACTATCCATATGCAATGCACTGAGTTATATCAGGTTTTAATAAAACTATCCATATGCAATGCACTGAGTTATATCAGTTTTTAATAAAACTATCCATATGCAATGCAGTGAGTTATATCCGTTTTTAATAAAACTATCCATATGTATCCATATGCAATGCACTGAGTTATATCAGTTTTTAATAAAACTATCCATATGCAATGCACTGAGTTATATCAGGTTTTAATAAAACTATCCATATGCAATGCACTGAGTTATATCAGTTTTTAATAAAACTATCCATATGCAATGCACTGAGTTATATCAGGTTTTAATAAAACTATCCATATGCAATGCACTGAGTTATATCAGGTTTTAATAAAACTATCCATATGCAATGCAGTGAGTTATATCAGGTTTTAATAAAACTATCCATATGCAATACACTGAGTTATATCAGTTTTTAATAAAACTATCCATATGCAATGCACTGAGTTATATCAGTTTTTAATAAAACTATCCATATGCAATGCACTGAGTTATATCAATTTTTAATAAAACTATCCATATGCAATGCACTGAGTTATATCAGTTTTTAATAAAACTATCCATATGCAATGCACTGAGTTATATCAAGTTTTAATAAAACTATCCATATGCAATGCACTGAGTTATATCAGTTTTTAATAAAACTATCCATATGCAATGCACTGAGTTATATCAGGTTTTAATAAAACTATCCATATGCAATGCACTGAGTTATATCAGGTTTTAATAAAACTATCCATATGCAATGCACGGAGTTATATCAGTTTTTAATAAAACTATCCATATGCAATGCAGTGAGTTATATCAGGTTTTAATAAAACTATCCATATGCAATACACTGAGTTATATCAGTTTTTAATAAAACTATCCATATGCAATGCACTGAGTTATACCAGTTTTTAATAAAACTACCCATATGCAATGCCCTGAGTTATATCAGTTTTAAATAAAACTATCCATATTCAATGCACTGAGTTATATCAGTTTTTAATAAAACTATCCATATGCAATGCACTGAGTTATATCAGGTTTTAATAAAACTATCCATATGCAATGCACTGAGTTATATCAGTTTTTAATAAAACTATCCATATGCAATGCGGTGAGTTATATCAGGTTTTAATAAAAATATCCATATGCAATGCACTGAGTTATATCAGTTTTTAATAAAACTATCCATATGCAATGCACTGAGTTATATCAGGTTTTAATAAAACTATCCATATGCAATGCACTGAGTTATATCAGTTTTTAATAAAACTATCCATATGCAATGCACTTAATTATAGCAGGTTTTAATAAAACTATCCATATGCAATGCACTGAGTTATATGCGTTTTTAATAAAACTATCCATATGCAATGCACTGAGTTATATCAGTTTTTAATAAAACTATCCATATGCAATGCACTGAGTTATATCAGTTTTTAATAAACCTATCCATATGCAATGCACTGAGTTATATCAGGTTTTAATAAAACTATCCATATGCAATGCACTGAGCTATATCAGTTTTTAATAAAACTATCCATATGCAATGCAGTGAGTTATATCAGGTTTTAATAAAACTATCCATATGCAATGCACTGAGTTATATCAGTTTTTAATAAAACTATCCATATGCAATGCACTGAGTTATATCAGGTTTTAATAAAACTACCCATATGCAATGCACTGAGTTATATCAGTTTTTAATAAAACTATCCATATGCAATGCACTGAGTTATATCAGGTTTTAACAAAACTATCCATATGCAATGCACTGAGTTATATACGTTTTTAATAAAACTATCCATATGCAATGCACTGAGTTATATCAGTTTTTAATAAAACTATCCATATACAATGCACTGAGTTATATCAGTTTTTAATAAACCTATCCATATGCAATGCACTGAGTTATATCAGGTTTTAATAAAACTATCCATATGCAATGCGCTGAGTTATATCAGTTTTTAAAAAAACTATTCATATGCAATGCACTGAGTTATGTCAGTTTTTAATAAAACTAACCAAATGCAATGCACTGAGTTATATCAGTTTTTAATAAAACTATCCATATGCAATGCACTGAGTTATATCAGTTTTTAATAAAACTATCCATATGCAATGCACTGAGTTATATCAGTTTTTAATAAAACTATCCATATGCAATGCACTGAGTTATATCAGTTTTTAATAAAACTATCCATATGCAATGCACTGAGTTATATCAAGTTTTAATAAAACTATCCATATGCAATGCACTGAGTTATATCAGTTTTTAATAAAACTATCCATATGCAATGCACTGAGTTATATCAGGTTTTAATAAAACTATCCATATGCAATGCACTGAGTTATATCAGTTTTTAATAAAACTATCCATATGCAATGCACTGAGTTATATCAGGTTTTAATAAAACTATCCATATGCAATGCACTGAGTTATATCAGGTTTTAATAAAACTATCCATATGCAATGCAGTGAGTTATATCAGGTTTTAATAAAACTATCCATATGCAATACACTGAGTTATATCAGTTTTTAATAAAACTATCCATATGCAATGCACTGAGTTATATCAGTTTTTAATAAAACTATCCATATGCAATGCACTGAGTTATATCAATTTTTAATAAAACTATCCATATGCAATGCACTGAGTTATATCAGTTTTTAATAAAACTATCCATATGCAATGCACTGAGTTATATCAAGTTTTAATAAAACTATCCATATGCAATGCACTGAGTTATATCAGTTTTTAATAAAACTATCCATATGCAATGCACTGAGTTATATCAGGTTTTAATAGAACTATCCATATGCAATGCACTGAGTTATATCAGTTTTTAATAAAACTACCCATATGCAATGCCCTGAGTTATATCAGTTTTTAATAAAACTATCCATATTCAATGCAGTGAGTTATATCAGTTTTTAATAAAACTATCCATATGCAATGCACTGAGTTATATCAGTTTTTAATAAAACTATCCATATGCAATGCACTGAGTTATATCAAGTTTTAATAAAACTATCCATATGCAATGCACTGAGTTATATCAGTTTTTAATAAAACTATCCATATGCAATGCACTGAGTTATATCAGGTTTTAATAAAACTATCCATATGCAATGCACTGAGTTATATCAGGTTTTAATAAAACTATCCATATGCAATGCACTGAGTTATATCAGTTTTTAATAAAACTATCCATATGCAATGCAGTGAGTTATATCCGTTTTTAATAAAACTATCCATATGCAATGCCTTGAGTTATATCCGTTTTTAATAAAACTATCCATATGCAATGCAGTGAGTTATATCAGTTTTTAATAAAACTATCCATATGCAATGCACTGAGTTATATCAGGTTTTAATAAAACTATCCATATGCAATGCACTGAGTTATATCGGTTTTTAATAAAACTATCCATATGCAATGCACTGAGTTATATCAGTTTTTAATAAAACTATCCATATGCAATGCACTGAGTTATATCAGGTTTTAATAAAACTATCCATATGCAATGCACTGAGTTATATCGGTTTTTAATAAAACTATCCATATGCAATGCAGTGAGTTATATCAGGTTTTAATAAAACTATCCATATGCAATGCACTGAGTTATATCAGTTTTTAATAAAACTATCCATATGCAATGCACTGAGTTATATCAGGTTTTAATAAAACTATCCATATGCAATGCACTGAGTTATATCAGTTTTAAATAAAACTATCCATATACAATGCACTGAGTTATATCAGTTTTTAATAAAACTATCCATATGCAATGCACTGAGTTATATCAGTTTTTAATAAAACTATCCATATACAATGCACTGAGTTATATCAGTTTTTAATAAAACTATCCATATGCAATGCACTGAGTTATATCAGTTTTTAATAAAACTATCCATATGCAATGCACTGAGTTATATCAGTTTTTAATGAAACTATCCATATGCAATGCACTGAGTTATATCAGGTTTTAATAAAACTATCCATATGCAATGCACTGAGTTATATCAATTTTTAATAAAACTAACCAAATGCAATGCACTGAGTTATATTAGTTTTTAATAAAACTATTCATATGCAGTGCACTGTGTTATATCAGTTTTTAATAAAACTATCCATATGCAATGCAGTGAGTTATATCAGGTTTTAATAAAACTATCCATATGCAATGCACTGAGTTATATCAGTTTTTAATAAAACTAAACAAATTCAATGCACTGAATTTTATCAGGTTTTAATAAACCTATCCATATGCAATGCACTGAGTTATATCAGGTTTTAATAAAACTATCCATATGCAATGCACTGAGGTATATCAGGTTTTAATAAAACTATCCATATGCAATGCACTGAGTTATATCAGGTTTTAATAAAACTATCCATATGCAATGCACTGAGTTATATCAGTTTTTAATAAAACTATCCATATGCAATGCACTGAGTTATATCAGGTTTTAATAAAACTATCCATATGCAATGCACTGAGTTATATCAGGTTTTAATAAAACTATCCATATGCAATGCACTGAGTTATATCAGTTTTTAATAAAAATATCCATATGCAATGCGGTGAATTATATCAGGTTTTAATAAAAATATCCATATGCAATGCACTGAGTTATATCAGTTTTTAATAAAACTATCCATATGCAATGCACTGAGTTATATCAGGTTTTAATAAAACTATCCATATGCAATGCACTGAGTTATATCAGTTTTTAATAAAACTATCCATATGCAATGCACTTAATTATATCAGGTTTTAATAAAACTATCCATATGCAATGCACTGAGTTATATGCGTTTTTAATAAAACTATCCATATGCAATGCACTGAGTTATATCAGTTTTTAATAAAACTATCCATATGCAATGCACTGAGTTATATCAGTTTTTAATAAACCTATCCATATGCAATGCACTGAGTTATATCAGGTTTTAATAAAACTATCCATATGCAATGCACTGAGCTATATCAGTTTTTAATAAAACTATCCATATGCAATGCAGTGAGTTATATCAGGTTTTAATAAAACTATCCATATGCAATGCACTGAGTTATATCAGTTTTTAATAAAACTATCCATATGCAATGCACTGAGTTATATCAGGTTTTAATAAAACTACCCATATGCAATGCACTGAGTTATATCAGTTTTTAATAAAACTATCCATATGCAATGCACTAAGTTATATCAGGTTTTAACAAAACTATCCATATGCAATGCACTGAGTTATATACGTTTTTAATAAAACTATCCATATGCAATGCACTGAGTTATATCAGTTTTTAATAAAACTATCCATATGCAATGCACTGAGTTATATCAGTTTTTAATAAACCTATCCATATGCAATGCACTGAGTTATATCAGGTTTTAATAAAACTATCCATATGCAATGCGCTGAGTTATATCAGCTTTTAAAAAAACTATTCATATGCAATGCACTGAGTTATGTCAGTTTTTAATAAAACTAACCAAATGCAATGCACTGAGTTATATCAGTTTTTAATAAAACTATCCATATGCAATGCACTGAGTTATATCAGTTTTTAATAAAACTATCCATATGCAATGCACTGAGTTATATCAGGTTTTAATAAAACTATCCATATGAAATGCACTGAGTTATATCAGTTTTTAATAAAACTATCCATATGCAATGCACTGAGTTATATCAGGTTTTAATAAAACTATCCATATGCAATGCACGGAGTTATATCTGTTTTTAATAAAACTGTCCATATGCAATGCAGTGAGTTATATCAGTTTTTAATAAAACTATGTATATGCAATGCACTGAGTTATATCAATTTTTAATAAAACTATCCATATGCAATGCACTGAGTTATATCAGTTTTTAATAAAACTACCCATATGCAATGCCCTGAGTTATATCAGTTTTTAATAAAACTATCCATATTCAATGCAGTGAGTTATATCAGTTTTTAATAAAACTATCCATATGCAATGCAGTGAGTTATATCAGTTTTTAATAAAACTATCCATATGCAATGCACTGAGTTATATCAGTTTTTAATAAAACTATCCATATGCAATGCACTGAGTTATATCAAGTTTTAATAAAACTATCCATATGCAATGCACTGAGTTATATCAGTTTTTAATAAAACTATCCATATGCAATGCACTGAGTTATATCAGGTTTTAATAAAACTATCCATATGCAATGCACTGAGTTATATCAGGTTTTAATAAAACTATCCATATGCAATGCACTGAGTTATATCAGTTTTTAATAAAACTATCCATATGCAATGCAGTGAGTTATATCCGTTTTTAATAAAACTATCCATATGCAATGCCTTGAGTTATATCCGTTTTTAATAAAACTATCCATATGCAATGCAGTGAGTTATATCAGTTTTTAATAAAACTATCCATATGCAATGCACTGAGTTATATCAGTTTTTAATAAAACTATTCATATGCAATGCACTGAGTTATATCAGTTTTTAATAAAACTATCCATATGCAATGCACTGAGTTATATCAATTTTTAATAAAACTATCCATATGCAATGCACTGAGTTATATCTGTTTTTAATAAAACTATCCATATGCAATGCACTGAGTTATATCAAGTTTTAATAAAACTATCCATATGCAATGCACTGAGTTATATCAGTTTTTAATAAAACTATCCATATGCAATGCACTGAGTTATATCAGGTTTTAATAAAACTATCCATACGCAATGCACTGAGTTATATCAGGTTTTAATAAAACTATCCATATGCAATGCACGGAGTTATATCAGTTTTTAATAAAACTATCCATATGCAATGCAGTGAGTTATATCAGTTTTTAATAAAACTATCCATATGCAATGCACTGAGTTATATCAATTTTTAATAAAACTATCCATATGCAATGCACTGAGTTATACCAGTTTTTAATAAAACTACCCATATGCAATGCCCTGAGTTATATCAGTTTTAAATAAAACTATCCATATTCTATGCAGTGAGTTATATCAGTTTTTAATAAAACTATCCATATGCAATGCACTGAGTTATATCAGTTTTTAATAAAACTAACCAAATGCAATGCACTGAGTTATATCAGGTTTTAATAAAACTATCCATATGCAATGCACTGAGTTATATCAGTTTTTAATAAAACTATCCATATGCAATGCACTTAATTATATCAGGTTTTAATAAAACTATCCATATGCAATGCACTGAGTTATATGCGTTTTTAATAAAACTATCCATATGCAATGCACTGAGTTATATCAGTTTTTAATAAAACTATCCATATGCAATGCACTGAGTTATATCAGTTTTTAATAAACCTATCCATATGCAATGCACTGAGTTATATCAGGTTTTAATAAAACTATCCATATGCAATGCACTGAGCTATATCAGTTTTTAATAAAACTATCGATATGCAATGCAGTGAGTTATATCAGGTTTTAATAAAACTATCCATATGCAATGCACTGAGTTATATCAGTTTTTAATAAAACTATCCATATGCAATGCACTGAGTTATATCAGGTTTTAATAAAACTACCCATATGCAATGCACTGAGTTATATCAGTTTTTAATAAAACTATCCATATGCAATGCACTGAGTTATATCAGGTTTTAATAAAACTATCCATATGAAATGCACTGAGTTATATCAGTTTTTAATAAAACTATCCATATGCAATGCACTGAGTTATATCAGGTTTTAATAAAACTATCCATATGCAATGCACGGAGTTATATCTGTTTTTAATAAAACTATCCATATGCAATGCAGTGAGTTATATCAGTTTTTAATAAAACTATGTATATGCAATGCACTGAGTTATATCAATTTTTAATAAAACTATCCATATGCAATGCACTGAGTTATATCAGTTTTTAATAAAACTACCCATATGCAATGCCCTGAGTTATATCAGTTTTTAATAAAACTATCCATATTCAATGCAGTGAGTTATATCAGTTTTTAATAAAACTATCCATATGCAATGCACTGAGTTATATCAGTTTTTAATAAAACTATCCATATGCAATGCACTGAGCTATATCAGTTTTTAATAAAACTAGCCATATGCAATGCACTGAGTTATATCAAGTTTTAATAAAACTATCCATATGCAATGCACTGAGTTATATCAGTTTTTAATAAAACTATCCATATGCAATGCACTGAGTTATATCAGGTTTTAATAAAACTATCCATATGCAATGCACTGAGTTATATCAGGTTTTAATAAAACTAACCATATGCAATGCACTGAGTTATATCAGTTTTTAATAAAACTATCCATATGCAATGCAGTGAGTTATATCAGGTTTTAATAAAACTATCCATATGCAATGCACTGAGTTATATAAGTTTTTAATAAAACTATCCATATGCAATACACAGAGTTATATCAGGTTTTAATAAAACTATCCATATGCAATGCACTGAGTTATATCAGTTTTTAATAAAACTATTCATATGCAATGCACTGAGTTATATCAGTTTTTAATAAACCTATCCATATGCAATGCACTGAGTTATATCAATTTTTAATAAAACTATCCATAAGCAATGTACTGAGTTATATCAATTTTAATAAAACTATCCATATGCAATGCACTGAGTTATATCAAATTTTAATAAAACTATCCATATGCAATGCACTGAGTTATATCAGTTTTTAATAAAACTATCCATATGCAATGCACTGAGTTATATCAGGTTTTAATAAAACTATCCATATGCAATGCACTGAGTTATATCAGGTTTTAATAAAACTATCCATATGCAATGCATGGAGTTATATCAATTTTTAATAAAACTATCCATATGCAATGCAGTGAGTTATATCAGTTTTTAATAAAACTATCCATATGCAATGCACTGAGTTATATCAGGTTTTAATAAAACTATCCATATGCAATGCACTGAGTTATATCAGTTTTTAATAAAACTACCCATATGCAATGCACTGAGTTATACCAGTTTTTAATAAAACTACCCATATGCAATGCCCTGAGTTATATCAGTTTTAAATAAAACTATCCATATTCAATGCAGTGAGTTATATCAGTTTTTAATAAAACTATCCATATGCAATGCACTGAGTTATATCAGTTTTTAATAAAACTATCCATATGCAATGCACTGAGTTATATCAGGTTTTAATAAAACTATCCATATGCAACGCACTGAGTTATATCAGTTTTTAATAAAACTATCCATATGCAATGCACTGAGTTATATCAGGTTTTAATAAAACTATCCATATGAAAAACACTGAGTTATATCAGTTTTTAATAAAACTATCCATATGCAATGCACTGAGTTATATCAGGTTTTAATAAAACTATCCATATGCAATGCACTGAGTTATATCAGTTTTTAATAAAACTATCCATATGCAATGCACTGAGTTATATCAGTTTTTAATAAAACTAGCCATATGCAATGCACTGAGTTATATCAAGTTTTAATAAAACTATCCATATGCAATGCACTGAGTTATATCAGTTTTTAATAAAACTATCCATATGCAATGCACTGAGTTATATCAGGTTTTAATAAAACTATCCATATGCAATGCACTGAGTTATATCAGGTTTTAATAAAACTATCCATATGCAATGCACTGAGTTATATCAGTTTTTAATAAAACTATCCATATGCAATGCAGTGAGTTATATCAGGTTTTAATAAAACTATCCATATGCAATTCACTGAGTTATATCAGTTTTTAATAAAACTATCCATTTGCAATGCACAGAGTTATATCAGGTTTTAATAAAACTATCCATATGCAATGCACTGAGTTATATCAGTTTTTAATAAAACTATTCATATGCAATGCACTGAGTTATATCAGTTTTTAATAAAACTATCCATATGCAATGCACTGAGTTATATCAATTTTTAATAAAACTATCCATATGCAATGCACTGAGTTATATCTATTTTAATAAAACTATCCATATGCAATGCACTGAGTTATATCAAATTTTAATAAAACTATCCATATGCAATGCACTGAGTTATATCAGTTTTTAATAAAACTATCCATATGCAATGCACTGAGTTATATCAGGTTTTAATAAAACTATCCATATGCAATGCACTGAGTTATATCAGGTTTTAATAAAACTATCCATATGCAATGCATGGAGTTATATCAGTTTTTAATAAAACTATCCATATGCAATGCAGTGAGTTATATCAGTTTTTAATAAAACTATCCATATGCAATGCACTGAGTTATATCAATTTTTAATAAAACTATCCATATGCAATGCACTGAGTTATACCAGTTTTTAATAAAACTACCCATATGCAATGCCCTGAGTTATATCAGTTTTAAATAAAACTATCCATATTCAATGCAGTGAGTTATATCAGTTTTTAATAAAACTATCCATATGCAATGCACTGAGTTATATCAGTTTTTAATAAAACTATCCATATGCAATGCACTGAGTTATATCAGGTTTTAATAAAACTATCCATATGCAATGCACTGAGTTATATCAGTTTTTAATAAAACTATCCATATGCAATGCACTGAGTTATATCAGGTTTTAATAAAACTATCCATATGAAATACACTGAGTTATATCAGTTTTTAATAAAACTATCCATATGCAATGCACTGAGTTATATCAGGTTTTAATAAAACTATCCATATGCAATGCACTGAGTTATATCAGTTTTTAATAAAACTATCCATATGCAATGCAGTGAGTTATATCAGTTTTTAATAAAACTATGTATATACAATGCACTGAGTTATATCAGTTTTTAATAAAACTATCCATATGCAATGCACTGAGTTATATCAGTTTTTAATAAAACTATCCATATGCAATGCACTGAGTTATATCAGTTTTTAATAAAACTATCCATATGCAATGCACTGAGTTATATCAAGTTTTAATAAAACTATCCATATGCAATGCACTGAGTTATATCAGTTTTTAATAAAACTATCCATATGCAATGCACTGAGTTATATCAGGTTTTAATAAAACTATCCATATGCAATGCACTGAGTTATATCAGTTTTTAATAAAACTATCCATATGCAATGCACTGAGTTATATCAGGTTTTAATAAAACTATCCATATGCAATGCACTGAGTTATATCAGGTTTTAATAAAACTATCCATATGCAATGCAGTGAGTTATATCAGGTTTTAATAAAACTATCCATATGCAATACACTGAGTTATATCAGTTTTTAATAAAACTATCCATATGCAATGCACTGAGTTATATCAGTTTTTAATAAAACTATCCATATGCAATGCACTGAGTTATATCAATTTTTAATAAAACTATCCATATGCAATGCACTGAGTTATATCAGTTTTTAATAAAACTATCCATATGCAATGCACTGAGTTATATCAAGTTTTAATAAAACTATCCATATGCAATGCACTGAGTTATATCAGTTTTTAATAAAACTATCCATATGCAATGCACTGAGTTATATCAGGTTTTAATAAAACTATCCATATGCAATGCACTGAGTTATATCAGGTTTTAATAAAACTATCCATATGCAATGCACGGAGTTATATCAGTTTTTAATAAAACTATCCATATGCAATGCAGTGAGTTATATCAGGTTTTAATAAAACTATCCATATGCAATACACTGAGTTATATCAGTTTTTAATAAAACTATCCATATGCAATGCACTGAGTTATACCAGTTTTTAATAAAACTACCCATATGCAATGCCCTGAGTTATATCAGTTTTAAATAAAACTATCCATATTCAATGCACTGAGTTATATCAGTTTTTAATAAAACTATCCATATGCAATGCACTGAGTTATATCAGGTTTTAATAAAACTATCCATATGCAATGCACTGAGTTATATCAGTTTTTAATAAAACTATCCATATGCAATGCGGTGAGTTATATCAGGTTTTAATAAAAATATCCATATGCAATGCACTGAGTTATATCAGTTTTTAATAAAACTATCCATATGCAATGCACTGAGTTATATCAGGTTTTAATAAAACTATCCATATGCAATGCACTGAGTTATATCAGTTTTTAATAAAACTATCCATATGCAATGCACTTAATTATAGCAGGTTTTAATAAAACTATCCATATGCAATGCACTGAGTTATATGCGTTTTTAATAAAACTATCCATATGCAATGCACTGAGTTATATCAGTTTTTAATAAAACTATCCATATGCAATGCACTGAGTTATATCAGTTTTTAATAAACCTATCCATATGCAATGCACTGAGTTATATCAGGTTTTAATAAAACTATCCATATGCAATGCACTGAGCTATATCAGTTTTTAATAAAACTATCCATATGCAATGCAGTGAGTTATATCAGGTTTTAATAAAACTATCCATATGCAATGCACTGAGTTATATCAGTTTTTAATAAAACTATCCATATGCAATGCACTGAGTTATATCAGGTTTTAATAAAACTACCCATATGCAATGCACTGAGTTATATCAGTTTTTAATAAAACTATCCATATGCAATGCACTGAGTTATATCAGGTTTTAACAAAACTATCCATATGCAATGCACTGAGTTATATACGTTTTTAATAAAACTATCCATATGCAATGCACTGAGTTATATCAGTTTTTAATAAAACTATCCATATACAATGCACTGAGTTATATCAGTTTTTAATAAACCTATCCATATGCAATGCACTGAGTTATATCAGGTTTTAATAAAACTATCCATATGCAATGCGCTGAGTTATATCAGTTTTTAAAAAAACTATTCATATGCAATGCACTGAGTTATGTCAGTTTTTAATAAAACTAACCAAATGCAATGCACTGAGTTATATCAGTTTTTAATAAAACTATCCATATGCAATGCACTGAGTTATATCAGTTTTTAATAAAACTATCCATATGCAATGCACTGAGTTATATCAGTTTTTAATAAAACTATCCATATGCAATGCACTGAGTTATATCAGTTTTTAATAAAACTATCCATATGCAATGCACTGAGTTATATCAAGTTTTAATAAAACTATCCATATGCAATGCACTGAGTTATATCAGTTTTTAATAAAACTATCCATATGCAATGCACTGAGTTATATCAGGTTTTAATAAAACTATCCATATGCAATGCACTGAGTTATATCAGTTTTTAATAAAACTATCCATATGCAATGCACTGAGTTATATCAGGTTTTAATAAAACTATCCATATGCAATGCACTGAGTTATATCAGGTTTTAATAAAACTATCCATATGCAATGCAGTGAGTTATATCAGGTTTTAATAAAACTATCCATATGCAATACACTGAGTTATATCAGTTTTTAATAAAACTATCCATATGCAATGCACTGAGTTATATCAGTTTTTAATAAAACTATCCATATGCAATGCACTGAGTTATATCAATTTTTAATAAAACTATCCATATGCAATGCACTGAGTTATATCAGTTTTTAATAAAACTATCCATATGCAATGCACTGAGTTATATCAGTTTTAAATAAAACTATCCATATGCAATGCACTGAGTTATATCAGTTTTTAATAAAACTATCCATATGCAATGCACTGAGTTATATCAGGTTTTAATAGAACTATCCATATGCAATGCACTGAGTTATATCAGTTTTTAATAAAACTACCCATATGCAATGCCCTGAGTTATATCAGTTTTTAATAAAACTATCCATATTCAATGCAGTGAGTTATATCAGTTTTTAATAAAACTATCCATATGCAATGCACTGAGTTATATCAGTTTTTAATAAAACTATCCATATGCAATGCACTGAGTTATATCAGTTTTTAATAAAACTATCCATATGCAATGCACTGAGTTATATCAAGTTTTAATAAAACTATCCATATGCAATGCACTGAGTTATATCAGTTTTTAATAAAACTATCCATATGCAATGCACTGAGTTATATCAGGTTTTAATAAAACTATCCATATGCAATGCACTGAGTTATATCAGGTTTTAATAAAACTATCCATATGCAATGCACTGAGTTATATCAGTTTTTAATAAAACTATCCATATGCAATGCAGTGAGTTATATCCGTTTTTAATAAAACTATCCATATGCAATGCCTTGAGTTATATCCGTTTTTAATAAAACTATCCATATGCAATGCAGTGAGTTATATCAGTTTTTAATAAAACTATCCATATGCAATGCACTGAGTTATATCAGGTTTTAATAAAACTATCCATATGCAATGCACTGAGTTATATCGGTTTTTAATAAAACTATCCATATGCAATGCACTGAGTTATATCAGTTTTTAATAAAACTATCCATATGCAATGCACTGAGTTATATCAGGTTTTAATAAAACTATCCATATGCAATGCACTGAGTTATATCGGTTTTTAATAAAACTATCCATATGCAATGCAGTGAGTTATATCAGGTTTTAATAAAACTATCCATATGCAATGCACTGAGTTATATCAGTTTTTAATAAAACTATCCATATGCAATGCACTGAGTTATATCAGGTTTTAATAAAACTATCCATATGCAATGCACTGAGTTATATCAGTTTTAAATAAAACTATCCATATACAATGCACTGAGTTATATCAGTTTTTAATAAAACTATCCATATGCAATGCACTGAGTTATATCAGTTTTTAATAAAACTATCCATATACAATGCACTGAGTTATATCAGTTTTTAATAAAACTATCCATATGCAATGCACTGAGTTATATCAGTTTTTAATAAAACTATCCATATGCAATGCACTGAGTTATATCAGTTTTTAATGAAACTATCCATATGCAATGCACTGAGTTATATCAGGTTTTAATAAAACTATCCATATGCAATGCACTGAGTTATATCAATTTTTAATAAAACTAACCAAATGCAATGCACTGAGTTATATTAGTTTTTAATAAAACTATTCATATGCAGTGCACTGTGTTATATCAGTTTTTAATAAAACTATCCATATGCAATGCAGTGAGTTATATCAGGTTTTAATAAAACTATCCATATGCAATGCACTGAGTTATATCAGTTTTTAATAAAACTAAACAAATTCAATGCACTGAATTTTATCAGGTTTTAATAAACCTATCCATATGCAATGCACTGAGTTATATCAGGTTTTAATAAAACTATCCATATGCAATGCACTGAGGTATATCAGGTTTTAATAAAACTATCCATATGCAATGCACTGAGGTATATCAGGTTTAAATAAAACTATCCATATGCAATGCACTGAGTTATATCAGTTTTTAATAAAACTATCCATATGCAATGCACTGAGTTATATCAGTTTTTAATAAAACTATCCATATGCAATGCACTGAGTTATATCAGGTTTTAATAAAACTATCCATATGCAATGCACTGAGTTATATCAGTTTTTAATAAAACTATCCATATGCAATGCACTGAGTTATATCAGGTTTTAATAAAACTATCCATATGCAATGCACTGAGTTATATCAGTTTTTAATAAAACTATCCATATGCAATGCACTGAGTTATATCAGGTTTTAATAAAACTATCCATATGCAATGCACTGAGTTATATCAGTTTTTACTAAAACTATCCATATGCAATGCACTGAGTTATATCAGGTTTTAATAAAACTATCCATATGCAATGCACGGAGTTATATCAGTTTTTAATAAAACTATCCACATGCAATGAAGTGAGTTATATCAGTTTTTAAGAAAACTATCCATATGCAATGCACTGAGTTATATCAGTTTTTAATAAAACTATCCATATGCAATGCACTGAGTTATATCAGGTTTTTATAAAACTATCCATATGCAATGCACTGAGTTATGTCAGGTTTTAATAAAAAAATCCATATGCAATGCACTGAGTTATATCAGTTTTTAATAAAACTATCCATATGCAAGGCAGTGAGTTACATCAGGTTTTAATAAAACTATCCATATGCAATGCACTGAGTTATATCAGTTTTTAATAAAACTATCCATATGCAATGCACTGAGTTATATCAGGATTTAATAAAACTATCCATATGCAATGCACTGAGTTATATCAGTTTTTAATAAAACTATCCATATGCAATGCACTGAGTTATATCAGGTTTTAAAAAAACTATCCATATGCAATGCACTGAGTTATATCAGGTTTTAATAAAAAAATCCATATGCAATGCACTGAGTTATAAAGGGTGGTTAAAGTTTCAAGGGCCGATGTTGATTTTGAATAAAACACAAACTATTTAGGAAATTATTGAAATTTTATTTTATTATGATATATTGGTATTACTCAATTATGTATGTAACAAAATATCGGTCAAATGAGCGCCGCGACCTCGGCGGCACACCTCCATACGATGGTCCAAATTTTCGATGACGCTGAGGCATAATGGAGTTTCTATGCCGTTAATGTGCCGAATTATCTCATCCTTTAGCTCTTGAATTGTTGCTGGCTTATCGACGTACACCTTTTCTTTCAAATAACCCCAGAGAAAAAAGTCCAACGGTGTCAAATCACATGATCTTGGGGGCCAATTGACATCGCCATTACGTGAGATAACACGGCCATTGAATTTGTTGCGCAAAAGAGCCATTGTTTCGTTAGCTGTGTGGCAAGTGGCACCGTCCTGCTGAAACCACATATCGTCCACATCCATATCTTTCAATTGTGGCCATAAAAAATTCGTTATCATCTCACGATAGCGAACACCATTCGCAGTAACTGCCTGACCGGCCTCATTTTGGAAAAAATACGACCCGATGATGCCGCCAGCCCATAAACCGCACCAAACAGTCACTCTTTGTGGGTGCATTGGTTTTTCGACAATCACTCTTGGATTCTCATTCGCCCAAATGCGGCAATTATGTTTATTGACGAATCCACTGAGGTGAAAATGTGCCTCATCACTGAAGATGATTTTCTTCGAAAATTTTCATAATAAGTCTGGATAACTTTAACACGTTGTTGGATTGTGTATCTCTCCATGGTTCAAATTGAGTAAGTCGGAAATAGAGAAATGTCAAATTAAATTCGGAAAAAACTTGGCGTTTAGGTGTGGTTCACATTCAACATCGGCCCTTACAATTTAACCACCCTTTATCAGTTTTTAATAAAACTATCCATATGCAATGCACTGAGTTATATCAGTTTTTAATAAAACTATCCATATGCAATGCACTGAGTTATATCAGTTTTTAATAAAACTATCCATATGCAATGCACTGAGTTATATCAGGTTTTAATAAAAAAATCCATATGCAATGCACTGAGTTATATCAGTTTTTAATAAAACTATCCATATGCAATGCACTGAGTTATATCAGTTTTTAATAAAACTATCCATATGCAATGCACTGAGTTATATCAGGTTTTAATAAAACTATCCATATGCAATGCACTGAGTTATATCAGTTTTTAATAAAAGAATCCATATTCAATGCACTGAGTTATATCAGTTTTTAATAAAACTATCCATATGCAATGCAGTGAGTTATATCAGGTTTTAATAAAACTATCCATATGCAATGCACTGAGTTATATCAGTTTTTAATAAAATTTTCCATATGCAATGCAGTGAGTTATATCGGTTTTTAATAAAACTATCCATATGCAATGCACTGAGTTATATCAGGTTTTAATAAAAAATCCATATGCAATGCACTGAGTTATATCAGTTTTTAATAAAACTATCCATATGCAATGCAGTGAGTTATATCAGGTTTTAATAAAACTATCCATATGCAATGCACTGAGTTATATAAGGTTTTAATAAAACTATCCATATGCAATGCACTGAGTTATATCAGGTTTTAATAAAACTATCCATATGCAATGCACTGAGTTATATCGGTTTTTAATAAAACTATCCATATGCAATGCACTGAGTTATATCAGGTTTTAATAAAAAATCCATATGCAATGCACTGAGTTATATCAGTTTTTAATAAAACTATCCATATGCAATGCAGTGAGTTATATCAGTTTTTAATAAAACTATCCATATGCAATGCACTGAGTTATATCAGTTTTTAATAAAACTATCCATATGCAATGCACTGAGTTATATCAGGTTTTAATAAAACTATCCATATGCAATGCACTGAGTTATATCAGTTTTTAATAAAACTATCCATATGCAATGCACTGAGTTATATCAGGTTTTAATAAATCTATCCATATGCAATGCACGGAGTTATATCAGTTTTTAATAAAACTATCCATATGCAATGCAGTGAGTTATATCAGGTTTTAATAAAACTATCCATATGCAATGCACTGAGGTATATCAGCTTTTAATAAAACTATCCATATGCAATGCACTGAGTTATATCAGTTTTTAATAAAACTATCCATATGAAATGCAGTGAGTTATATCGGTTTTTAATAAAACTATCCATATGCAATGCACTGAGTTATATCAGGTTTTAATAAAACTATCCATATGCAATGCAGTGAGTTATATCAGTTTTTAATAAAACTATCCATATGCAATGCATTGAGTTATATCAGTTTTTAATAAAACTATCCATATGCAATGCACTGAGTTATATGAGTTTTTAATAAAACTATCCATATGCAATGCACTGAGTGATATCAGGTTTTGATAAAAAAATCCATATGCAATGCACTGAGTTATATCAGTTTTTAATAAAACTATCCATATGCAATGCAGTGAGTTATATCAGGTTTTAATAAAACTATCCATATGCAATGCACTGAGTTATATCAGTTTTTAATAAAATTTTCCATATGCAATGCAGTGAGTTATATCGGTTTTTAATAAAACTATCCATATGCAATGCACTGAGTTATATCAGGTTTTAATAAAAAATCCATATGCAATGCACTGAGTTATATCAGTTTTTAATAAAACTATCCATATGCAATGCAGTGAGTTATATCAGGTTTTAATAAAACTATCCATATGCAATGCACTGAGTTATATAAGGTTTTAATAAAACTATCCATATGCAATGCACTGAGTTATATCAGTTTTTAATAAAACTATCCATATGCAATGCACTGAGTTATATCAGGTTTTAATAAAACTATCCATATGCAATGAACTGAGTTATATCAGTTTTTAATAAAACTATCCATATGCAGTGCACTGAGTTATATCATGTTTTAATAAATCTACCCATATGCCATGCACGGAGTTATATCAGTTTTTAATAAAACTATCCATATGCAATGCAGTGAGTTATATCAGTTTTTAATAAAACTATAAATATGCAATGCACTGAGTTATATCAGTTTTTAATAAAACTATCCATATGCAATGCACTGAGTTATATCAGGTTTTAATAAAACTATCCATATGCAATGCGCAGAGTTATATCAGGTTTTAATAAAAAAATCCATATGCAATGCACTGAGTTATATCAGTTTTTAATAAAACTATCCATATGCAATGCAGTGAGTTATATCAGTTTTTAATAAAACTATCCATATGCAATGCACTGAGTTATATCAGGTTTTAATAAAACTATCCATATGCAATGCACTGAGTTATATCAGTTTTTAATAAAACTATCCATATTCAATGCAGTGAGTTATATCAGGTTTTAATAAAACTATCCATATGCAATGCACTGAGTTATATCAGTTTTTAATAAAACTATCCATATGCAATGCACTGAGTTATATCAGGTTTTAATAAAACTATCCATATGCAATGCACTGAGTTATATCAGTTTTAAATAAAACTATCCATATACAATGCACTGAGTTATATCAGTTTTTAATAAAACTATCCATATGCAATGCACTGAGTTATATCAGTTTTTAATAAAACTATCCATATACAATGCACTGAGTTATATCAGTTTTTAATAAAACTATCCATATGCAATGCACTGAGTTATATCAGTTTTTAATAAAACTATCCATATGCAATGCACTGAGTTATATCAGTTTTTAATGAAACTATCCATATGCAATGCACTGAGTTATATCAGGTTTTAATAAAACTATCCATATGCAATGCACTGAGTTATATCAATTTTTAATAAAACTAACCAAATGCAATGCACTGAGTTATATTAGTTTTTAATAAAACTATTCATATGCAGTGCACTGTGTTATATCAGTTTTTAATAAAACTATCCATATGCAATGCAGTGAGTTATATCAGGTTTTAATAAAACTATCCATATGCAATGCACTGAGTTATATCAGTTTTTAATAAAACTAAACAAATTCAATGCACTGAACTTTATCAGGTTTTAATAAACCTATCCATATGCAATGCACTGAGTTATATCAGGTTTTAATAAAACTATCCATATGCAATGCACTGAGTTATATCAGTTTTTAATAAAACTATCCATATGCAATGCAGTGAGTTATATCAGTTTTTAATAAAACTATCCATATGCAATGCACTGAGTTATATCAGTTTTTAATAAAACTATCCATATGCAATGCACTGAGTTATATCAGGTTTTAATAAAAAAATCCATATGCAATGCACTGAGTTATATCAGTTTTTAATAAAACTATCCATATGCAATGCACTGAGTTATATCAGGTTTTAATAAAACTATCCATATGCAATGCACTGAGTTATATCAGTTTTTAATAAAACTATCCATATGCAATGCACTGAGTTATATCAGGTTTTAATAAAACTATCCATATGCAATGCACTGAGTTATATCAGTTTTTAATAAAACTATCCATATGCAATGCATTGAGTTATATCAGTTTTTAATAAAACTATCCATATGCAATGCACTGAGTTATATGAGTTTTTAATAAAACTATCCATATGCAATGCACTGAGTGATATCAGGTTTTGATAAAAAAATCCATATGCAATGCACTGAGTTATATCAGTTTTTAATAAAACTATCCATATGCAATGCAGTGAGTTATATCAGGTTTTAATAAAACTATCCATATGCAATGCACTGAGTTATATCAGTTTTTAATAAAATTTTCCATATGCAATGCAGTGAGTTATATCGGTTTTTAATAAAACTATCCATATGCAATGCACTGAGTTATATCAGGTTTTAATAAAAAATCCATATGCAATGCACTGAGTTATATCAGTTTTTAATAAAACTATCCATATGCAATGCAGTGAGTTATATCAGGTTTTAATAAAACTATCCATATGCAATGCACTGAGTTATATAAGGTTTTAATAAAACTATCCATATGCAATGCACTGAGTTATATCAGTTTTTAATAAAACTATCCATATGCAATGCACTGAGTTATATCAGGTTTTAATAAAACTATCCATATGCAATGAACTGAGTTATATCAGTTTTTAATAAAACTATCCATATGCAGTGCACTGAGTTATATCATGTTTTAATAAATCTACCCATATGCCATGCACGGAGTTATATCAGTTTTTAATAAAACTATCCATATGCAATGCAGTGAGTTATATCAGTTTTTAATAAAACTATAAATATGCAATGCACTGAGTTATATCAGTTTTTAATAAAACTATCCATATGCAATGCACTGAGTTATATCAGGTTTTAATAAAACTATCCATATGCAATGCGCAGAGTTATATCAGGTTTTAATAAAAAAATCCATATGCAATGCACTGAGTTATATCAGTTTTTAATAAAACTATCCATATGCAATGCAGTGAGTTATATCAGTTTTTAATAAAACTATCCATATGCAATGCACTGAGTTATATCAGGTTTTAATAAAACTATCCATATGCAATGCACTGAGTTATATCAGTTTTTAATAAAACTATCCATATTCAATGCAGTGAGTTATATCAGGTTTTAATAAAACTATCCATATGCAATGCACTGAGTTATATCAGTTTTTAATAAAACTATCCATATGCAATGCACTGAGTTATATCAGGTTTTAATAAAACTATCCATATGCAATGCACTGAGTTATATCAGTTTTAAATAAAACTATCCATATACAATGCACTGAGTTATATCAGTTTTTAATAAAACTATCCATATGCAATGCACTGAGTTATATCAGTTTTTAATAAAACTATCCATATACAATGCACTGAGTTATATCAGTTTTTAATAAAACTATCCATATGCAATGCACTGAGTTATATCAGTTTTTAATAAAACTATCCATATGCAATGCACTGAGTTATATCAGTTTTTAATGAAACTATCCATATGCAATGCACTGAGTTATATCAGGTTTTAATAAAACTATCCATATGCAATGCACTGAGTTATATCAATTTTTAATAAAACTAACCAAATGCAATGCACTGAGTTATATTAGTTTTTAATAAAACTATTCATATGCAGTGCACTGTGTTATATCAGTTTTTAATAAAACTATCCATATGCAATGCAGTGAGTTATATCAGGTTTTAATAAAACTATCCATATGCAATGCACTGAGTTATATCAGTTTTTAATAAAACTAAACAAATTCAATGCACTGAACTTTATCAGGTTTTAATAAACCTATCCATATGCAATGCACTGAGTTATATCAGGTTTTAATAAAACTATCCATATGCAATGCACTGAGTTATATCAGTTTTTAATAAAACTATCCATATGCAATGCAGTGAGTTATATCAGTTTTTAATAAAACTATCCATATGCAATGCACTGAGTTATATCAGTTTTTAATAAAACTATCCATATGCAATGCACTGAGTTATATCAGGTTTTAATAAAAAAATCCATATGCAATGCACTGAGTTATATCAGTTTTTAATAAAACTATCCATATGCAATGCACTGAGTTATATCAGGTTTTAATAAAACTATCCATATGCAATGCACTGAGTTATATCAGTTTTTAATAAAACTATCCATATGCAATGCACTGAGTTATATCAGGTTTTAATAAAACTATCCATATGCAATGCACTGAGTTATATCAGTTTTTACTAAAACTATCCATATGCAATGCACTGAGTTATATCAGGTTTTAATAAAACTATCCATATGCAATGCAAGGAGTTATATCAGTTTTTAATAAAACTATCCACATGCAATGCAGTGAGTTATATCAGTTTTTAAGAAAACTATCCATATGCAATGCACTGAGTTATATCAGTTTTTAATAAAACTAACCAAATGCAATGCACTGAGTTATATTAGTTTTTAATAAAACTATTCATATGCAGTGCACTGTGTTATATCAGTTTTTAATAAAACTATCCATATGCAATGCAGTGAGTTATATCAGGTTTTAATAAAACTATCCATATGCAATGCACTGAGTTATATCAGTTTTTAATAAAACTAAACAAATTCAATGCACTGAAATTTATCAGGTTTTAATAAACCTATCCATATGCAATGCACTGAGTTATATCAGTTTTTAATAAAACTATCCATATGCAATGCACTGAGTTATATCAGGTTTTAATAAAACTATCCATATGCAATGCACTGAGTTATATCAGTTTTTAATAAAACTATCCATATGCAATGCACTGAGTTATATCAGGTTTTAATAAAACTATCCATATGCAATGCACTGAGTTATATCAGTTTTTACTAAAACTATCCATATGCAATGCACTGAGTTATATCAGGTTTTAATAAAACTATCCATATGCAATGCACGGAGTTATATCAGTTTTTAATAAAACTATCCACATGCAATGCAGTGAGTTATATCAGTTTTTAATAAAACTATCCATATTACATGCACTGAGTTATATCAGTTTTTGATAAAACTATCCATATGCAATGCACTGAGTTATATCAGGTTTTAATAAAACTATCCATATGCAATGCACTGAGTTATGTCAGGTTTTAATAAAAAAATCCATATGCAATGCACTGAGTTATATCAGTTTTTAATAAAACTATCCATATGCAAGGCAGTGAGTTACATCAGGTTTTAATAAAACTATCCATATGCAATGCACTGAGTTATATCAGTTTTTAATAAAACTATCCATATGAAATGCACTGAGTTATATCAGTTTTTAATAAAACTATCCATATGCAATGCAGTGAGTTATATCAGTTTTTAATAAAACTATCCATATGCAATGCACTGAGTTATATCAGTTTTTAATAAAACTATCCATATGCAATGCACTGAGTTATATCAGGTTTTAATAAAAAAATCCATATGCAATGCACTGAGTTATATCAGTTTTTAATAAAACTATCCATATGCAAAGCAGTGAGTTATATCAGGTTTTAATAAAACTATCCATATGCAATGCACTGAGTTATATCAGGTTTTAATAAAACTATCCATATGCATTGCACTGAGTTATATCAGTTTTTAATAAAACTATCCATATGCAATGCACTGAGTTATATCAGGTTTTAATAAAACTATCCATATGCAATGCACTGAGTTATATCAGTTTTTACTAAAACTATCCATATGCAATGCACTGAGTTATATCAGGTTTTAATAAATCTATCCATATGCAATGCACGGAGTTATATCAGTTTTTAATAAAACTATCCATATGCAATGCAGTGAGTTATATCAGTTTTTAATAAAACTATCCATATGCAATGCAGTGAGTTATATCAGTTTTTAATAAATCTATCCATATGCAATGCACGGAGTTATATCAGTTTTTAATAAAACTATCCATATGCAATGCAGTGAGTTATATCAGTTTTTAATAAAACTATCCATATGCAATGCACTGAGTTATATCAGTTTTTAATAAAACTATCCATATGCAATGCACTGAGTTATATCAGGTTTTAATAAAACTATCCATATGCAATGCGCAGAGTTATATCAGTTTTTAATAAAACTATCCATATGCAATGCACTGAGTTATATCAGTTTTAAATAAAAATATCCATATGCAATGCACTGAGTTATATCAGTTTTTAATAAAACTATCCATATGCAATGCAGTGAGTTATATCAGGTTTTAATAAAACTATCCATATGCAATGCACCGATTTATATCAGGTTTTAATAAAACTATCCATATGCAATGCACTGAGTTATATCAGTTTTAAATAAAAATATCCATATGCAATGCACTGAGTTATATCAGTTTTTAATAAAACTATCCATATGCAATGCACTGAGTTATATCAGGTTTTAAAAAAACTATCCATATGCAATGCACTGAGTTATATCAGTTTCTAATAAAACTATACATATGCAATGCACTGAGATATATCAGGTTTCAATAAAACTATCCATATGCAATGCACTGAGTTATATCAGGTTTTAATAAAACTATCCATATGCAATGCAGTGAGTTATATCAGGTTTTAATAAAACTATCCATATGCAATGCACTGAGTTATATCAGTTTTTAATAAAACTATCCATATGCAATGCACTGAGTTATATCAGGTTTTGATAAAACTATCCATATGCAATGCAGTGAGTTATATCAGTTTTTAATAAAACTATCCATATGCAATGCACTGAGTTATATCAGTTTTTAATAAAACTATCCATATGCAATGCACTGAGTTATATCAGGTTTTAATAAAATTATCCATATGCAATGCACTGAGTTATATCAGTTTTTAATGAAACTATCCATATGCAATGCACTGAGTTATATGAGTTTTTAATAAAACTATCCATATGCAATGCAGTGAGTTATATCAGTTTTTAAAAAAACTAACCAAATGCAATGCACTGAGTTATATCAGTTTTTAATAAAACTATCCATATGCAATGCACTGAGTTATATCAGTTTTTAATAAAATTATCCATATGCAATGCAGTGAGTTATATCAGTTTTTAATAAAACTATCCATATGCAATGCACTGAGTTATATCAGTTTTTAATAAAACTATCCACATGCAATGCACTGAGTTATATCACTTTTTAATAAAACTAACCACATGCAATGCACTGAGTTATATCAGTTTTTAATAAAACTATCCATATGCAATGCAGTGAGTTATATCAGTTTTTAATAAAACAATCCATATGCAATGCACTGAGTTATATCAGTTTTTAATAAAACTATCCATATGCAATGCACTGCATTATATCAGTTTTTAATAATACTATCCATATGTAATGCACTGAGTTATATCAGTTTTTAAAAAAACTATCCATATGCAATGCAGTGAGTTATATCAGTTTTTAATAAAACTATCCATATGCAATGCACTGAGTTATCTCAGTTTTTAATAAAACTATCCATATGCAATGCACTTAGTTATATCAGTTTTTAATAAAACTATCCATATGCAATGCACTGAGTTATATCAGTTTTTAATAAAACTATCCATATGAAATGCTGTGAGTTATATCAGTTTTTAATAAAACTATCCATATGCAATGCACTGAGTTATATCAGGTTTTAATAAAACTATCCATATGCAATGCACTGAGTTATATCAGTTTTTAATAAAACTATCCATATGCAATGCACTGAGTTATATCAGGTTTTAATAAAACTATCCATATGCAATGCACTGAGTTATATCAGTTTTTAATAAAACTATCCATATGCAATGCACTGAGTTATATCAGGTTTTAATAAATCTATCCATGTGCAATGCACGGAGTTATATCAGTTTTTAATAAAACTATCCATATGCAATGCAGTGAGTTATATCAGGTTTTAATAAAACTATCCATATGCAATGCACTGAGGTATATCAGGTTTTAATAAAACTATCCATATGCAATGCACTGAGTTATATCAGTTTTTAATAAAACTATCCATATGCAATGCAGTGAGTTATATCGGTTTTTAATAAAACTATCCATATGCAATGCACTGAGTTATATCAGGTTTTAATAAAACTATCCATATGCAATGCAGTGAGTTATATCAGTTTTTAATAAAACTATCCATATGCAATGCACTGAGTTATATCAGTTTTTAATAAAACTATCCATATGCAATGCACTAAGTTATATCAGTTTTTAATAAAACTATCCATATGCAATGCACTGAGTTATATCAGGTTTTAATAAAAAAATCCATATGCAATGCACTGAGTTATATCAGTTTTTAATAAAACTATCCATATGCAATGCACTGAGTTATATCAGGTTTTAATAAAACTATCCATATGCAATGCAGTGAGTTATATCAGTTTTTAATAAAACTATCCATATGCAATGCACTGAGTTATATCAGTTTTTAATAAAACTATCCATATGCAATGCACTGAGTTATATCAGGTTTTAATAAAAAAATCCATATGCAATGCACTGAGTTATATCAGTTTTTAATAAAACTATCAATATGCAATGCAGTGAGTTATATTAGGTTTTAACAAAACTATCCATATGCAATGCACTGAGTTATATCAGGTTTTAATAAAACTATCCATATGCATTGCACTGAGTTATATCAGTTTTTAATAAAACTATCCATTTGCAATGCACTGAGTTATATCAGGTTTTAATAAAACTATCCATATGCAATGCACTGAGTTATATCAGTTTTTACTAAAACTATCCATATGCAATGCACTGAGTTATATCAGGTTTTAATAAATCTATCCATATGCAATGCACGGAGTTATATCAGTTTTTAATAAAACTATCCATATGCAATGCAGTGAGTTATATCAGTTTTTAATAAAACTATCCATATGCAATGCAGTGAGTTATATCAGTTTTTAATAAATCTATCCATATGCAATGCACGGAGTTATATCAGTTTTTAATAATACTATCCATATGCAATGCAGTGAGTTATATCAGTTTTTAATAAAACTATCCATATGCAATGCACTGAGTTATATCAGTTTTTAATAAAACTATCCATATGCAATGCACTGAGTTATATCAGGTTTTAATAAAACTATCCATATGCAATGCGCAGAGTTATATCAGTTTTTAATAAAACTATCCATATGCAATGCACTGAGTTATATCAGGTTTTAATAAAACTATCCATATGCAATGCACTGAGTTATATCAGTTTTTAATAAAACTATCCATATGCAATGCAGTGAGTTATATCCGGTTTTAATAAAACTATCCATATGCAATGCACCGATTTATATCAGGTTTTAATAAAACTATCCATATGCAATGCACTGAGTTATATCAGTTTTTAATAAAACTATCCATATGCAATGCAGTGAGTTATATCCGGTTTTAATAAAACTATCCATATGCAATGCACCGATTTATATCAGGTTTTAATAAAAGAATCCATATGCAATGCACTGAGTTATATCAGTTTTTAATAAAACTATCCATATGCAATGCAGTGAGTTATATCAGTTTTTAATAAAACTATCCATATGCAATGCACTGAGTTATATCAGTTTCTAATAAAACTATCCATATGCAATGCACTGAGATATATCAGGTTTCAATAAAACTATCCATATGCAATGCACTGAGTTATATCAGGTTTTAATAAAACTATCCATATGCAATGCAGTGAGTTATATCAGGTTTTAATAAAACTATCCATATGCAATGCACTGAGTTATATCAGTTTTTAATAAAACTATCCATATGCAATGCACTGAGTTATATCAGGTTTTAATAAAACTATCCATATGCAATGCACTGAGTTATATCAGTTTTTAGTAAAACTATCCATATGCAATGCACTGAGTTATATCAGTTTTTAATAAAACTATCCATATGCAATGCACTGAGTTATATCAGTTTTTAATAAAACTATCCATATGCAATGCACTGAGTTATATCAGTTTTTAATGAAACTATCCATATGCAATGCACTGAGTTATATGAGTTTTTAATAAAACTATCCATATGCAATGCAGTGAGTTATATCAGTTTTTAAAAAAACTAACCAAATGCAATGCACTGAGTTATATCAGTTTTTAATAAAACTATCCATATGCAATGCACTGAGTTATATCAGTTTTTAATAAAATTATCCATATGCAATGCAGTGAGTTATATCAGTTTTTAATAAAACTATCCATATGCAATGCACTGAGTTATATCAGTTTTAAATAAAACTATTCATATGCAATGCACTGAGTTATATCAGTTTTAAATAAAACTATCCATATGCAATGCAGTGAGTTATATCAGTTTTTAATAAAACAATCCATATGCAATGCACTGAGTTATATCAGTTTTTAATAAAACTATCCATATGCAATGCACTGCATTATATCAGTTTTTAATAAAATTATCCATATGCAATGCAGTGAGTTATATCAGTTTTTAATAAAACTATCCATATGCAATGCACTGAGTTATATCAGTTTTAAATAAAACTATTCATATGCAATGCACTGAGTTATATCAGTTTTAAATAAAACTATCCATATGCAATGCAGTGAGTTATATCAGTTTGTAATAAAACAATCCATATGCAATGCACTGAGTTATATCAGTTTTTAATAAAACTATCCATATGCAATGCACTGCATTATATCAGTTTTTAATAAAACTATCCATATGCAATGCACTGAGTTATATCAGTTTTTAATAAAACTATCCACATGCAATGCACTGAGTTATATCACTTTTTAATAAAACTAACCAAATGCAATGCACTGAGTTATATCAGTTTTTAATAAAACTATCCATATGCAATGCAGTGAGTTATATCAGTTTTTAATAAAACAATCCATATGCAATGCACTGAGTTATATCAGTTTTTAATAAAACTATCCATATGCAATGCACTGCATTATATCAGTTTTTAATAAAACTATCGATATGCAATGCACTGAGTTATATCAGTTTTTAAAAAAACTATCCATATGCAATGCAGTGAGTTATATCAGTTTTTAATAAAACTATCCATATGCAATGCACTGAGTTATCTCAGTTTTTAATAAAACTATCCATATGCAATGCACTTAGTTATATCAGTTTTTAATAAAACTATCCATATGCAATGCACTGAGTTATATCAGTTTTTAATAAAACTATCCATATGAAATGCAGTGAGTTATATCCGTTTTTAATAAAACTATCCATATGCAATGCACTGAGTTATATCAGGTTTTAATAAAACTATCCATATGCAATGCACTGAGTTATATCAGTTTTTAATAAAACTATCCATATGCAATGCACTGAGTTATATCAGTTTTTAATAAAACTATCCATATGCAATGCAGTGAGTTATATCAGTTTTTAATAAAACTATCCATATGCAATGCACTGAGTTATATCAGGTTTTAATAAATCTATCCATGTGCAATGCACGGAGTTATATCAGTTTTTAATAAAACTATCCATATGCAATGCAGTGAGTTATATCAGGTTTTAATAAAACTATCCATATGCAATGCACTGAGGTATATCAGGTTTTAATAAAACTATCCATATGCAATGCACTGAGTTATATCAGTTTTTAATAAAACTATCCATATGCAATGCACTGAGTTATATCAGGTTTTAATAAAAAAATCCATATGCAATGCACTGAGTTATATCAGTTTTTAATAAAACTATCCATATGCAATGCACTGAGTTATATCAGGTTTTAATAAAACTATCCATATGCAATGCACTGAGGTATATCAGGTTTTAATAAAAAAATCCATATGCAATGCACTGAGTTATATCAGTTTTTAATAAAACTATCCATATGCAATGCAGTGAGTTATATCGGTTTTTAATAAAACTATCCATATGCAATGCACTGAGTTATATCAGGTTTTAATAAAACTATCCATATGCAATGCACTGAGTTATATCAGTTTTTAATAAAACTATCCATATGCAATGCACTGAGTTATATCAGTTTTTAAAAAAACTAACCAAATGCAATGCACTGAGTTATATCAGTTTTTAATAAAACTATCCATATGCAATGCACTGAGTTATATCAGTTTTTAATAAAATTATCCATATGCAATGCAGTGAGTTATATCAGTTTTTAATAAAACTATCCATATGCAATGCACTGAGTTATATCAGTTTTAAATAAAACTGTCCATATGCAATGCACTGAGTTATATCAGTTTTAAATAAAACTATCCATATGCAATGCAGTGAGTTATATCAGTTTTTAATAAAACAATCCATATGCAATGCACTGAGTTATATCAGTTTTTAATAAAACTATCCATATGCAATGCACTGCATTATATCAGTTTTTAATAAAACTATCCATATGCAATGCACTGAGTTATATCAGTTTTTAATAAAACTATCCACATGCAATGCACTGAGTTATATCACTTTTTAATAAAACTAACCAAATGCAATGCACTGAGTTATATCAGTTTTTAATAAAACTATCCATATGCAATGCACTGAGTTATATCAGTTTTTAATAAAACTATCCATATGCAATGCAGTGAGTTATATCAGTTTTTAATAAAACTATCCATATGCAATGCACTGAGTTATATCAGGTTTTAATAAATCTATCCATGTGCAATGCACGGAGTTATATCAGTTTTTAATAAAACTATCCATATGCAATGCAGTGAGTTATATCAGGTTTTAATAAAACTATCCATATGCAATGCACTGAGGTATATCAGGTTTTAATAAAACTATCCATATGCAATGCACTGAGTTATATCAGGTTTTAATAAAACTATCCATATGCAATGCAGTGAGTTATATCAGTTTTTAATAAAACTATCCATATGCAATGCACTGAGTTATATCAGTTTTTAATAAAACTATCCATATGCAATGCACTGAGTTATATCAGTTTTTAATAAAACTATCCATATGCAATGCACTGAGTTATATCAGGTTTTAATAAAAAAATCCATATGCAATGCACTGAGTTATATCAGTTTTTAATAAAACTATCCATATGCAATGCACTGAGTTATATCAGGTTTTAATAAAACTATCCATATGCAATGCACTGAGGTATATCAGGTTTTAATAAAAAAATCCATATGCAATGCACTGAGTTATATCAGTTTTTAATAAAACTATCCATATGCAATGCAGTGAGTTATATCGGTTTTTAATAAAACTATCCATATGCAATGCACTGAGTTATATCAGGTTTTAATAAAACTATCCATATGCAATGCACTGAGTTATATCAGTTTTTAATAAAACTATCCATATGCAATGCACTGAGTTATATCAGTTTTTAATAAAACTATCCATATGCAATGTACTGAGTTATATCAGGTTTTAATAAAACTATCCATATGCAATGCACTGAGTTATATCAGTTTTTAATAAAACTATCCATATGCAATGCACTGAGTTATATCAGTTTTTAATAAAACTATCCATATGCAATGCACTGAGTTATATCAGTTTTTAATAAAACTATCCATATGCAATGCAGTGAGTTATATCAGTTTTTAATAAAACTATCCATATGCAATGCACTGAGTTATATCAGTTTTTAATAAAACTATCCATATGCAATGCACTGAGTTATATCAGGTTTAAATAAAACTATCCATATGCAATGCACTGAGTTATATCAGGTTTTAATAAAACTATCCATATGCAATGCAGTGAGTTATATCAGGTTTTAATAAAACTATCCATATGCAATGCACTGAGTTATATCAGTTTTTAATAAAACTATCCATATGCAATGCACTGAGTTATATCAGTTTTTAATAAAACTATCCATATGCAATGCACTGAGTTATATCAGGTTTTAACAAAACTATCCATATGCAATGCACTGAGTTATATCAGGTTTTAATAAAACTATCCATATGCAATGCAGTGAGTTATATCAGTTTTTAATAAAACTATCCATATGCAATGCACTGAGTTATATCAGTTTTTAATAAAACTATCCATATGCAATGCACTGAGTTATATCAGTTTTTAAAAAAACTATCCATATGCAATGCACTGAGTTATATCAGGTTTTAATAAAACTATCCATATGCAATGCACTGAGTTATATCAGTTTTTAATAAAACTATCCATATGCAATGCACTGAGTTATATCAGTTTTTAATAAAACTATCCATATGCAATGCACTGAGTTATATCAGTTTTTAATAAAACTATCCATATGCAATGCAGTGAGTTATATCAGTTTTTAATAAAACTATCCATATGCAATGCACTGAGTTATATCAGTTTTTAATAAAACTATCCATATGCAATGCACTGAGTTATATCAGGTTTTAATAAAACTATCCATATGCAATGCACTGAGTTATATCAGGTTTTAATAAAACTATCCATATGCAATGCAGTGAGTTATATCAGGTTTTAATAAAACTATCCATATGCAATGCACTGAGTTATATTAGTTTTTAATAAAACTATCCATATGCAATGCACTGAGTTATATCAGTTTTTAATGAAACTATCCATATGCAATGCACTGAGTTATATCAGGTTTTAACAAAACTATCCATATGCAATGCACTGAGTTATATCAGTTTTTAATAAAACTATCCATATGCAATGCACTGAGTTATATCAGGTTTTAATAAAACTATCCATATGCAATGCACTGAGTTATATCAGTTTTTAATAAAACTAACCAAATGCAATGCACTGAGTTATATTAGTTTTTAATAAAACTTTTCATATGCAGTGTACTGAGTTATATCAGTTATTAATAAAACTATACATATGCAATGCAGTGAGTTATATCAGGTTTTAATAAAACTATCCAACTGCAATGCACTGAGTTATATCAGTTTTTAATAAAACTATCCAAATTCAATGTACTGAATTATATCAGGTTTTAATAAACCTATCCATATGCAATGCACTGAGTTATATCAGGTTTTAATAAAACTATCCATATGCAATGCACTGAGGTATATCAGGTTTTAATAAAACTATCCATATGCAATGCACTGAGTTATATCAGTTTTTAATAAAACTATCCATATGCAATGCAGTGAGTTATATCAGTTTTTAATAAAACTATCCATATGCAATGCACTGAGTTATATCAGTTTTTAATAAAATTATCCATATGCAATGCAGTGAGTTATATCAGTTTTTAATAAAACTATCCATATGCAATGCACTGAGTTATATCAGTTTTTAATAAAACTATCCATATGCAATGCACTGGGTTATATCAGGTTTTAATAAAACTATCCATATGCAATGCACTGAGTTATATCAGGTTTTAATAAAACTATCCATATGAAATGCACTGAGTTATATCAGTTTTTAATAAAACTATCCATATGCAATGCACTGAGTTATATCAGTTTTTAATAAAACTATCCATATGCAATGCACTGAGTTATATCAGGTTTTAATAAAACTATCCATATGCAATGCACTGAGTTATATCAGTTTTTAATAAAACTATCCATATGCAATGCACTGAAATATATCAGGTTTTAATAAATCTATCCATGTGCAATGCACGGAGTTATATCAGTTTTTAATAAAACTATCCATATGCAATGCAGTGAGTTATATCAGGTTTTAATAAAATTATCCATATGCAATGCAGTGAGTTATATCAGTTTTTAATAAAACTATCCATATGCAATGCACTGAGTTATATCAGTTTTTAATAAAACTATCCACATGCAATGCACTGAGTTATATCACTTTTTAATAAAACTAACCAAATGCAATGCACTGAGTTATATCAGTTTTTAATAAAACTATCCATATGCAATGCAGTGAGTTATATCAGTTTTTAATAAAACAATCCATATGCAATGCACTGAGTTATATCAGTTTTTAATAAAACTATCCATAAGCAATGCACTGCATTATATCAGTTTTTAATAAAACTATCCATATGCAATGCACTGAGTTATATCAGTTTTTAAAAAAACTATCCATATGCAATGCAGTGAGTTATATCAGTTTTTAATAAAACTATCCATATGTAATGCACTGAGTTATCTCAGTTTTTAATAAAACTATCCATATGCAATGCACTTAGTTATATCAGTTTTTAATAAAACTATCCATATGCAATGCACTGAGTTATATCAGTTTTTAATAAAACTATACATATGAAATGCAGTGAGTTATATCAGTTTTTAATAAAGCTATCCATATGCAATGCACTGAGTTATATCAGGTTTTAATAAAACTATCCATATGCAATGCACTGAGTTATATCAGTTTTTAATAAAACTATCCATATGCAATGCACTGAGTTATATCAGGTTTTAATAAAACTATCCATATGCAATGCACTGAGTTATATCAGTTTTTAATAAAACTATCCATATGCAATGCACTGAGTTATATGAGGTTTTAATAAATCTATCCATGTGCAATGCACGGAGTTATATCAGTTTTTAATAAAACTATCCATATGCAATGCAGTGAGTTATATCAGGTTTTAATAAAACTATCCATATGCAATGCACTGAGGTATATCAGGTTTTAATAAAACTATCCATATGCAATGCACTGAGTTATATCAGTTTTTAATAAAACTATCCATATGCAATGCAGTGAGTTATATCGGTTTTTAATAAAACTATCCATATGCAATGCACTGAGTTATATCAGGTTTTAATAAAACTATCCATATGCAATGCAGTGAGTTATATCAGTTTTTAATAAAACTATCCATATGCAATGCACTGAGTTATATCAGTTTTTAATAAAACTATCCATATGCAATGCACTGAGTTATATCAGTTTTTAATAAAACAATCCATATGCAATGCACTGAGTTATATCAGTTTTTAATAAAACTATCCATATGCAATGCACTGAGTTATCTCAGTTTTTAATAAAACTATCCATATGCAATGCACTTAGTTATATCAGTTTTTAATAAAACTATCCATATGCAATGCACTGAGTTATATCAGTTTTTAATAAAACTATCCATATGAAATGCACTGAGTTATCTCAGTTTTTAATAAAACTATCCATATGCAATGCACTTAGTTATATCAGTTTTTAATAAAACTATCCATATGCAATGCACTGAGTTATATCAGTTTTTAATAAAACTATCCATATGAAATGCAGTGAGTTATATCAGTTTTTAATAAAACTATCCATATGCAATGCTCTGAGTTATATCAGGTTTTAATAAAACTATCCATATGCAATGCACTGAGTTATATCAGTTTTTAATAAAACTATCCATATGCAATGCACTGAGTTATATCAGGTTTTAATAAAACTATCCATATGCAATGCACTGAGTTATATCAGTTTTTAATAAAACTATCCATATGCAATGCACTGAGTTATATCAGGTTTTAATAAATCTATCCATGTGCAATGCACGGAGTTATATCAGTTTTTAATAAAACTATCCATATGCAATGCAGTGAGTTATATCAGGTTTTAATAAAACTATCCATATGCAATGCACTGAGGTATATCAGGTTTTAATAAAACTATCCATATGCAATGCACTGAGTTATATCAGTTTTTAATAAAACTATCCATATGCAATGCAGTGAGTTATATCGGTTTTTAATAAAACTATCCACATGCAATGCACTGAGTTATATCAGGTTTTAATAAAACTATCCATATGCAATGCAGTGAGTTATATCAGTTTTTAATAAAACTATCCATATGCAATGCACTGAGTTATATCAGTTTTTAATAAAACTATCCATATGCAATGCACTGAGTTATATCAGTTTTTAATAAAACTATCCATATGCAATGCACTGAGTTATATCAGTTTTTAATAAAACTATCCATATGCAATGCACTGAGTTATATTAGTTTTTAATAAAACTATCCATATGCAATGCACTGAGATATATCAGTTTTTAATGAAACTATCCATATGCAATGCACTGAGTTATATCAGTTTTTAATAAAACTATCCATATGCAATGCACTGAGCTATATCAGGTTTTAATAAAAAAATCCATATGCAATGCACTGAGTTATATCAGTTTTTAATAAAACTATCCATATGCAATGCACTGAGTTATATCAGGTTTTAATAAAACTATCCATATGCAATGCACTGAGTTATATCAGTTTTTAATAAAACTATCCATATGCAATGCACTGAGTTATATCAGGTTTTCATAAATCTATCCATGTGCAATGCACTGAGTTATATCAGTTTTTAATAAAACTATCCATATGCAATGCAGTGAGTTATATTAGGTGTTAATAAAACTATCCATATGCAATGCACTGAGGTATTTCAGGTTTTAATAAAACTATCCATATGCAATGCACTGAGTTATATCAGTTTTTAATAAAACTATCCATATGCAATGCAGTGAGTTATATCGGTTTTTAATAAAACTATCCATATGCAATGCACTGAGTTATATCAGGTTTTAATAAAACTATCCATATGCAATGCAGTGAGTTATATCAGTTTTTAATAAAACTATCCATATGCAATGCACTGAGTTATATCAGTTTTTAATAAAACTATCCATATGCAATGCACTGAGTTATATCAGTTTTTAATAAAACTATCCATATGCAATGCACTGAGTTATATTAGTTTTTAATAAAACTATCCATATGCAATGCACTGAGTTATATCAGTTTTTAATGAAACTATCCATATGCAATGCACTGAGTTATATCAGTTTTTAATAAAACTATCCATATGCAATGCACTGAGTTATATCAGGTTTTAATAAAAAAATCCATATGCAACGCACTGAGTTATATCAGTTTTTAATAAAACTATCCATATGCCATGCAGTGAGTTATATCAGGTTTTAATAAAACTACCCATATGCAATGCACTGAGTTATATGAGGTTTTAATAAAACTATCCATATGCAATGCACTGAGTTATATCAGTTTTTAATAAAACTATCCATATGCAATGCACTGAGTTATATCAGGTTTTAATAAATCTATCCATATGCAATGCACTGAGTTATATCAGGTTTTAATAAAACTATCCGTATGCAATGCGCAGAGTTATATCAGGTTTTAATAAAAAAATCCATATGCAATGCACTGAGTTATATCAGTTTTTAATAAAACTATCCATATGCAATGCACTGAGTTATATCAGGTTTTAATAAAACTATCCATATGCAATGCACTGAGTTATATCAGTTTTTAATAAAACTATCCATATGCAATGCACTGAGTTATATCAGTTTTTAATGAAACTATCCATATGCAATGCACTGAGTTATATCAGGTTTTAATAAAACTATCCATATGCAATGCACTGAGTTATAACAGGTTTTAATAAAACTATTCATATGCAGTGCACTGTGTTATATCAGTTTTTAATAAAACTATCCATATGCAATGCAGTGAGTTATATCAGGTTTTAATAAGACTATCCATATGAAATGCACTGAGTTATATCAGTTTTTAATAAAACTATCCATATGCAATGCACTGAGTTATATCAGTTTTTAATAAAACTAACCAAATTCAATGCACTGAATTTTATCAGGTTTTAAAAAACCTATTCATATGCAATGCACTGAGTTATATCAGGAATTAATAAAACTATCCATATGCAATGCACTGAGGTATATCAGGTTTTAATAAAAAAATCCATATGCAATGCAGTGAGTTATATCAGTTTTTAATAAAACTATCCATATGCAATGCAGTGAGTTATATCGGTTTTTAATAAAACTATCCATATGCAATGCACTGAGTTATATCAGGTTTTAATAAAACTATCCATATGCAATGCACTGAGTTATATCAGTTTTTAATAAAACTATCCATATGCAATGCACTGAAATATATCAGGTTTTAATAAATCTATCCATGTGCAATGCACGGAGTTATATCAGTTTTTAATAAAACTATCCATATGCAATGCAGTGAGTTATATCAGGTTTTAATAAAATTATCCATATGCAATGCAGTGAGTTATATCAGTTTTTAATAAAACTATCCATATGCAATGCACTGAGTTATATCAGTTTTTAATAAAACTATCCACATGCAATGCACTGAGTTATATCACTTTTTAATAAAACTAACCAAATGCAATGCACTGAGTTATATCAGTTTTTAATAAAACTATCCATATGCAATGCAGTGAGTTATATCAGTTTTTAATAAAACAATCCATATGCAATGCACTGAGTTATATCAGTTTTTAATAAAACTATCCATAAGCAATGCACTGCATTATATCAGTTTTTAATAAAACTATCCATATGCAATGCACTGAGTTATATCAGTTTTTAAAAAAACTATCCATATGCAATGCAGTGAGTTATATCAGTTTTTAATAAAACTATCCATATGTAATGCACTGAGTTATCTCAGTTTTTAATAAAACTATCCATATGCAATGCACTTAGTTATATCAGTTTTTAATAAAACTATCCATATGCAATGCACTGAGTTATATCAGTTTTTAATAAAACTATACATATGAAATGCAGTGAGTTATATCAGTTTTTAATAAAGCTATCCATATGCAATGCACTGAGTTATATCAGGTTTTAATAAAACTATCCATATGCAATGCACTGAGTTATATCAGTTTTTAATAAAACTATCCATATGCAATGCACTGAGTTATATCAGGTTTTAATAAAACTATCCATATGCAATGCACTGAGTTATATCAGTTTTTAATAAAACTATCCATATGCAATGCACTGAGTTATATGAGGTTTTAATAAATCTATCCATGTGCAATGCACGGAGTTATATCAGTTTTTAATAAAACTATCCATATGCAATGCAGTGAGTTATATCAGGTTTTAATAAAACTATCCATATGCAATGCACTGAGGTATATCAGGTTTTAATAA
>JAWMAG010000140.1:0-86022 GCA_037013455.1 Ceratitis rosa
ACTATCCATATGCAATGCACTGAGTTATATCACTTTTTAATAAAACTATCCATATGCAATGCACTGAGTTATATCACTTTTTAATAAAACTATCCATATGCAATGCACTGAGTTATATCACTTTTTAATAAAACTATCCATATGCAATGCACTGAGTTATATCAGTTTTTAATAAAACTATCCATATGCAATGCACTGAGTTATATCAGTTTTTAATAAAACTATCCATATGCAATGCACTGAGTTATATCACTTTCTAATAAAACTATCCATATGCAATGCACTGAGTTATATCACTTTTTAATAAAACTATCCATATGCAATGCACTGAGTTATATCACGTTTTTAATAAAACTATCCATATGCAATGCACTGAGTTATATCACTTTTTAATAAAACTATCCATATGCAATGCACTGAGTTATATCACTTTTAATAAAACTATCCATATGCAATGCACTGAGTTATATCAGTTTTAATAAAACTATCCATATGCAATGCACTGAGTTATATCACTTTTTAATAAAACTATCCATATGCAATGCACTGAGTTATATCAGTTTTTAATAAAACTATCCATATGCAATGCACTGAGTTATATCACTTTCTAATAAAACTATCCATATGCAATGCACTGAGTTATATCACTTTTTAATAAAACTATCCATATGCAATGCACTGAGTTATATCACTTTTTAATAAAACTATCCATATGCAATGCACTGAGTTATATCAGTTTTTAATAAAACTATCCATATGCAATGCACTGAGTTATATCAGTTTTTAATAAAACTATCCATATGCAATGCACTGAGTTATATCACTTTTTAATAAAACTATCCATATGCAATGCACTGAGTTATATCAGTTTTTAATAAAACTATCCATATGCAATGCACTGAGTTATATCACTTTTTAATAAAACTATCCATATGCAATGCACTGAGTTATATCACTTTTTAATAAAACTATCCATATGCAATGCACTGAGTTATATCAGCTTTTAATAAAACTATCCATATGCAATGCACTGAGTTATATCACTTTTTAATAAAACTATCCATATGCAATGCACTGAGTTATATCAGTTTTTAATAAAACTATCCATATGCAATGCACTGAGTTATATCACTTTTTAATAAAACTATCCATATGCAATGCACTGAGTTATATCACTTTTTAATAAAACTATCCATATGCAATGCACTGAGTTATATCACTTTTTAATAAAACTATCCATATGCAATGCACTGAGTTATATCACTTTTTAATAAAACTATCCATATGCAATGCACTGAGTTATATCACTTTTTAATAAAACTATCCATATGCAATGCACTGAGTTATATCACTTTTTAATAAAACTATCCATATGCAATGCACTGAGTTATATCAGTTTTTAATAAAACTATCCATATGCAATGCACTGAGTTATATCACTTTTTAATAAAACTATCCATATGCAATGCACTGAGTTATATCACTTTTTAATAAAACTATCCATATGCAATGCACTGAGTTATATCACTTTTAATAAAACTATCCATATGCAATGCACTGAGTTATATCACTTTTTAATAAAACTATCCATATGCAATGCACTGAGTTATATCACTTTTTAATAAAACTATCCATATGCAATGCACTGAGTTATATCACTTTTTAATAAAACTATCCATATGCAATGCACTGAGTTATATCACTTTTTAATAAAACTATCCATATGCAATGCACTGAGTTATATCAGTTTTTAATAAAACTATCCATATGCAATGCACTGAGTTATATCACTTTTTAATAAAACTATCCATATGCAATGCACTGAGTTATATCACTTTTTAATAAAACTATCCATATGCAATGCACTGAGTTATATCACTTTTTAATAAAACTATCCATATGCAATGCACTGAGTTATATCACTTTTTAATAAAACTATCCATATGCAATGCACTGAGTTATATCACTTTTTAATAAACTATCCATATGCAATGCACTGAGTTATATCACTTTTTAATAAAACTATCCATATGCAATGCACTGAGTTATATCACTTTTTAATAAAACTATCCATATGCAATGCACTGAGTTATATCACTTTTTAATAAAACTATCCATATGCAATGCACTGAGTTATATCAGTTTTTAATAAAACTATCCATATGCAATGCACTGAGTTATATCACTTTTTAATAAAACTATCCATATGCAATGCACTGAGTTATATCACTTTTTAATAAAACTATCCATATGCAATGCACTGAGTTATATCACTTTTTAATAAAACTATCCATATGCAATGCACTGAGTTATATCAGTTTTTAATAAAACTATCCATATGCAATGCACTGAGTTATATCACTTTTTAATAAAACTATCCATATGCAATGCACTGAGTTATATCACTTTTAATAAAACTATCCATATGCAATGCACTGAGTTATATCACTTTTTAATAAAACTATCCATATGCAATGCACTGAGTTATATCAGTTTTTAATAAAACTATCCATATGCAATGCACTGAGTTATATCACTTTTTAATAAAACTATCCATATGCAATGCACTGAGTTATATCACTTTTTAATAAAACTATCCATATGCAATGCACTGAGTTATATCAGTTTTTAATAAAACTATCCATATGCAATGCACTGAGTTATATCACTTTTTAATAAAACTATCCATATGCAATGCACTGAGTTATATCAGTTTTTAATAAAACTATCCATATGCAATGCACTGAGTTATATCACTTTTTAATAAAACTATCCATATGCAATGCACTGAGTTATATCAGTTTTTAATAAAACTATCCATATGCCATGCACTGAGTTATATCACTTTTTAATAAAACTATCCATATGCAATGCACTGAGTTATATCACTTTTTAATAAAACTATCCATATGCAATGCACTGAGTTATATCAGTTTTTAATAAAACTATCCATATGCCATGCACTGAGTTATATCACTTTTTAATAAAACTATCCATATGCAATGCACTGAGTTATATCAGTTTTTAATAAAACTATCCATATGCAATGCACTGAGTTATATCACTTTTTAATAAAACTATCCATATGCAATGCACTGAGTTATATCAGTTTTTAATAAAACTATCCATATGCAATGCACTGAGTTATATCACTTTTTAATAAAACTATCCATATGCAATGCACTGAGTTATATCAGTTTTTAATAAAACTATCCATATGCAATGCACTGAGTTATATCACTTTTTAATAAAACTATCCATATGCAATGCACTGAGTTATATCACTTTTTAATAAAACTATCCATATGCAATGCACTGAGTTATATCACTTTTTAATAAAACTATCCATATGCAATGCACTGAGTTATATCACTTTTTAATAAAACTATCCATATGCAATGCACTGAGTTATATCAGTTTTTAATAAAACTATCCATATGCAATGCACTGAGTTATATCACTTTTTAATAAAACTATCCATATGCAATGCACTGAGTTATATCACTTTTTAATAAAACTATCCATATGCAATGCACTGAGTTATATCAGTTTTTAATAAAACTATCCATATGCAATGCACTGAGTTATATCACTTTTTAATAAAACTATCCATATGCAATGCACTGAGTTATATCAGTTTTTAATAAAACTATCCATATGCAATGCACTGAGTTATATCAGTTTTTAATAAAACTATCCATATGCAATGCACTGAGTTATATCACTTTTTAATAAAACTATCCATATGCAATGCACTGAGTTATATCACTTTTTAATAAAACTATCCATATGCAATGCACTGAGTTATATCACTTTTTAATAAAACTATCCATATGCAATGCACTGAGTTATATCAGTTTTTAATAAAACTATCCATATGCAATGCACTGAGTTATATCACTTTTTAATAAAACTATCCATATGCAATGCACTGAGTTATATCACTTTTTAATAAAACTATCCATATGCAATGCACTGAGTTATATCAGTTTTTAATAAAACTATCCATATGCAATGCACTGAGTTATATCACTTTTTAATAAAACTATCCATATGCAATGCACTGAGTTATATCACTTTTTAATAAAACTATCCATATGCAATGCACTGAGTTATATCAGTTTTTAATAAAACTATCCATATGCAATGCACTGAGTTATATCACTTTTTAATAAAACTATCCATATGCAATGCACTGAGTTATATCAGTTTTAATAAAACTATCCATATGCAATGCACTGAGTTATATCACTTTTTAATAAAACTATCCATATGCAATGCACTGAGTTATATCACTTTTTAATTAAACTATCCATATGCAATGCACTGAGTTATATCACTTTTTAATAAAACTATCCATATGCAATGCACTGAGTTATATCACTTTTAATAAAACTATCCATATGCAATGCACTGAGTTATATCAGTTTTTAATAAAACTATCCATATGCAATGCACTGAGTTATATCACTTTTTAATAAAACTATCCATATGCAATGCACTGAGTTATATCACTTTTTAATAAAACTATCCATATGCAATGCACTGAGTTATATCAGTTTTTAATAAAACTATCCATATGCAATGCACTGAGTTATATCACTTTTTAATAAAACTATCCATATGCAATGCACTGAGTTATATCAGTTTTTAATAAAACTATCCATATGCCATGCACTGAGTTATATCACTTTTTAATAAAACTATCCATATGCAATGCACTGAGTTATATCAGTTTTTAATAAAACTATCCATATGCAATGCACTGAGTTATATCACTTTTTAATAAAACTATCCATATGCAATGCACTGAGTTATATCAGTTTTTAATAAAACTATCCATATGCCATGCACTGAGTTATATCACTTTTTAATAAAACTATCCATATGCAATGCACTGAGTTATATCAGTTTTTAATAAAACTATCCATATGCAATGCACTGAGTTATATCACTTTTTAATAAAACTATCCATATGCAATGCACTGAGTTATATCACTTTTTAATTAAACTATCCATATGCAATGCACTGAGTTATATCACTTTTTAATAAAACTATCCATATGCAATGCACTGAGTTATATCACTTTTTAATAAAACTATCCATATGCAATGCACTGAGTTATATCAGTTTTTAATAAAACTATCCATATGCAATGCACTGAGTTATATCACTTTTTAATAAAACTATCCATATGCAATGCACTGAGTTATATCACTTTTTAATAAAACTATCCATATGCAATGCACTGAGTTATATCAGTTTTTAATAAAACTATCCATATGCAATGCACTGAGTTATATCACTTTTTAATAAAACTATCCATATGCAATGCACTGAGTTATATCAGTTTTTAATAAAACTATCCATATGCCATGCACTGAGTTATATCAGTTTTTAATAAAACTATCCATATGCAATGCACTGAGTTATATCACTTTTTAATAAAACTATCCATATGCAATGCACTGAGTTATATCAGTTTTTAATAAAACTATCCATATGCAATGCACTGAGTTATATCACTTTTTAATAAAACTATCCATATGCAATGCACTGAGTTATATCACTTTTTAATAAAACTATCCATATGCAATGCACTGAGTTATATCAGTTTTTAATAAAACTATCCATATGCAATGCACTGAGTTATATCACTTTCTAATAAAACTATCCATATGCAATGCACTGAGTTATATCACTTTTTAATAAAACTATCCATATGCAATGCACTGAGTTATATCAGTTTTTAATAAAACTATCCATATGCAATGCACTGAGTTATATCACTTTTTACTAAAACTATCCATATGCAATGCACTGAGTTATATCAGTTTTTAATAAAACTATCCATATGCCATGCACTGAGTTATATCAGTTTTTAATAAAACTATCCATATGCAATGCACTGAGTTATATCAGGTTTTAATAAAACTATCTATATACAATGCACTGAGTTATATCAGTTTTTAATAAAACTATCCATATGCAATGCACTGAGTTATATCACTTTTTAATAAAACTATCCATATGCAATGCACTGAGTTATATCAGTTTTTAATACAACTATCCATATGCAATGCACTGAGTTATATCACTTTTTAATAAAACTATCCATATGCAATGCACTGAGTTATATCACTTTCTAATAAAACTATCCATATGCAATGCACTGAGTTATATCACTTTTTAATAAAACTATCCATATGCAATGCACTGAGTTATATCAGTTTTTAATAAAACTATCCATATGCAATGCACTGAGTTATATCACTTTTTAATAAAACTATCCATATGCAATGCACTGAGTTATATCAGTTTTTAATAAAACTATCCATATGCCATGCACTGAGTTATATCAGTTTTTAATAAAACTATCCATATGCAATGCACTGAGTTATATCACTTTTTAATAAAACTATCCATATGCAATGCACTGAGTTATATCAGTTTTTAATAAAACTATCCATATGCAATGCACTGAGTTATATCACTTTTTAATAAAACTATCCATATGCAATGCACTGAGTTATATCACTTTTTAATAAAACTATCCATATGCAATGCACTGAGTTATATCACTTTTTAATAAAACTATCCATATGCAATGCACTGAGTTATATCACTTTTTAATAAAACTATCCATATGCAATGCACTGAGTTATATCAGTTTTTAATAAAACTATCCATATGCAATGCACTGAGTTATATCACTTTCTAATAAAACTATCCATATGCAATGCACTGAGTTATATCACTTTTTAATAAAACTATCCATATGCAATGCACTGAGTTATATCAGTTTTTAATAAAACTATCCATATGCAATGCACTGAGTTATATCACTTTTTAATAAAACTATCCATATGCAATGCACTGAGTTATATCAGTTTTTAATAAAACTATCCATATGCCATGCACTGAGTTATATCAGTTTTTAATAAAACTATCCATATGCAATGCACTGAGTTATATCAGGTTTTAATAAAACTATCTATATACAATGCACTGAGTTATATCAGTTTTTAATAAAACTATCCATATGCAATGCACTGAGTTATATCACTTTTTAATAAAACTATCCATATGCAATGCACTGAGTTATATCAGTTTTTAATAAAACTATCCATATGCAATGCACTGAGTTATATCACTTTCTAATAAAACTATCCATATGCAATGCACTGAGTTATATCACTTTTTAATAAAACTATCCATATGCAATGCACTGAGTTATATCAGTTTTTAATACAACTATCCATATGCAATGCACTGAGTTATATCAGTTTTTAATAAAACTATCCATATGCAATGCACTGAGTTATATCAGTTTTTAATAAAACTATCCATATGCCATGCACTGAGTTATATCAGTTTTTAATAAAACTATCCATATGCAATGCACTGAGTTATATCAGGTTTTAATAAAACTATCTATATACAATGCACTGAGTTATATCAGTTTTTAATAAAACTATCCATATGCAATGCACTGAGTTATATCACTTTTTAATAAAACTATCCATATGCACTGCACTGAGTTATATCAGTTTTTAATGAAACTATCCATATGCAATGCACTGAGTTATATCACTTTTTAATAAAACTATCCATATGCAATGCACTGAGTTATATCAGTTTTTAATAAAACTATCCATATGCAATGCACTGAGTTATATCAGTTTTTAATAAAACTATCCATATGCCATGCACTGAGTTATATCAGTTTTTAATAAAACTATCCATATGCCATGCACTGAGTTATATCAGTTTTTAATAAAACTATCCATATGCAATGCACTGAGTTATATCAGTTTTTAATAAAACTATCCATATGCAATGCACTGAGTTATATCAGTTTTTAATAAAACTATCCATATGCAATGCACTGAGTTATATCAGTTTTTAATAAAACTATCCATATGCAATGCACTGAGTTATATCAGTTTTTAATAAAACTATCCATATGCAATGCACTGAGTTATATCAGTTTTTAATAAAACTATCCATATGCCATGCACTGAGTTATATCAGTTTTTAATAAAACTATCCATATGCAATGCACTGAGTTATATCAGGTTTTAATAAAACTATCTATATACAATGCACTGAGTTATATCAGTTTTTAATAAAACTATCCATATGCAATGCACTGAGTTATATCAGTTTTTAATAAACCTATCCATATGCAATGCACTGAGTTATATCAGTTTTTAATAAAACTATCCATATGCAATGCACTGAGTTATATCAGTTTTTAATAAAACTATCCATATGCAATGCACTGAGTTATATCAGTTTTTAATAAAACTATCCATATGCCATGCACTGAGTTATATCAGTTTTTCATAAAACTATCCATATGCAATGCACTGAGTTATATCAGGTTTTAATAAAACTATCTATATACAATGCACTGAGTTATATCAGTTTTTAATAAAACTATCCATATGCAATGCACTGAGTTATATCAGTTTTTAATAAAACTATCCATATGCAAAGCACTGAGTTATATCAGTTTTTAATAAAACTATCCATATGCAATGCACTGAGTTAGATCAGGTTTTAATAAAACTATCTATATACAATGCACTGAGTTATATCAGTTTTTAATAAAACTATCCATATGCAATGCACTGAGTTATATCAGTTTTTAATAAAACTATCCATATGCCATGCACTGAGTTATATCAGTTTTTAATAAAACTATCCATATGCAATGCACTGAGTTATATCAGGTTTTAATAAAACTATCTATATACAATGCACTGAGTTATATCAGTTTTTAATAAAACTATCCATATGCAATGCACTGAGTTATATCAGTTTTTAATAAAACTATCCATATGCAAAGCACTGAGTTATATCAGTTTTTAATAAAACTATCTATATGCAATGCACTGAGTTATATCAGGTTTTAATAAAACTATCTATATACAATGCACTGAGTTATATCAGTTTTTAATAAAACTATCCATATGCAAAGCACTGAGTTATATCAGTTTTTAATAAAACTATCCATATGCAATGCACTGAGTTATATCAGGTTTTAATAAAACTATCTATATACAATGCACTGAGTTATATCAGTTTTTAATAAAACTATCCATATGCAATGCACTGAGTTATATCAGTTTTTAATAAAACTATCCATATGCAATGCACTGAGTTATATCAGTTTTTAATAAAACTATCCATATGCCATGCACTGAGTTATATCAGTTTTTCATAAAACTATCCATATGCAATGCACTGAGTTATATCAGGTTTTAATAAAACTATCTATATACAATGCACTGAGTTATATCAGTTTTTAATAAAACTATCCATATGCAATGCACTGAGTTATATCAGTTTTTAATAAAACTATCCATATGCCATGCACTGAGTTATATCAGTTTTTAATAAAACTATCCATATGCAATGCACTGAGTTATATCAGGTTTTAATAAAACTATCTATATACAATGCACTGAGTTATATCACTTTTTAATAAAACTATCCATATGCAATGCACTGAGTTATATCACTTTCTAATAAAACTATCCATATGCAATGCACTGAGTTATATCACTTTTTAATAAAACTATCCATATGCAATGCACTGAGTTATATCAGTTTTTAATAAAACTATCCATATGCAATGCACTGAGTTATATCAGTTTTTAATAAAACTATCTATATGCAATGCACTGAGTTATATCAGTTTTTAATAAAACTATCCATATGCAAAGCACTGAGTTATATCAGTTTTTAATAAAACTATCTATATGCAATGCACTGAGTTATATCAGGTTTTAATAAAACTATCTATATACAATGCACTGAGTTATATCAGTTTTTAATAAAACTATCCATATGCAAAGCACTGAGTTATATCAGTTTTTAATAAAACTATCCATATGCAATGCACTGAGTTATATCAGGTTTTAATAAAACTATCTATATACAATGCACTGAGTTATATCAGTTTTTAATAAAACTATCCATATGCAATGCACTGAGTTATATCAGTTTTTAATAAAACTATCCATATGCAATGCACTGAGTTATATCAGTTTTTAATAAAACTATCCATATGCCATGCACTGAGTTATATCAGTTTTTCATAAAACTATCCATATGCAATGCACTGAGTTATATCAGGTTTTAATAAAACTATCTATATACAATGCACTGAGTTATATCAGTTTTTAATAAAACTATCCATATGCAATGCACTGAGTTATATCAGTTTTTAATAAAACTATCCATATGCCATGCACTGAGTTATATCAGTTTTTAATAAAACTATCCATATGCAATGCACTGAGTTATATCAGGTTTTAATAAAACTATCTATATACAATGCACTGAGTTATATCACTTTTTAATAAAACTATCCATATGCAATGCACTGAGTTATATCACTTTCTAATAAAACTATCCGTATGCAATGCACTGAGTTATATCACTTTTTAATAAAACTATCCATATGCAATGCACTGAGTTATATCAGTTTTTAATAAAACTATCCATATGCAATGCACTGAGTTATATCAGTTTTTAATAAAACTATCCATATGCAATGCACTGAGTTATATCAGTTTTTAATAAAACTATCCATATGCCATGCACTGAGTTATATCAGTTTTTAATAAAACTATCCATATGCAATGCACTGAGTTATATCAGTTTTTAGTAAAACTATCCATATGCAAAGCACTGAGTTATATCAGTTTTTAATAAAACTATCTATATGCAATGCACTGAGTTATATCAGGTTTTAATAAAACTATCTATATACAATGCACTGAGTTATATCAGTTTTTAATAAAACTATCCATATGCAAAGCACTGAGTTATATCAGTTTTTAATAAAACTATCCATATGCAATGCACTGAGTTATATCAGGTTTTAATAAAACTATCTATATACAATGCACTGAGTTATATCAGTTTTTAATAAAACTATCCATATGCAATGCACTGAGTTATATCAGTTTTTAATAAAACTATCCATATGCAATGCACTGAGTTATATCAGTTTTTAATAAAACTATCCATATGCCATGCACTGAGTTATATCAGTTTTTCATAAAACTATCCATATGCAATGCACTGAGTTATATCAGGTTTTAATAAAACTATCTATATACAATGCACTGAGTTATATCAGTTTTTAATAAAACTATCCATATGCAATGCACTGAGTTATATCAGTTTTTAATAAAACTATCCATATGCAAAGCACTGAGTTATATCAGTTTTTAATAAAACTATCCATATGCAATGCACTGAGTTATATCAGTTTTTAATAAAACTATCCATATGCAATGCACTGAGTTATATCAGTTTTTAATAAAACTATCCATATGCAAAGCACTGAGTTATATCAGTTTTTAATAAAACTATCTATATGCAATGCACTGAGTTATATCAGGTTTTAATAAAACTATCTATATACAATGCACTGAGTTATATCAGTTTTTAATAAAACTATCCATATGCAATGCACTGAGTTATATCAGTTTTTAATAAAACTATCCATATGCAAAGCACTGAGTTATATCAGTTTTTAATAAAACTATCCATATGCAATGCACTGAGTTATATCAGGTTTTAATAAAACTATCTATATACAATGCACTGAGTTATATCAGTTTTTAATAAAACTATCCATATGCAATGCACTGAGTTATATCAGTTTTTAATAAAACTATCCATATGCCATGCACTGAGTTATATCAGTTTTTAATAAAACTATCCATATGCAATGCACTGAGTTATATCAGGTTTTAATAAAACTATCTATATACAATGCACTGAGTTATATCAGTTTTTAATAAAACTATCCATATGCAATGCACTGAGTTATATCAGTTTTTAATAAAACTATCCATATGCAATGCACTGAGTTATATCAGTTTTTAATAAAACTATCCATATGCAATGCACTGAGTTATATCAGTTTTTAATAAAACTATCCATATGCAATGCACTGAGTTATATCAGTTTTTAATAAAACTATCCATATGCAATGCACTGAGTTATATCAGGTTTTAATAAAACTATCTATATACAATGCACTGAGTTATATCAGTTTTTAATAAAACTATCCATATGCAATGCACTGAGTTATATCACTTTTTAATAAAACTATCCATATGCAATGCACTGAGTTATATCAGTTTTTAATAAAACTAACCAAATGCAATGCACTGAGTTATATCACTTTTTAATAAAACTATCCATATGCAATGCACTGAGTTATATCAGTTTTTAATAAAACTATCCATATGCCATGCACTGAGTTATATCAGTTTTTAATAAAACTATCCATATGCAATGCACTGAGTTATATCAGTTTTTAATAAAACTATCCATATGCAATGCACTGAGTTATATCAGTTTTTAATAAAACTATCCATATGCAATGCACTGAGTTATATCAGTTTTTAATAAAACTATCCATATGCAATGCACTGAGTTATATCAGTTTTTAATAAAACTATCCATATGCCATGCACTGAGTTATATCAGTTTTTAATAAAACTATCCATATGCAATGCACTGAGTTATATCGGGTTTTAATAAAACTATCTATATACAATGCACTGAGTTATATCAGTTTTTAATAAAACTATCCATATGCAATGCACTGAGTTATATCACTTTTTAATAAAACTATCCATATGCAATGCACTGAGTTATATCAGTTTTTAATAAAACTATCCATATGCAATGCACTGAGTTATATCAGTTTTTAATAAAACTATCCATATGCAATGCACTGAGTTATATCAGTTTTTCATAAAACTATCCATATGCCATGCACTGAGTTATATCAGTTTTTAATAAAACTATCCATATGCAATGCACTGAGTTATATCAGGTTTTAATAAAACTATCTATATACAATGCACTGAGTTATATCAGTTTTTAATAAAACTATCCATATGCAATGCACTGAGTTATATCACTTTTTAATAAAACTATCCATATGCAATGCACTGAGTTATATCAGTTTTTAATAAAACTATCTATATACAATGCACTGAGTTATATCAGTTTTTAATAAAACTATCCATATGCAATGCAGTGAGTTATATCAGGTTTTAATAAAACTATCCATATGCAATGCACTGAGTTATATCAGTTTTTAATAAAACTATCCATATGCAATGCACTGCGTTATATCAGGTTTTAATAAAACTATCCATATGCAATGCAGTGAGTTATATCAGGTTTTAATAAAACTATCCATATGCAATGCACTGAGTTATATCAGTTTTTAATAAAACTATCCATATGCAATGCACTGAGTTATATTACTTTTTAATAAAACTATCCATATGCAATGCACTGAGTTATATCACTTTTTAATGAAACTATCCATATGCAATGCACTGAGTTATATCACTTTTTAATAAAACTATCCATATGCAATGCACTGAGTTATATCAGTTTTTAATAAAACTATCCATATGCAATGCACTGCGTTATATCAGGTTTTAATAAAACTATCCATATGCAATGCTGTTTATGCATGCAACACTGCTTAGTATTGTATTAAATGCCTCATACACAGATGTCGCTTCTGTACTGGAAAATGAGATGACGAATCGTTTTCGGAGTGAGTCCCGTTATCCATTCCGGTTTGGATTTCCACCTTCTGTGGAATCTATAAAGGCCGATGTTGCCGTACAAACGGTCCTTTTTTGATACCAGCATTCACAGCAGCGACATCGATGTAAGTCACCCCCACTTTTATATACTGTTTTTATATTTTATATTTCAATTTACTCAATAAAGAGATTTATTATAATTAACCATATCAAGTCTTACTTTTTTTGGAAAGAAGAGTAGGTTTTAATCTTTTGGTTTAGATCGGATTATTGTGGAGGATCGGCCCCCATTTGATCCCCGTTTCCGGACTTCAAGAGGAATTCCGGCCCCAAGTATATCCCGTCGTAACATTGGTCCTTCGAGCCGGATCTACCACAGATAATCAAAAGAAAGTTGGTATTATTATTATTACTTTAGCTTGAAATTATATTTTTCAAGAAAAATAATAATAATAATACAAAAAAGCCGTAGTACAATTTGCCAAGTCGTCAAAAATTATAATAATTTGAAGAACATCCCTGTTTTTTGATATTGTGGATTACCATTTTTCCAGTTCCACAAGTTCCACATTTACAGTTTCCACAAGCGGCCAATTCCGTTAGAGTGGTTCGCATTCAAGACAGGAAGAAAAAGACCAGGAGTGGAAACCACGCGGAACCAGAAGCTTCACCCACCTTCCAGAGGATTCAGGAGCGGAAAACTAGGTAAGTAAACATATATCCACGTATATAAAAGTGCAGTGAAAAGTGGGCGCGCAGGCATTTTAATAGCCAAAGGCGAAGCGCCCCACTATAAAAGTGAATAAAAGTGTGCTAAGGCAAAAGACCCGAAAGAAGGGCAATTAAGCGCCAGCACCAAAGTGGAAAAAGTGCAGTGAAAAGTGGGCGCGCAGGCATTTTAATAGCCAAAGGCGAAGCGCCCCACTATAAAAGTGAATAAAAGTGTGCTAAGGCAAAAGACCCGAAAGAAGGGCAATCAAGCGCCAGCACCAAAGTGAAAAAGTGCTGTGAAAAGTGGGCGCGCAGGCATTATCATAGCCAAAGGCGAAGCGCCCCACTATAAAAGTGAATAAAAGTGTGCTAAGGCAAAAGACCCGAAAGAAGGGCAATCAAGCGCCAGCACCAAAGTGAAAAAGTGCTGTGAAAAGTGGGCGCGCAGGCATTATCATAGCCAAAGGCGAAGCGCCCCACTATAAAAGTGAATAAAAGTGTGCTAAGGCAAAAGACCCGAAAGAAGGGCAATAAGCGCCAGCACCAAAAGTGAAAAAGTGCTGTGAAAAGTGGGCGCGCAGGCATTTTAATTGCCACAGGCAAGGCGCTCCACTATAAAAGTGAAAAAAGTGTGGTGAAAAGTGGGCGCGCAGGCATTATCGCAGCCAAGAGCGAAGCGCCCCACTCTAAAGGTGAGAAAAGTGGTGAGAGAAGTGGGCGCGCAGGCATCTTAATAGCCACAGGCGAGGCGCTCCACTATAAAAGTGAAGAAAGTGTGGTGAAAAGTGGGCGCGCAGGCATTATCGCAGCCAAGAGCGAAGCGCCCCACTCTAAAAGTGAAAAAAAAGGTGACAAAGTGAAAAAAAAGATAGGAGCGCCGGCTGTAGGGCCGCAAGACGAGGCGCGAGTACTGCACGCCGGCACTAGGTGCCACACGTCAGGCGTCAGTGCGCAGTTAGAATTAGGAGCGCCGGCTGTAGGGCCGCAAGACGAGGCGCGAGTACTGCACGCCGGCACTAGGTGCCACACGTCAGGCGTCAGTGCGCAGTTAGCATACTCTTTTTTTATATATATAGAATTAGGAGCGCCGGCTGTAGGGCCGCAAGACGAGGCGCGAGTACTGCACGCCGGCACTAGGTGCCACACGTCAGGCGTCAGTGCGTTTTTTTTTTTTTTAGCATATTTTTTATTATTTTAGGGATAGAGCGCCGGCTGCTAAGCCACAAGGTAAGGCGCAAGTGCTGTTCGTCGGCAACTAATTTGCCACAAGGTCAGGCGACAGTGCGTGTTAAGTTACACGTCCCAACGAATCTACAGCAACATCTGCAGCAAGGCCCACACCAACGGCCCAACGAATCTACAGCAACATCTGCAGCAAGGCCCATACAAACGGCCCAACGAATCTACAGCAACATCTGTAGCAAGGCCCATACCAACGGCCCAACTAATTTACGGCAACATCTGCAGCAAGGCCCATACCAACGGCCCACCGAATCTACAGCAACATCTGTAGCAAGGCCCATACCAACGGCCCAACGAATCTACAGCAACATCTGCAGCAAGGCCCACACCAACGGCCCAACGAATCTACAGCAACATCTGCAGCAAGGCCCATACAAACGGCCCAACGAATCTACAGCAACATCTGTAGCAAGGCCCATACCAACGGCCCAACTAATTTACGGCAACATCTGCAGCAAGGCCCATACCAACGGCCCACCGAATCTACAGCAACATCTGTAGCAAGGCCCATACCAACGGCCCAACGAACCGTAAGCTACCAATAACCAGCATCAAGGGTGAGTTTTCATAAATCTGAAAAAAAAAAAAAATTTTCAATTTTAAAAATATTGTATATTTTTCAATACGTTGATGCTTTGGTATTGCGAAAATACCATAGGGGATTCTTATTTAATAATTTTTGGAATTTTTGGAATTTTCAATAAGCTTTGGTACTGCGGAAGTACCATAAGCACCCAATCTTTCAAAAAAAAATTTTTTACGATTTTAGAAAATTTTATTTTGTTTCACTAGTTGTGATCTTGTGTACATAAAAACCCTTTCTAAGTTCATCTTGAAACTCTTGCTTAGCTTGTTCTTCTTCTCGTATTACCGTAAAAATGGCTAGCGCTAACGATTTTTCCCGGGCGTGTGATGCACTTTTAGAGTTCGAGGATTTGTACAACAACACTTCAAGTGCAAATCATTCGGTTTTTTCTCTGGAAATCCAAAAGGAGGAACTCAAGGCATTATGGATGAAAGTTAAGGAGACATTTGATGGTTACTCGCGGATCTTATCTGGAGGAGAATCGGACACATCGGCTAGGCTTGCTGCAAAAAGTAGGTATCAGGATTGCTACGCAGCATACCTGACGTGCGCGGCATTGATGGGTGAAACCATCCACAACCTGACTTTTGTGCAGCAAAGTTCGTCGACGGTGAATCCTGTAGTACGGGAACATGAAGTGGCCCCGCGTTCGAACATTAACCTTTCCCCTTGCGACACCGACATTTTTTATGGCGATTATATGGCGTGGCCATCCTTTCGAGATTTATTCACCGCTATATATATAAACAATTCGCGTTTGACCCCTGTTGAAAAACTATACCACCTCATTCATAAGACTCGGGGGGAAGCAAAAGATATTGTGAAAAAATCTCCACTAACCAATGATGGGTTTGCAACTGCATGGCAAAACCTATCTGACCGTTATGAGAACAAAAGAGTGATGGTAAATAGTCAGTTGAAGACCTTGTTCAACCTACCTACCGTGACAGCCGAGCGCGGTGGGGAAATAAAAAATCTGCAACGTGCAGTAAACAATTGCATCTCAGTTCTCCAAATGTATGGGATTGAGATTAGCAATTGGGATGCTATTTTTGTATTTTTGGTTTCTAGTAGGCTACCAGATACCACATTAGCACTCTGGGAACAAGGAATAGTAGACAAGGCCGAAATTCCGAGGTGGGAGGATTTAGACAGCTTCCTCTCAAATAGATTCCAGACTCTTGAAACAGTCTCTGACATTCAGAGCACGCGTGTAGCGAAGATAACGCAAAACCGTTCATCTGCAAATCCTTTGGGTAAAAGGGTATCGGCGCATCATTCTCAGTACTCGCAACCGGTATGCAGATTATGTCCAGAGGAATCCCATGTGCTTAAGGTTTGCCCAAAGTTTCTAGCCATGAAGGTAGATGATCGTTCAAAAATAGTGAGAAAATACAATTTATGCATGAACTGTTTGGCGCATTCTCATATTGCCAGGGATTGCAAGAGCACCTTCAGCTGTCTTAGTTGCCATCAAAGACATCATACATTGCTGCACAGGAGCCCGACTGGAAACCGGCCCTCAACCTCCGCCACTCGTCCCTCATCAGGAAATGGAGATGATAGGAAAACTCAACCCCCAACCACCTCCAGCAGTGTAAACGCACTTTTCGCATCAAGTACGAAGAATGTAATCTTGGGTACTGCGATGGTGCACATATGCATTTCAGGAGTAAATTATAAGGCAAGGGCCCTTCTGGATTCGGGATCGGAGGGCACATTCATAACGAAGCGGTTACAGAAACGCATTAATGTGCCAACTCAACCTGCTGACTTAAGTGTAAGTGGAATAAACCCGACAACGCCGGCTAAAGTGCGAGAAATCGCCAAATTTGTTTTAGGTTCACCTGTCGACCCCTTGATTAGAATTGGGGCAAGAGGCCTAATTCTCCCCAATTTGACAGGAAACCTCCCCCAGTTTTCAGTGGACAAAGTGGATTTTGGACTACTGCCCCCAATTAATTTAGCCGACGTTAACTTTTACAGGAGTCAGCAGGTTGACTTGATCATTGGTGCAGATTTGTACCCAGTCGTAATAACGGGAAACATTATGAAAAATGTGTTAGGCTCTCTTCTAGCGCAGGAGACAGTCTTCGGCTGGATCCTAACAGGACCAGTCCCTCAAGCCTCAAATAGAAATCAAATTTCATATGTTTCCATGGTCTCCGAAATTTCAAATTCTGAACTTACTCGGTTCTGGGAGCTTGAGCAGGTCCCAAGCAAGAAACCGGTCACACCTGAGGAAGCATATTGCGAGCAATACTATAGGAACACGACGGTGAAAAAGGACGGGGGACGATATATGGTGGCATTACCTTTTAGACGAAAGTTCTCAGAGGAAATAAACCTAGGATACTAGCGAACCAGTGCAATGCATCAATTTCTTCGAAATGAGGCAGCAATGCTTCGAAAGCCGGAGCTTAGGACTGAGTATCACCGAGTACTTCGAGAATACATAACACTTGGACACATGAAGCCAGTTGGCATCGATTCCGGAAGAAGCAGCTCAGGATCATCATATTACCTGCCACATCATGCTGTCATCAAGCCGGACAGCACAACCACGAAGGTGCGCGTGGTATTTAATGCATCAAATCCAACCTCGAGCGGTGTCAGTTTAAATGACGCACTCCACCCTGGCCCGGTTTTGCAATCTGATATCATTGCACTCTTATTAAAATGGCGATTTTTTAAATATGTTTTCAATGCAGATATTGAGAAGATGTATCGGCAGATACTGCTTCACCCCAACGACACCCGGTTCCATAGGATCTTGTTTAGAGAGTCGAACGAGGAAGAACTAATGGACTATGAACTGCAAACGGTGACATTCGGAGTCAACTGCGCTCCTTATTTAGCAATAAGGACACTGCTTCAGCTAGCGGAAGATGTCAGACTGCAATACCCACTAGCCTCCAGGGTCCTCAAGCAGCACATGTACGTGGATGATGTCCTTGCCGGAGCTCATGACTGCGACACAGCTATTCGAATGCGAAACGAACTTGTCGAGGCCCTGCAAGGAGCTGGATTTCCCTTGCGGAAATGGACATCAAATTCAAAGGAAATCCTGGTTGATTTACCAAGGGATCATCTGTTAAAAGAAGATTTCTTGGAAATCGACGATATGAGTGAGGCAAGGATGTTAGGTATAAGGTGGAATGCTGCTCACGATAGATTTCATTTTAATGTCCAAGAGGTCCAAATTAAATCAAGTTACACAAAGCGAGAAGTGCTATCTTGTGTAGCAAAACTCTTCGATCCCGCAGGTTGGTTAGGACCCATAGTGGTTGAAGCAAAAATTTTAATGCAGGAGATATGGCTCTCCAAAATAGACTGGGATGACTGTCTACCCAGAGGAATTTATCTGCGTTGGGAGAAATTTCTGAAAAATTACGTCCACATTGGAACTATCAGAATTCCAAGGTGGATTAATTTTACACCATGGAACGAAATCGAATTTCATGGGTTCTGTGATGCTTCTGAGAAGGCATACGCTGCTGCCCTGTACGTAAGAGTACGGGAACGCACATCAGATGGAACACCTGACGTAAATCTGTTAGTCGGAAAAACCAAAGTAGCACCGGTAAAAACGATCTCTCTACCGCGCTTAGAATTATGTGGTGCTCTACTGCTGGCGGAGTTAATTAACGCGCTTCTTCCACAGTTTGACGTGGCTCAACCAACCATCTACAAATGGACCGATTCAACCATAGTGCTCTCATGGCTGCGAAAGCCCCCCTGTAGCTGGACTACCTTCGTGGCAAATAGAGTATCGAAAATCGGAGAACTCGTCGGAGTGAATGATTGGAATCATGTGGATTCAAATGAAAATCCAGCCGACCTTGGTAGTCGCGGCGTATCCCCTCAAGAACTTGCAGAGAGTACTCTATGGTGGCAGGGCCCTAGTTGGTTAAAGGAGCAACCATCTGAGTGGCCTCAGATGCATAATGAGCCTATGGAGACGGAACTGGAGAAAAAATGTGTTAGAACTCACGCAGCACGGATCATAGACACAGAAGACATTTTAGAACGATTCTCTGATTTCTCGCGCGCGCTGAGAGTAATTGCACGAATGTTGCAATTTTACCGAAAAATACATCCGGTATTCAAACTATTAAAACAAAATGAGTCTGTAGAAATTACAGCTGATGAAATTCGTGAGGTAAAAACGCGTCTAATTCGGTTAACGCAAAAGCGTTGTTTTTCGCTTGAATACGATACATTAGCTTCATCAAAACCAGTAAACGCTAAGAGCTCCATCCGCACTCTCAATCCATTTCTTGATAATAATGGAATTATGAGAGTAGGCGGAAGACTAGCGCTAGCGTCATTGTCATATAATGAACGATACCCGACCATCTTACCTTATGATTGCCAATTTTCTCGACTCCTCGTTAAGTTCTCACACTTGATTTCCTTACATGGAGGAAATCAACTCATGCTGAGACTTATGAGGTCAGAGTATTGGATCGTGCGTTTAAGAAATTTAATAAAAACTGTAATTAATAACTGCAAAGTTTGTGTCACGAGAACAACTAATGGCTGCGCTCCCACCTGAAAGAACGGACGTATCCAGGCCGTTCACAAACACTGGAGTGGATTTCACAGGCCCGTTTGAGATAAAAAATTACACGGGCCGAGCATGCCTAATAACAAAGGGATACGTCTGCGTCTTTGTTTGTTTCGCTACAAAGGCAATACATCTAGAAGCAACCAGCGACTTATCAACATCAACATTCTTGGGTGCCTTTGCCAGGTTTGTGGCAAGACGTGGCTGTCCGCGTAACATGTACTCGGACAACGGCACAAACTTCGTTGGAGCCAGCAAAGCTTTGAGACATGACTTTAAAAAATTCATGAGTGAAGCTTCACATCTTACCATGCGGTCATATGCGCACGAAGAAATTACTTGGCACTTCATACCTCCAGGGGCTCCTCACATGGGAGGATTATGGGAGGCAGGAGTGAAGAGTTTCAAAACCCATTTTCGAAAGGTGGCAAATGCGATGCGGTTTACGATGGAGGAATTCTCGACACTGCTTGCCAGAATAGAAGCATGTCTAAACTCACGGCCAATTAGCCCACTATCAGATAATCCCGATTCACTTGAACCCTTAACTCCGGGACACTTTCTTATTGGAAGTCCGTTGCTCGCGATGGCCGAACCTGAAATCAATGGAAACCCGATGTCCATTATCAACCGATGGCAAAAGTTGAAAGCACTTCAACAAGGATTCTGTCAGCGTTGGAAGGCAGAATATCTCAAAGAATTGCAAAAAAGAGTCAAGTGGCAATGTCCTCAGCGAAATATAGAGGTTGATGATTTTGTAGTTGTCAAAGAGGACAACTTACCCCCCAATGAATGGCGACTTGGCAGAGTTGTTAAGGTTTTTTTAGGGCCAGACAACTGCGTTCGAGTCGTGGATATCTTAACGACGAGAGGCATTATCACCCGTCCCATTGTGAAATTGATTGTGCTTCCCGTCATAAAACCTTTTAATATTTCTACTTCCAGAGATTCTCAACATGGTTCGTGCACACAACAGCAAGGAGATGATTGTGAAAGAGCGACACCTGTGCCCCATATGCAAACATAATCATCGGCTACTGTTCTGTCGACAGATGCGACGAATGGAACCAGCGGAGAGACTTCGCGCTGTCCTCCTGCACCGCCACTGCGCCAATTGTCTGTCGCCGCATCATATGGCCAAGAATTGTCCGTCCACCAGGACCTGCGAACGATGTAAACAGCGACACCATAGTCTCCTGCATCTGTGGGAGACCGCAGAAAGTGACGAAGACGTGCCACAGGCCATAGATGTAGCAGACCTTACGCGAAGAAAACGGCGTTATCCCTACGATGCTCAACCACTAGAAGACTCAGGCGACGATGGGATCCTAGAAATCAACGCTAGCGAAGACGAAGTTGTTCAGCAGGTGGCCGAAGAAGCACCTAGCACAGGGGAACCGCCGGTACCCAGACCCCCTCTGTCGGGCATCCGGTCGGTGATCCATCGACCCCCACCGCAAACTATAGACCGCCGACGTACCCGTAACCGCCAACGAACGTCAACGTATCAAAATGTAAGAGACGCCCGACAGCGAATCAAAGGATCCGCTCGAAGTACCCCGAGTCGCTCTGTCCTTACACCCACAGTGATGGCAAGGATAATGGTGAATGGCCGACTACAATCGATACGCGCGCTCATCGATCCAGGGCAGCCATCATCAACGATTTCGAAGGCGTTGGCGAGGCGACTGCACGCAACCTCACAGGACCAGCGAGACGAAGCCCGTTTGACCCTAAAAGCCTGGCGCGAAAGACTGGATGTTCGGGCGAAGGTGCTGCCCAGTCTAATGAAGACTACGCCAGAACACACGTTGGATGCACGAGTCGTAGATGAATTTGATAACGTGAGACTGGCAGACCCGACGTTCTACAAAGCAAGTCCGGTATCTCTAGTCCTGGGAGCCGATGTGTATGCAGTCATTCTACGACCTGGACTGATGCCAGCTACTCCAACACGGCCGGCCGCCCAAAACACTATGTTCGGATGGGTGTTATCTGGAGGTACTCCCTACTAGATGCCAACGATGCGGGCGACATTAAGTTAAGAAATTGTATTGTATAAAAGGAATGAATGAATGAATTGTAAATGAATTACGGAAGAAATAAAATGAAATTTAAATGATATGTAAAGAAAATAATTTGTATGCTACACACATGTACATATGTATATATTTAAGTATTTTTTATTGCAGTGATGCTGCAAGGCGGGCGGCATGTTTATGCATGCAACACTGCTTAGTATTGTATTAAATGCCTCATACACAGATGTCGCTTCTGTACTGGAAAATGAGATGACGAATCGTTTTCGGAGTGAGTCCCGTTATCCATTCCGGTTTGGATTTCCACCTTCTGTGGAATCTATAAAGGCCGATGTTGCCGTACAAACGGTCCTTTTTTGATACCAGCATTCACAGCAGCGACATCGATGTAAGTCACCCCCACTTTTATATACTGTTTTTATATTTTATATTTCAATTTACTCAATAAAGAGATTTATTATAATTAACCATATCAAGTCTTACTTTTTTTGGAAAGAAGAGTAGGTTTTAATCTTTTGGTTTAGATCGGATTATTGTGGAGGATCGGCCCCCATTTGATCCCCGTTTCCGGACTTCAAGAGGAATTCCGGCCCCAAGTATATCCCGTCGTAAAGGTTTTAATAAAACTATCTATATACAATGCACTGAGTTATATCAGTTTTTAATAAAACTATCCATATGCAATGCACTGAGTTATATTACTTTTTAATAAAACTATCCATATGCAATGCACTGAGTTATATCACTTTTTAATAAAACTATCCATATGCAATGCACTGAGTTATATCAGTTTTTAATAAAACTATCCATATGCAATGCACTGAGTTATATCACTTTTTAATAAAACTATCCATATGCAATGCACTGAGTTATATCAGTTTTTAATAAAACTATCCATATGCAATGCACTGAGTTATATCAGTTTTTAATAAAACTATCCATATGCAATGCACTGCGTTATATCAGGTTTTAATAAAACTATCCATATGCAATGCAGTGAGTTATATCAGGTTTTAATAAAACTATCCATATGCAATGCACTGAGTTATATCAGTTTTTAATAAAACTATCCATATGCAATGCACTGAGTTATATCACTTTTTAATAAAACTATCCATATGCAATGCACTGAGTTATATCACTTTTTAATAAAACTATCCATATGCAATGCACTGAGTTATATCAGTTTTTAATAAAACTATCCATATGCAATGCACTGAGTTATATCAGTTTTTAATAAAACTATCCATATGCAATGCACTGAGTTATATCAGTTTTTAATAAAACTATCCATATGCAATGCACTGAGTTATATCAGTTTTTAATAAAACTATCCATATGCAATGCACTGCGTTATATCAGTTTTTAATAAAACTATCCATATGCAATGCACTGAGTTATATCAGTTTTTAATAAAACTATCCATATGCAATGCACTGAGTTATATCAGTTTTTAATAAAACTATCCATATGCAATGCACTGCGTTATATCAGGTTTTAATAAAACTATCCATATGCAATGCAGTGAGTTATATCAGGTTATCAGGTTTTAATAAAACTATCCATATGCAATGCACTGAGTTATATCAGTTTTTAATAAAACTATCCATATGCAATGCACTGCGTTATATCAGTTTTTAATAAAACTATCCATATGCAATGCACTGAGTTATATCACTTTTTAATAAAACTATCCATATGCAATGCACTGAGTTATATCACTTTTTAATAAAACTATCCATATGCAATGCACTGAGTTATATCAGTTTTTAATAAAACTATCCATATGCAATGCACTGAGTTATATCAGTTTTTAATAAAACTATCCATATGCAATGCACTGAGTTATATCAGTTTTTAATAAAACTATCCATATGCAATGCACTGAGTTATATCAGTTTTTAATAAAACTATCCATATGCAATGCACTGAGTTATATCAGTTTTTAATAAAACTATCCATATGCCATGCACTGAGTTATATCAGTTTTTAATAAAACTATCCATATGCAATGCACTGAGTTATATCAGGTTTTAATAAAACTATCTATATACAATGCACTGAGTTATATCAGTTTTTAATAAAACTATCCATATGCAATGCAGTGAGTTATATCAGGTTTTAATAAAACTATCCATATGCAATGCACTGAGTTATATCAGTTTTTAATAAAACTATCCATATGCAATGCACTGCGTTATATCAGTTTTTAATAAAACTATCCATATGCAATGCACTGAGTTATATCACTTTTTAATAAAACTGTCCATATGCAATGCACTGAGTTATATCACTTTTTAATAAAACTATCCATATGCAATGCACTGAGTTATATCAGTTTTTAATAAAACTATCCATATGCAATGCACTGAGTTATATCAGTTTTTAATAAAACTATCCATATGCAATGCACTGAGTTATATCAGTTTTTAATAAAACTATCCATATGCAATGCACTGAGTTATATCAGTTTTTAATAAAACTATCCATATGCAATGCACTGCGTTATATCAGGTTTTAATAAAACTATCCATATGCAATGCTGTTTATGCATGCAACACTGCTTAGTATTGTATTAAATGCCTCATACACAGATGTCGCTTCTGTACTGGAAAATGAGATGACGAATCGTTTTCGGAGTGAGTCCCGTTATCCATTCCGGTTTGGATTTCCACCTTCTGTGGAATCTATAAAGGCCGATGTTGCCGTACAAACGGTCCTTTTTTGATACCAGCATTCACAGCAGCGACATCGATGTAAGTCACCCCCACTTTTATATACTGTTTTTATATTTTATATTTCAATTTACTCAATAAAGAGATTTATTATAATTAACCATATAAAGTCTTACTTTTTTTGGAAAGAAGAGTAGGTTTTAATCTTTTGGTTTAGATCGGATTATTGTGGAGGATCGGCCCCCATTTGATCCCCGTTTCCGGACTTCAAGAGGAATTCCGGCCCCAAGTATATCCCGTCGTAACATTGGTCCTTCGAGCCGGATCTACCACAGATAATCAAAAGAAAGTTGGTATTATTATTATTACTTTAGCTTGAAATTATATTTTTCAAGAAAAATAATAATAATAATACAAAAAAGCCGTAGTACAATTTGCCAAGTCGTCAAAAATTATAATAATTTGAAGAACATCCCTGTTTTTTGATATTGTGGATTACCATTTTTCCAGTTCCACAAGTTCCACATTTACAGTTTCCACAAGCGGCCAATTCCGTTAGAGTGGTTCGCATTCAAGACAGGAAGAAAAAGACCAGGAGTGGAAACCACGCGGAACCAGAAGCTTCACCCACCTTCCAGAGGATTCAGGAGCGGAAAACTAGGTAAGTAAACATATATCCACGTATATAAAAGTGCAGTGAAAAGTGGGCGCGCAGGCATTTTAATAGCCAAAGGCGAAGCGCCCCACTATAAAAGTGAATAAAAGTGTGCTAAGGCAAAAGACCCGAAAGAAGGGCAATTAAGCGCCAGCACCAAAGTGGAAAAAGTGCAGTGAAAAGTGGGCGCGCAGGCATTTTAATAGCCAAAGGCGAAGCGCCCCACTATAAAAGTGAATAAAAGTGTGCTAAGGCAAAAGACCCGAAAGAAGGGCAATCAAGCGCCAGCACCAAAGTGAAAAAGTGCTGTGAAAAGTGGGCGCGCAGGCATTATCATAGCCAAAGGCGAAGCGCCCCACTATAAAAGTGAATAAAAGTGTGCTAAGGCAAAAGACCCGAAAGAAGGGCAATCAAGCGCCAGCACCAAAGTGAAAAAGTGCTGTGAAAAGTGGGCGCGCAGGCATTATCATAGCCAAAGGCGAAGCGCCCCACTATAAAAGTGAATAAAAGTGTGCTAAGGCAAAAGACCCGAAAGAAGGGCAATAAGCGCCAGCACCAAAAGTGAAAAAGTGCTGTGAAAAGTGGGCGCGCAGGCATTTTAATTGCCACAGGCAAGGCGCTCCACTATAAAAGTGAAAAAAGTGTGGTGAAAAGTGGGCGCGCAGGCATTATCGCAGCCAAGAGCGAAGCGCCCCACTCTAAAGGTGAGAAAAGTGGTGAGAGAAGTGGGCGCGCAGGCATCTTAATAGCCACAGGCGAGGCGCTCCACTATAAAAGTGAAGAAAGTGTGGTGAAAAGTGGGCGCGCAGGCATTATCGCAGCCAAGAGCGAAGCGCCCCACTCTAAAAGTGAAAAAAAAAAGGTGACAAAGTGAAAAAAAAGATAGGAGCGCCGGCTGTAGGGCCGCAAGACGAGGCGCGAGTACTGCACGCCGGCACTAGGTGCCACACGTCAGGCGTCAGTGCGCAGTTAGAATTAGGAGCGCCGGCTGTAGGGCCGCAAGACGAGGCGCGAGTACTGCACGCCGGCACTAGGTGCCACACGTCAGGCGTCAGTGCGCAGTTAGCATACTCTTTTTTTTATATATATAGAATTAGGAGCGCCGGCTGTAGGGCCGCAAGACGAGGCGCTAGTACTGCACGCCGGCACTAGGTGCCACACGTCAGGCGTCAGTGCGTTTTTTTTTTTTTTAGCATATTTTTTATTATTTTAGGGATAGAGCGCCGGCTGCTAAGCCACAAGGTAAGGCGCAAGTGCTGTTCGTCGGCAACTAATTTGCCACAAGGTCAGGCGACAGTGCGTGTTAAGTTACACGTCCCAACGAATCTACAGCAACATCTGCAGCAAGGCCCACACCAACGGCCCAACGAATCTACAGCAACATCTGCAGCAAGGCCCATACAAACGGCCCAACGAATCTACAGCAACATCTGTAGCAAGGCCCATACCAACGGCCCAACTAATTTACGGCAACATCTGCAGCAAGGCCCATACCAACGGCCCACCGAATCTACAGCAACATCTGTAGCAAGGCCCATACCAACGGCCCAACGAATCTACAGCAACATCTGCAGCAAGGCCCACACCAACGGCCCAACGAATCTACAGCAACATCTGCAGCAAGGCCCATACAAACGGCCCAACGAATCTACAGCAACATCTGTAGCAAGGCCCATACCAACGGCCCAACTAATTTACGGCAACATCTGCAGCAAGGCCCATACCAACGGCCCACCGAATCTACAGCAACATCTGTAGCAAGGCCCATACCAACGGCCCAACGAACCGTAAGCTACCAATAACCAGCATCAAGGGTGAGTTTTCATAAATCTGAAAAAAAAAAAAAAAATTTTCAATTTTAAAAATATTGTATATTTTTCAATACGTTGATGCTTTGGTATTGCGAAAATACCATAGGGGATTCTTATTTAATAATTTTTGGAATTTTTGGAATTTTCAATAAGCTTTGGTACTGCGGAAGTACCATAAGCACCCAATCTTTCAAAAAAAAATTTTTTACGATTTTAGAAAATTTTATTTTGTTTCACTAGTTGTGATCTTGTGTACATAAAAACCCTTTCTAAGTTCATCTTGAAACTCTTGCTTAGCTTGTTCTTCTTCTCGTATTACCGTAAAAATGGCTAGCGCTAACGATTTTTCCCGGGCGTGTGATGCACTTTTAGAGTTCGAGGATTTGTACAACAACACTTCAAGTGCAAATCATTCGGTTTTTTCTCTGGAAATCCAAAAGGAGGAACTCAAGGCATTATGGATGAAAGTTAAGGAGACATTTGATGGTTACTCGCGGATCTTATCTGGAGGAGAATCGGACACATCGGCTAGGCTTGCTGCAAAAAGTAGGTATCAGGATTGCTACGCAGCATACCTGACGTGCGCGGCATTGATGGGTGAAACCATCCACAACCTGACTTTTGTGCAGCAAAGTTCGTCGACGGTGAATCCTGTAGTACGGGAACATGAAGTGGCCCCGCGTTCGAACATTAACCTTTCCCCTTGCGACACCGACATTTTTTATGGCGATTATATGGCGTGGCCATCCTTTCGAGATTTATTCACCGCTATATATATAAACAATTCGCGTTTGACCCCTGTTGAAAAACTATACCACCTCATTCATAAGACTCGGGGGGAAGCAAAAGATATTGTGAAAAAATCTCCACTAACCAATGATGGGTTTGCAACTGCATGGCAAAACCTATCTGACCGTTATGAGAACAAAAGAGTGATGGTAAATAGTCAGTTGAAGACCTTGTTCAACCTACCTACCGTGACAGCCGAGCGCGGTGGGGAAATAAAAAATCTGCAACGTGCAGTAAACAATTGCATCTCAGTTCTCCAAATGTATGGGATTGAGATTAGCAATTGGGATGCTATTTTTGTATTTTTGGTTTCTAGTAGGCTACCAGATACCACATTAGCACTCTGGGAACAAGGAATAGTAGACAAGGCCGAAATTCCGAGGTGGGAGGATTTAGACAGCTTCCTCTCAAATAGATTCCAGACTCTTGAAACAGTCTCTGACATTCAGAGCACGCGTGTAGCGAAGATAACGCAAAACCGTTCATCTGCAAATCCTTTGGGTAAAAGGGTATCGGCGCATCATTCTCAGTACTCGCAACCGGTATGCAGATTATGTCCAGAGGAATCCCATGTGCTTAAGGTTTGCCCAAAGTAGAGTAGGTAGATGATCGTTCAAAAATAGTGAGAAAATACAATTTATGCATGAACTGTTTGGCGCATTCTCATATTGCCAGGGATTGCAAGAGCACCTTCAGCTGTCTTAGTTGCCATCAAAGACATCATACATTGCTGCACAGGAGCCCGACTGGAAACCGGCCCTCAACCTCCGCCACTCGTCCCTCATCAGGAAATGGAGATGATAGGAAAACTCAACCCCCAACCACCTCCAGCAGTGTAAACGCACTTTTCGCATCAAGTACGAAGAATGTAATCTTGGGTACTGCGATGGTGCACATATGCATTTCAGGAGTAAATTATAAGGCAAGGGCCCTTCTGGATTCGGGATCGGAGGGCACATTCATAACGAAGCGGTTACAGAAACGCATTAATGTGCCAACTCAACCTGCTGACTTAAGTGTAAGTGGAATAAACCCGACAACGCCGGCTAAAGTGCGAGAAATCGCCAAATTTGTTTTAGGTTCACCTGTCGACCCCTTGATTAGAATTGAGGCAAGAGGCCTAATTCTCCCCAATTTGACAGGAAACCTCCCCCAGTTTTCAGTGGACAAAGTGGATTTTGGACTACTGCCCCCAATTAATTTAGCCGACGTTAACTTTTACAGGAGTCAGCAGGTTGACTTGATCATTGGTGCAGATTTGTACCCAGTCGTAATAACGGGAAACATTATGAAAAATGTGTTAGGCTCTCTTCTAGCGCAGGAGACAGTCTTCGGCTGGATCCTAACAGGACCAGTCCCTCAAGCCTCAAATAGAAATCAAATTTCATATGTTTCCATGGTCTCCGAAATTTCAAATTCTGAACTTACTCGGTTCTGGGAGCTTGAGCAGGTCCCAAGCAAGAAACCGGTCACACCTGAGGAAGCATATTGCGAGCAATACTATAGGAACACGACGGTGAAAAAGGACGGGGGACGATATATGGTGGCATTACCTTTTAGACGAAAGTTCTCAGAGGAAATAAACCTAGGATACTCGCGAACCAGTGCAATGCATCAATTTCTTCGAAATGAGGCAGCAATGCTTCGAAAGCCGGAGCTTAGGACTGAGTATCACCGAGTACTTCGAGAATACATAACACTTGGACACATGAAGCCAGTTGGCATCGATTCCGGAAGAAGCAGCTCAGGATCATCATATTACCTGCCACATCATGCTGTCATCAAGCCGGACAGCACAACCACGAAGGTGCGCGTGGTATTTAATGCATCAAATCCAACCTCGAGCGGTGTCAGTTTAAATGACGCACTCCACCCTGGCCCGGTTTTGCAATCTGATATCATTGCACTCTTATTAAAATGGCGATTTTTTAAATATGTTTTCAATGCAGATATTGAGAAGATGTATCGGCAGATACTGCTTCACCCCAACGACACCCGGTTCCATAGGATCTTGTTTAGAGAGTCGAACGAGGAAGAACTAATGGACTATGAACTGCAAACGGTGACATTCGGAGTCAACTGCGCTCCTTATTTAGCAATAAGGACACTGCTTTAGCTAGCGGAAGATGTCAGACTGCAATACCCACTAGCCTCCAGGGTCCTCAAGCAGCACATGTACGTGGATGATGTCCTTGCCGGAGCTCATGACTGCGACACAGCTATTCGAATGCGAAACGAACTTGTCGAGGCCCTGCAAGGAGCTGGATTTCCCTTGCGGAAATGGACATCAAATTCAAAGGAAATCCTGGTTGATTTACCAAGGGATCATCTGTTAAAAGAAGATTTCTTGGAAATCGACGATATGAGTGAGGCAAGGATGTTAGGTATAAGGTGGAATGCTGCTCACGATAGATTTCATTTTAATGTCCAAGAGGTCCAAATTAAATCAAGTTACACAAAGCGAGAAGTGCTATCTTGTGTAGCAAAACTCTTCGATCCCGCAGGTTGGTTAGGACCCATAGTGGTTGAAGCAAAAATTTTAATGCAGGAGATATGGCTCTCCAAAATAGACTGGGATGACTGTCTACCCAGAGGAATTTATCTGCGTTGGGAGAAATTTCTGAAAAATTACGTCCACATTGGAACTATCAGAATTCCAAGGTGGATTAATTTTACACCATGGAACGAAATCGAATTTCATGGGTTCTGTGATGCTTCTGAGAAGGCATACGCTGCTGCCCTGTACGTAAGAGTACGGGAACGCACATCAGATGGAACACCTGACGTAAATCTGTTAGTCGGAAAAACCAAAGTAGCACCGGTAAAAACGATCTCTCTACCGCGCTTAGAATTATGTGGTGCTCTACTGCTGGCGGAGTTAATTAACGCGCTTCTTCCACAGTTTGACGTGGCTCAACCAACCATCTACAAATGGACCGATTCAACCATAGTGCTCTCATGGCTGCGAAAGCCCCCCTGTAGCTGGACTACCTTCGTGGCAAATAGAGTATCGAAAATCGGAGAACTCGTCGGAGTGAATGATTGGAATCATGTGGATTCAAATGAAAATCCAGCCGACCTTGGTAGTCGCGGCGTATCCCCTCAAGAACTTGCAGAGAGTACTCTATGGTGGCAGGGCCCTAGTTGGTTAAAGGAGCAACCATCTGAGTGGCCTCAGATGCATAATGAGCCTATGGAGACGGAACTGGAGAAAAAATGTGTTAGAACTCACGCAGCACGGATCATAGACACAGAAGACATTTTAGAACGATTCTCTGATTTCTCGCGCGCGCTGAGAGTAATTGCACGAATGTTGCAATTTTACCGAAAAATACATCCGGTATTCAAACTATTAAAACAAAATAAGTCTGTAGAAATTACAGCTGATGAAATTCGTGAGGTAAAAACGCGTCTAATTCGGTTAACGCAAAAGCGTTGTTTTTCGCTTGAATACGATACATTAGCTTCATCAAAACCAGTAAACGCTAAGAGCTCCATCCGCACTCTCAATCCATTTCTTGATAATAATGGAATTATGAGAGTAGGCGGAAGACTAGCGCTAGCGTCATTGTCATATAATGAACGACACCCGACCATCTTACCTTATGATTGCCAATTTTCTCGACTCCTCGTTAAGTTCTCACACTTGATTTCCTTACATGGAGGAAATCAACTCATGCTGAGACTTATGAGGTCAGAGTATTGGATCGTGCGTTTAAGAAATTTAATAAAAACTGTAATTAATAACTGCAAAGCTTGTGTCATTTACAGAAGAAAAACACGAGAACAACTAATGGCTGCGCTCCCACCTGAAAGAACGGACGTATCCAGGCCGTTCACAAACACTGGAGTGGATTTCACAGGCCCGTTTGAGATAAAAAATTACACGGGCCGAGCATGCCTAATAACAAAGGGATACGTCTGCGTCTTTGTTTGTTTCGCTACAAAGGCAATACATCTAGAAGCAACCAGCGACTTATCAACATCAACATTCTTGGGTGCCTTTGCCAGGTTTGTGGCAAGACGTGGCTGTCCGCGTAACATGTACTCGGACAACGGCACAAACTTCGTTGGAGCCAGCAAAGCTTTGAGACATGACTTTAAAAAATTCATGAGTGAAGCTTCACATCTTACCATGCGGTCATATGCGCACGAAGAAATTACTTGGCACTTCATACCTCCAGGGGCTCCTCACATGGGAGGATTATGGGAGGCAGGAGTGAAGAGTTTCAAAACCCATTTTCGAAAGGTGGCAAATGCGATGCGGTTTACGATGGAGGAATTCTCGACACTGCTTGCCAGAATAGAAGCATGTCTAAACTCACGGCCAATTAGCCCACTATCAGATAATCCCGATTCACTTGAACCCTTAACTCCGGGACACTTTCTTATTGGAAGTCCGTTGCTCGCGATGGCCGAACCTGAAATCAATGGAAACCCGATGTCCATTATCAACCGATGGCAAAAGTTGAAAGCACTTCAACAAGGATTCTGTCAGCGTTGGAAGGCAGAATATCTCAAAGAATTGCAAAAAAGAGTCAAGTGGCAATGTCCTCAGCGAAATATAGAGGTTGATGATTTTGTAGTTGTCAAAGAGGACAACTTACCCCCCAATGAATGGCGACTTGGCAGAGTTGTTAAGGTTTTTTTAGGGCCAGACAACTGCGTTCGAGTCGTGGATATCTTAACGACGAGAGGCATTATCACCCGTCCCATTGTGAAATTGATTGTGCTTCCCGTCATAAAACCTTTTAATATTTCTACTTCCAGAGATTCTCAACATGGTTCGTGCACACAACAGCAAGGAGATGATTGTGAAAGAGCGACACCTGTGCCCCATATGCAAACATAATCATCGGCTACTGTTCTGTCGACAGATGCGACGAATGGAACCAGCGGAGAGACTTCGCGCTGTCCTCCTGCACCGCCACTGCGCCAATTGTCTGTCGCCGCATCATATGGCCAAGAATTGTCCGTCCACCAGGACCTGCGAACGATGTAAACAGCGACACCATAGTCTCCTGCATCTGTGGGAGACCGCAGAAAGTGACGAAGACGTGCCACAGGCCATAGATGTAGCAGACCTTACGCGAAGAAAACGGCGTTATCCCTACGATGCTCAACCACTAGAAGACTCAGGCGACGATGGGATCCTAGAAATCAACGCTAGCGAAGACGAAGTTGTTCAGCAGGTGGCCGAAGAAGCACCTAGCACAGGGGAACCGCCGGTACCCAGACCCCCTCTGTCGGGCATCCGGTCGGTGATCCATCGACCCCCACCGCAAACTATAGACCGCCGACGTACCCGTAACCGCCAACGAACGTCAACGTATCAAAATGTAAGAGACGCCCGACAGCGAATCAAAGGATCCGCTCGAAGTACCCCGAGTCGCTCTGTCCTTACACCCACAGTGATGGCAAGGATAATGGTGAATGGCCGACTACAATCGATACGCGCGCTCATCGATCCAGGGCAGCCATCATCAACGATTTCGAAGGCGTTGGCGAGGCGACTGCACGCAACCTCACAGGACCAGCGAGACGAAGCCCGTTTGACCCTAAAAGCCTGGCGCGAAAGACTGGATGTTCGGGCGAAGGTGCTGCCCAGTCTAATGAAGACTACGCCAGAACACACGTTGGATGCACGAGTCGTAGATGAATTTGATAACGTGAGACTGGCAGACCCGACGTTCTACAAAGCAAGTCCGGTATCTCTAGTCCTGGGAGCCGATGTGTATGCAGTCATTCTACGACCTGGACTGATGCCAGCTACTCCAACACGGCCGGCCGCCCAAAACACTATGTTCGGATGGGTGTTATCTGGAGGTACTCCCTACTAGATGCCAACGATGCGGGCGACATTAAGTTAAGAAATTGTATTGTATAAAAGGAATGAATGAATGAATTGTAAATGAATTACGGAAGAAATAAAATGAAATTTAAATGATATGTAAAGAAAATAATTTGTATGCTACACACATGTACATATGTATATATTTAAGTATTTTTTATTGCAGTGATGCTGCAAGGCGGGCGGCATGTTTATGCATGCAACACTGCTTAGTATTGTATTAAATGCCTCATACACAGATGTCGCTTCTGTACTGGAAAATGAGATGACGAATCGTTTTCGGAGTGAGTCCCGTTATCCATTCCGGTTTGGATTTCCACCTTCTGTGGAATCTATAAAGGCCGATGTTGCCGTACAAACGGTCCTTTTTTGATACCAGCATTCACAGCAGCGACATCGATGTAAGTCACCCCCACTTTTATATACTGTTTTTATATTTTATATTTCAATTTACTCAATAAAGAGATTTATTATAATTAACCATATCAAGTCTTACTTTTTTTGGAAAGAAGAGTAGGTTTTAATCTTTTGGTTTAGATCGGATTATTGTGGAGGATCGGCCCCCATTTGATCCCCGTTTCCGGACTTCAAGAGGAATTCCGGCCCCAAGTATATCCCGTCGTAAAGGTTTTAATAAAACTATCTATATACAATGCACTGAGTTATATCAGTTTTTAATAAAACTATCCATATGCAATGCACTGAGTTATATCACTTTTTAATAAAACTATCCATATGCAATGCACTGAGTTATATCAGTTTTTAATAAAACTATCCATATGCAATGCACTGAGTTATATCACTTTTTAATAAAACTATCCATATGCAATGCACTGAGTTATATCAGTTTTTAATAAAACTATCCATATGCAATGCACTGAGTTATATCAGTTTTTAATAAAACTATCCATATGCAATGCACTGAGTTATATCACTTTTTAATAAAACTATCCATATGCAATGCACTGAGTTATATCACTTTTTAATAAAACTATCCATATGCAATGCACTGAGTTATATCAGTTTTTAATAAAACTATCCATATGCAATGCACTGAGTTATATCAGTTTTTAATAAAACTATCCATATGCAATGCACTGAGTTATATCAGTTTTTAATAAAACTATCCATATGCAATGCACTGCGTTATATCAGTTTTTAATAAAACTATCCATATGCAATGCACTGAGTTATATCAGTTTTTAATAAAACTATCCATATGCAATGCACTGAGTTATATCACTTTTTAATAAAACTATCCATATGCAATGCACTGAGTTATATCACTTTTTAATAAAACTATCCATATGCAATGCACTGAGTTATATCAGTTTTTAATAAAACTATCCATATGCAATGCACTGCGTTATATCAGGTTTTAATAAAACTATCCATATGCAATGCACTGCGTTATATCAGGTTTTAATAAAACTATCCATATGCAATGCACTGAGTTATATCACTTTTTAATAAAACTATCCATATGCAATGCACTGAGTTATATCACTTTTTAATAAAACTATCCATATGCAATGCACTGAGTTATATCACTTTTTAATAAAACTATCCATATGCAATGCACTGAGTTATATCACTTTTTAATAAAACTATCCATATGCAATGCACTGAGTTATATCACTTTTTAATAAAACTATCCATATGCAATGCACTGAGTTATATCAGTTTTTAATAAAACTATCCATATGCAATGCACTGCGTTATATCAGGTTTTAATAAAACTATCCATATGCAATGCACTGAGTTATATCAGTTTTTAATAAAACTATCCATATGCAATGCACTGCGTTATATCAGTTTTTAATAAAACTATCCATATGCAATGCACTGAGTTATATCAGTTTTTAATAAAACTATCCATATGCAATGCACTGAGTTATATCAGTTTTTAATAAAACTATCCATATGCAATGCACTGCGTTATATCAGGTTTTAATAAAACTATCCATATGCAATGCAGTGAGTTATATCAGGTTTTAATAAAACTATCCATATGCAATGCACTGAGTTATATCAGTTTTTAATAAAACTATCCATATGCAATGCACTGCGTTATATCAGTTTTTAATAAAACTATCCATATGCAATGCACTGAGTTATATCACTTTTTAATAAAACTATCCATATGCCATGCACTGAGTTATATCAGTTTTTAATAAAACTATCCATATGCAATGCACTGAGTTATATCAGGTTTTAATAAAACTATCCATACGCAATGCACTGAGTTATATCAGTTTTTAATAAAACTATCCATATGCAATGCAGTGAGTTATATCAGGTTTTAATAAAACTATCCATATGCAATGCACTGAGTTATATCAGTTTTTAATAAAACTATCCATATGCAATGCACTGCGTTATATCAGTTTTTAATAAAACTATCCATATGCAATGCACTGAGTTATATCACTTTTTAATAAAACTATCCATATGCAATGCACTGAGTTATATCACTTTTTAATAAAACTATCCATATGCAATGCACTGAGTTATATCAGTTTTTAATAAAACTATCCATATGCAATGCACTGAGTTATATCAGTTTTTAATAAAACTATCCATATGCAATGCACTGAGTTATATCAGTTTTTAATAAAACTATCCATATGCAATGCACTGCGTTATATCAGTTTTTAATAAAACTATCCATATGCAATGCACTGAGTTATATCACTTTTTAATAAAACTATCCATATGCAATGCACTGAGTTATATCACTTTTTAATAAAACTATCCATATGCAATGCACTGAGTTATATCAGTTTTTAATAAAACTATCCATATGCAATGCACTGCGTTATATCAGGTTTTAATAAAACTATCCATATGCAATGCAGTGAGTTATATCAGGTTTTAATAAAACTATCCATATGCAATGCACTGAGTTATATCAGTTTTTAATAAAACTATCCATATGCAATGCACTGCGTTATATCAGTTTTTAATAAAACTATCCATATGCAATGCACTGAGTTATATCAGTTTTTAATAAAACTATCCATATGCAATGCACTGAGTTATATCAGTTTTTAATAAAACTATCCATATGCAATGCACTGCGTTATATCAGGTTTTAATAAAACTATTTATATGCAATGCAGTGAGTTATATCAGGTTTTAATAAAACTATCCATATGCAATGCACTGAGTTATATCAGTTTTTAATAAAACTATCCATATGCAATGCACTGCGTTATATCAGTTTTTAATAAAACTATCCATATGCAATGCACTGAGTTATATCACTTTTTAATAAAACTATCCATATGCAATGCACTGAGTTATATCACTTTTTAATAAAACTATCCATATGCAATGCACTGAGTTATATCAGTTTTTAATAAAACTATCCATATGCAATGCACTGAGTTATATCAGTTTTTAATAAAACTATCCATATGCAATGCACTGAGTTATATCAGTTTTTAATAAAACTATCCATATGCAATGCACTGAGTTATATCAGTTTTTAATAAAACTATCCATATGCCATGCACTGAGTTATATCAGTTTTTAATAAAACTATCCATATGCAATGCACTGAGTTATATCAGGTTTTAATAAAACTATCTATATACAATGCACTGAGTTATATCAGTTTTTAATAAAACTATCCATATGCAATGCACTGAGTTATATCACTTTTTAATAAAACTATCCATATGCAATGCACTGAGTTATATCAGTTTTTAATAAAACTATCCATATGCAATGCACTGAGTTATATCACTTTTTAATAAAACTATCCATATGCAATGCACTGAGTTATATCACTTTTTAATAAAACTATCCATATGCAATGCACTGAGTTATATCAGTTTTTAATAAAACTATCCATATGCAATGCACTGAGTTATATCAGTTTTTAATAAAACTATCCATATGCAATGCACTGAGTTATATCAGTTTTTAATAAAACTATCCATATGCCATGCACTGAGTTATATCAGTTTTTAATAAAACTATCCATATGCAATGCACTGAGTTATATCAGGTTTTAATAAAACTATCTATATACAATGCACTGAGTTATATCAGTTTTTAATAAAACTATCCATATGCAATGCACTGAGTTATATCACTTTTTAATAAAACTATCCATATGCAATGCACTGAGTTATATCAGTTTTTAATAAAACTATCCATATGCAATGCACTGAGTTATATCACTTTTTAATAAAACTATCCATATGCAATGCACTGAGTTATATCACTTTTTAATAAAACTATCCATATGCAATGCACTGAGTTATATCAGTTTTTAATAAAACTATCCATATGCAATGCACTGAGTTATATCAGTTTTTAATAAAACTATCCATATGCAATGCACTGAGTTATATCAGTTTTTAATAAAACTATCCATATGCAATGCACTGAGTTATATCAGTTTTTAATAAAACTATCCATATGCAATGCACTGAGTTATATCACTTTTTAATAAAACTATCCATATGCAATGCACTGAGTTATATCAGTTTTTAATAAAACTATCCATATGCAATGCACTGAGTTATATCAGGTTTTAATAAAACTATCTATATACAATGCACTGAGTTATATCAGTTTTTAATAAAACTATCCATATGCAATGCACTGAGTTATATCACTTTTTAATAAAACTATCCATATGCAATGCACTGAGTTATATCACTTTTTAATAAAACTATCCATATGCAATGCACTGAGTTATATCAGTTTTTAATAAAACTATCCATATGCCATGCACTGAGTTATATCAGTTTTTAATAAAACTATCCATATGCAATGCACTGAGTTATATCACTTTTGAATAAAACTATCCATATGCAATGCACTGAGTTATATCAGTTTTTAATAAAACTATCCATATGCAATGCACTGAGTTATATCACTTTTTAATAAAACTATCCATATGCAATGCACTGAGTTATATCAGTTTTTAATAAAACTATCCATATGCAATGCACTGAGTTATATCAGTTTTTAATAAAACTATCCATATGCAATGCACTGAGTTATATCACTTTTGAATAAAACTATCCATATGCAATGCACTGAGTTATATCAGTTTTTAATAAAACTATCCATATGCAATGCACTGAGTTATATCACTTTTTAATAAAACTATCCATATGCAATGCACTGAGTTATATCAGTTTTTAATAAAACTATCCATATGCAATGCACTGAGTTATATCACTTTTGAATAAAACTATCCATATGCAATGCACTGAGTTATATCAGTTTTTAATAAAACTATCCATATGCAATGCACTGAGTTATATCACTTTTTAATAAAACTATCCATATGCAATGCACTGAGTTATATCAGTTTTTAATAAAACTATCCATATGCAATGCACTGAGTTATATCAGTTTTTAATAAAACTATCCATATGCAATGCACTGAGTTATATCACTTTTGAATAAAACTATCCATATGCAATGCACTGAGTTATATCAGTTTTTAATAAAACTATCCATATGCAATGCACTGAGTTATATCACTTTTGAATAAAACTATCCATATGCAATGCACTGAGTTATATCAGTTTTTAATAAAACTATCCATATGCAATGCACTGAGTTATATCACTTTTTAATAAAACTATCCATATGCAATGCACTGAGTTATATCAGTTTTTAATAAAACTATCCATATGCAATGCACTGAGTTATATCACTTTTGAATAAAACTATCCATATGCAATGCACTGAGTTATATCAGTTTTTAATAAAACTATCCATATGCAATGCACTGAGTTATATCACTTTTGAATAAAACTATCCATATGCAATGCACTGAGTTATATCAGTTTTTAATAAAACTATCCATATGCAATGCACTGAGTTATATCACTTTTTAATAAAACTATCCATATGCAATGCACTGAGTTATATCAGTTTTTAATAAAACTATCCATATGCAATGCACTGAGTTATATCAGTTTTTAATAAAACTATCCATATGCAATGCACTGAGTTATATCACTTTTTAATAAAACTATCCATATGCAATGCACTGAGTTATATCAGTTTTTAATAAAACTATCCATATGCAATGCACTGAGTTATATCACTTTTGAATAAAACTATCCATATGCAATGCACTGAGTTATATCAGTTTTTAATAAAACTATCCATATGCAATGCACTGAGTTATATCACTTTTTAATAAAACTATCCATATGCAATGCACTGAGTTATATCAGTTTTTAATAAAACTATCCATATGCAATGCACTGAGTTATATCAGTTTTTAATAAAACTATCCATATGCAATGCACTGAGTTATATCACTTTTGAATAAAACTATCCATATGCAATGCACTGAGTTATATCAGTTTTTAATAAAACTATCCATATGCAATGCACTGAGTTATATCACTTTTTAATAAAACTATCCATATGCAATGCACTGAGTTATATCACTTTTTAATAAAACTATCCATATGCAATGCACTGAGTTATATCAGTTTTTAATAAAACTATCCATATGCAATGCACTGAGTTATATCAGTTTTTAATAAAACTATCCATATGCAATGCACTGAGTTATATCACTTTTGAATAAAACTATCCATATGCAATGCACTGAGTTATATCAGTTTTTAATAAAACTATCCATATGCAATGCACTGAGTTATATCACTTTTGAATAAAACTATCCATATGCAATGCACTGAGTTATATCAGTTTTTAATAAAACTATCCATATGCAATGCACTGAGTTATATCACTTTTTAATAAAACTATCCATATGCAATGCACTGAGTTATATCAGTTTTTAATAAAACTATCCATATGCAATGCACTGAGTTATATCACTTTTGAATAAAACTATCCATATGCAATGCACTGAGTTATATCAGTTTTTAATAAAACTATCCATATGCAATGCACTGAGTTATATCACTTTTGAATAAAACTATCCATATGCAATGCACTGAGTTATATCAGTTTTTAATAAAACTATCCATATGCAATGCACTGAGTTATATCACTTTTTAATAAAACTATCCATATGCAATGCACTGAGTTATATCAGTTTTTAATAAAACTATCCATATGCAATGCACTGAGTTATATCAGTTTTTAATAAAACTATCCATATGCAATGCACTGAGTTATATCACTTTTTAATAAAACTATCCATATGCAATGCACTGAGTTATATCAGTTTTTAATAAAACTATCCATATGCAATGCACTGAGTTATATCACTTTTGAATAAAACTATCCATATGCAATGCACTGAGTTATATCAGTTTTTAATAAAACTATCCATATGCAATGCACTGAGTTATATCACTTTTTAATAAAACTATCCATATGCAATGCACTGAGTTATATCAGTTTTTAATAAAACTATCCATATGCAATGCACTGAGTTATATCAGTTTTTAATAAAACTATCCATATGCAATGCACTGAGTTATATCACTTTTGAATAAAACTATCCATATGCAATGCACTGAGTTATATCAGTTTTTAATAAAACTATCCATATGCAATGCACTGAGTTATATCACTTTTGAATAAAACTATCCATATGCAATGCACTGAGTTATATCAGTTTTTAATAAAACTATCCATATGCAATGCACTGAGTTATATCACTTTTTAATAAAACTATCCATATGCAATGCACTGAGTTATATCAGTTTTTAATAAAACTATCCATATGCAATGCACTGAGTTATATCAGTTTTTAATAAAACTATCCATATGCAATGCACTGAGTTATATCACTTTTTAATAAAACTATCCATATGCAATGCACTGAGTTATATCAGTTTTTAATAAAACTATCCATATGCAATGCACTGAGTTATATCACTTTTGAATAAAACTATCCATATGCAATGCACTGAGTTATATCAGTTTTTAATAAAACTATCCATATGCAATGCACTGAGTTATATCACTTTTTAATAAAACTATCCATATGCAATGCACTGAGTTATATCAGTTTTTAATAAAACTATCCATATGCAATGCACTGAGTTATATCAGTTTTTAATAAAACTATCCATATGCAATGCACTGAGTTATATCAGGTTTTAATAAAACTATCTATATACAATGCACTGAGTTATATCAGTTTTTAATAAAACTATCCATATGCAATGCACTGAGTTATATCACTTTTGAATAAAACTATCCATATGCCATGCACTGAGTTATATCAGTTTTTAATAAAACTATCCATATGCAATGCACTGAGTTATATCACTTTTTAATAAAACTATCCATATGCAATGCACTGAGTTATATCACTTTTTAATAAAACTATCCATATGCAATGCACTGAGTTATATCAGTTTTTAATAAAATTATCCATATGCCATGCACTGAGTTATATCAGTTTTTAATAAAACTATCCATATGCAATGCACTGAGTTGTATCAGGTTTTAATAAAACTATCTATATACAATGCACTGAGTTATATCAGTTTTTAATAAAACTATCCATATGCAATGCACTGAGTTATATCACTTTTTAATAAAACTATCCATATGCAATGCACTGAGTTATATCAGTTTTTAATAAAACTATCCATATGCAATGCACTGAGTTATATCACTTTTTAATAAAACTATCCATATGCAATGCACTGAGTTATATCAGTTTTTAATAAAACTATCCATATGCAATGCACTGAGTTATATCAGTTTTTAATAAAACTATCCATATGCAATGCACTGAGTTATATCACTTTTGAATAAAACTATCCATATGCAATGCACTGAGTTATATCAGGTTTTAATAAAACTATCTATATACAATGCACTGAGTTATATCAGGTTTTAATAAAACTATCTATATACAATGCACTGAGTTATATCAGTTTTTAATAAAACTATCCATATGCAATGCACTGAGTTATATCACTTTTGAATAAAACTATCCATATGCCATGCACTGAGTTATATCAGTTTTTAATAAAACTATCCATATGCAATGCACTGAGTTATATCACTTTTTAATAAAACTATCCATATGCAATGCACTGAGTTATATCACTTTTTAATAAAACTATCCATATGCAATGCACTGAGTTATATCAGTTTTTAATAAAATTATCCATATGCCATGCACTGAGTTATATCAGTTTTTAATAAAACTATCCATATGCAATGCACTGAGTTGTATCAGGTTTTAATAAAACTATCTATATACAATGCACTGAGTTATATCAGTTTTTAATAAAACTATCCATATGCAATGCACTGAGTTATATCACTTTTTAATAAAACTATCCATATGCAATGCACTGAGTTATATCACTTTTTAATAAAACTATCCATATGCAATGCACTGAGTTATATCAGTTTTTAATAAAACTATCCATATGCAATGCACTGAGTTATATCACTTTTTAATAAAACTATCCATATGCAATGCACTGAGTTATATCAGGTTTTAATAAAACTATCTATATACAATGCACTGAGTTATATCAGTTTTTAATAAAACTATCCATATGCAATGCACTGAGTTATATCACTTTTTAATAAAACTATCCATATGCAATGCACTGAGTTATATCAGTTTTTAATAAAACTATCCATATGCAATGCACTGAGTTATATCACTTTTTAATAAAACTATCCATATGCAATGCACTGAGTTATATCAGTTTTTAATAAAACTATCCATATGCAATGCACTGAGTTATATCACTTTTGAATAAAACTATCCATATGCAATGCACTGAGTTATATCAGTTTTTAATAAAACTATCCATATGCAATGCACTGAGTTATATCACTTTTTAATAAAACTATCCATATGCAATGCACTGAGTTATATCAGTTTTTAATAAAACTATCCATATGCCATGCACTGAGTTATATCAGTTTTTAATAAAACTATCCATATGCAATGCACTGAGTTATATCAGGTTTTAATAAAACTATCTATATACAATGCACTGAGTTATATCAGTTTTTAATAAAACTATCCATATGCAATGCACTGAGTTATATCACTTTTTAATAAAACTATCCATATGCAATGCACTGAGTTATATCAGTTTTTAATAAAACTATCCATATGCAATGCACTGAGTTATATCACTTTTTAATAAAACTATCCATATGCAATGCACTGAGTTATATCAGTTTTTAATAAAACTATCCATATGCAATGCACTGAGTTATATCAGGTTTTAATAAAACTATCCATATGCAATGCACTGCGTTATATCAGGTTTTAATAAAACTATCCATATGCAATGCAGTGAGTTATATCAGGTTTTAATAAAACTATCCATATGCAATGCACTGAGTTATATCAGTTTTTAATAAAACTATCCATATGCAATGCACTGCGTTATATCAGTTTTTAATAAAACTATCCATATGCAATGCACTGAGTTATATCACTTTTTAATAAAACTATCCATATGCAATGCACTGAGTTATATCACTTTTTAATAAAACTATCCATATGCAATGCACTGAGTTATATCAGTTTTTAATAAAACTATCCATATGCAATGCACTGAGTTATATCAGTTTTTAATAAAACTATCCATATGAAATGCACTGAGTTATATCAGGTTTTAATAAAACTATCTATATACAATGCACTGAGTTATATCAGTTTTTAATAAAACTATCCATATGCAATGCACTGAGTTATATCACTTTTTAATAAAACTATCCATATGCAATGCACTGAGTTATATCAGTTTTTAATAAAACTATCCATATGCAATGCACTGAGTTATATCAGTTTTTAGTAAAACTATCCATATGCAATGCACTGAGTTATATCAGTTTTTAATAAAACTATCCATATGCCATGCACTGAGTTATATCAGTTTTTAATAAAACTATCCATATGCAATGCACTGAGTTATATCAGGTTTTAATAAAACTATCCATATGCAATGCACTGAGTTATATCAGGTTTTAATAAAACTATCTATATACAATGCACTGAGTTATATCAGTTTTTAATAAAACTATCCATATGCAATGCACTGAGTTATATCACTTTTTAATAAAACTATCCATATGCAATGCACTGAGTTATATCAGTTTTTAATGAAACTATCCATATGCAATGCACTGAGTTATATCACTTTTTAATAAAACTATCCATATGCAATGCACTGAGTTATATCAGTTTTTAATAAAACTATCCATATGCAATGCACTGAGTTATATCAGTTTTTAATAAAACTATCCATATGCAATGCACTGAGTTATATCAGTTTTTAATAAAACTATCCATATGCCATGCACTGAGTTATATCAGTTTTTAATAAAACTATCCATATGCAATGCACTGAGTTATATCAGTTTTTAATAAAACTATCCATATGCAATGCACTGAGTTATATCAGTTTTTAATAAAACTATCCATATGCAATGCACTGAGTTATATCAGTTTTTAATAAAACTATCCATATGCCATGCACTGAGTTATATCAGTTTTTAATAAAACTATCCATATGCAATGCACTGAGTTATATCAGGTTTTAATAAAACTATCTATATACAATGCACTGAGTTATATCAGTTTTTAATAAAACTATCCATATGCAATGCACTGAGTTATATCAGTTTTTAATAAAACTATCCATATGCAATGCACTGAGTTATATCAGTTTTTAATAAAACTATCCATATGCAATGCACTGAGTTATATCAGGTTTTAATAAAACTATCTATATACAATGCACTGAGTTATATCAGTTTTTAATAAAACTATCCATATGCAATGCACTGAGTTATATCACTTTTTAATAAAACTATCCATATGCAATGCACTGAGTTATATCAGTTTTTAATAAAACTATCCATAAGCCATGCACTGAGTTATATCAGTTTTTAATAAAACTATCCATATGCAATGCACTGAGTTATATCAGGTTTTAATAAAACTATCTATATACAATGCACTGAGTTATATCAGTTTTTAATAAAACTATCCATATGCAATGCACTGAGTTATATCAGTTTTTAATAAAACTATCCATATGCAAAGCACTGAGTTATATCAGTTTTTAATAAAACTATCCATATGCAATGCACTGAGTTATATCAGGTTTTAATAAAACTATCCATATGCAATGCACTGAGTTATATCAGGTTTTAATAAAACTATCCATATGCAATGCACTGAGTTATATCAGTTTTTAATAAAACTATCCATATGCAATGCACTGAGTTATATCAGTTTTTAATAAAACTATCCATATGCAAAGCACTGAGTTATATCAGTTTTTAATAAAACTATCCATATGCAATGCACTGAGTTATATCAGTTTTTAATAAAACTATCCATATGCAATGCACTGAGTTATATCAGTTTTTAATAAAACTATCCATATGAAATGCACTGAGTTATATCAGGTTTTAATAAAACTATCTATATACAATGCACTGAGTTATATCAGTTTTTAATAAAACTATCCATATGCAATGCACTGAGTTATATCACTTTTTAATAAAACTATCCATATGCAATGCACTGAGTTATATCAGTTTTTAATAAAACTATCCATATGCAATGCACTGAGTTATATCAGTTTTTAGTAAAACTATCCATATGCAATGCACTGAGTTATATCAGTTTTTAATAAAATTATCCATATGCCATGCACTGAGTTATATCAGTTTTTAATAAAACTATCCATATGCAATGCACTGAGTTATATCAGGTTTTAATAAAACTATCCATATGCAATGCACTGAGTTATATCAGGTTTTAATAAAACTATCCATATGCAATGCACTGAGTTATATCAGTTTTTAATAAAACTATCCATATGCAATGCACTGAGTTATATCAGTTTTTAATAAAACTATCCATATGCAAAGCACTGAGTTATATCAGTTTTTAATAAAACTATCCATATGCAATGCACTGAGTTATATCAGTTTTTAATAAAACTATCCATATGCAATGCACTGAGTTATATCAGTTTTTAATAAAACTATCCATATGAAATGCACTGAGTTATATCAGTTTTTAATAAAACTATCCATATGCAATGCACTGAGTTATATCAGTTTTTAATAAAACTATCCATATGCAAAGCACTGAGTTATATCAGTTTTTAACAAAACTATCCATATGCAATGCACTGAGTTATATCAGGTTTTAATAAAACTATCCATATGCAAAGCACTGAGTTATATCAGTTTTTAATAAAACTATCCATATGCAATGCAGTGAGTGATATCAGTTTTTAATAAAACTATCCATATGCAATGCAGTGAGTTATATCAGGTTTTAATAAAACTATCTATATGCAATGCACTGAGTTATATCAGTTATTAATAAAACTATCCATATGCAATGCACTGAGCTATATCAGTTTTTAATAAAACTATCCATACGCAATGCACTGAGTTATATCAGTTTTTAATAAAACTATCCATATGCAATGCACTGAATTATATCAGTTTTTAATAAAACTATCCATATGCAATGCACTGAGTTATATCAGTTTTTAATAAAACTATCCATATGCAATGCACTGAGCTATATCAGTTTTTAATAAAACTATCCATACGCAATGCACTGAGTTATATCAGTTTTTAATAAAACTATCCATATGCAATGCACTGAATTATATCAGTTTTTAATAAAACTATCCATATGCAATGCACTGAGTTATATCAGTTTTTAATAAAACTATCCATATGCAATGCACTGAGTTATATCAGGTTTTAATAAAACTATACATATGCAAAGCACTGAGTTATATCAGTTTTTAATAAAACTATCCATATGCAATGCAGTGAGTGATATCAGTTTTTAATAAAACTATCCATACGCAATGCAGTGAGTTATATCAGGTTTTAATAAAACTATCTATATGCAATGCACTGAGTTATATCAGTTTTTAATAAAACTATCCATATGCAATGCACTGAGCTATATCAGTTTTTAATAAAACTATCCATACGCAATGCACTGAGTTATATCAGTTTTTAATAAAACTATCCATATGCAATGCACTGAATTATATCAGTTTTTAATAAAACTATCCATATGCAATGCACTGAGTTATATCAGTTTTTAATAAAACTATCCATATGCAATGCACTGAGCTATATCAGTTTTTAATAAAACTATCCATATGCAATGCACTGAGTTATATCAGGTTTTAATAAAACTATCCATATGCAAAGCACTGAGTTATATCAGTTTTTAATAAAACTATCCATATGCAATGCAGTGAGTGATATCAGTTTTTAATAAAACTATCCATATGCAATGCACTGAGCTATATCAGTTTTTAATAAAACTATCCATACGCAATGCAGTGAGCTATATCAGTTTTTAATAAAACTATCCATACGCAATGCACTGAGCTATATCAGTTTTTAATAAAACTATCCATATGCAATGCACTGAGCTATATCAGTTTTTAATAAAACTATCCATATGCAATGCACTGAGCTATATCAGTTTTTAATAAAACTATCCATACGCAATGCACTGAGTTATATCAGTTTTTAATAAAACTATCCATATGCAATGCACTGAGTTATATCAGTTTTTAATAAAACTATCCATATGCAATGCACTGAGCTATATCAGTTTTTAATAAAACTATCCATATGCAATGCACTGAGTTATATCAGTTTTTAATAAAACTATCCATATGCAATGCACTGAGTTATATCAGGTTTTAATAAAACTATCCATATGCAAAGCACTGAGTTATATCAGTTTTTAATAAAACTATCCATATGCAATGCACTGAGCTATATCAGTTTTTAATAAAACTATCCATATGCAATGCACTGAGCTATATCAGTTTTTAATAAAACTATCCATACGCAATGCACTGAGTTATATCAGTTTTTAATAAAACTATCCATATGCAATGCACTGAGTTATATCAGGTTTTAATAAAACTATCCATATGCAAAGCACTGAGTTATATCAGTTTTTAATAAAACTATCCATATGCAATGCAGTGAGTGATATCAGTTTTTAATAAAACTATCCATATGCAATGCACTGAGCTATATCAGTTTTTAATAAAACTATCCATACGCAATGCACTGAGTTATATCAGTTTTTAATAAAACTATCCATATGCAATGCACTGAGTTATATCAGGTTTTAATAAAACTATCTATATGCAATGCACTGAGTTATATCAGTTTTTAATAAAACTATCCATATGCAATGCACTGAGCTATATCAGTTTTTAATAAAACTATCCATATGCAATGCACTGAGCTATATCAGTTTTTAATAAAACTATCCATACGCAATGCACTGAGTTATATCAGTTTTTAATAAAACTATCCATATGCAATGCACTGAGTTATATCAGGTTTTAATAAAACTATCCATATGCAAAGCACTGAGTTATATCAGTTTTTAATAAAACTATCCATATGCAATGCAGTGAGTGATATCAGTTTTTAATAAAACTATCCATATGCAATGCACTGAGCTATATCAGTTTTTAATAAAACTATCCATACGCAATGCACTGAGTTATATCAGTTTTTAATAAAACTATCCATATGCAATGCACTGAGTTATATCAGGTTTTAATAAAACTATCTATATGCAATGCACTGAGTTATATCAGTTTTTAATAAAACTATCCATATGCAATGCACTGAGCTATATCAGTTTTTAATAAAACTATCCATATGCAATGCACTGAGCTATATCAGTTTTTAATAAAACTATCCATACGCAATGCACTGAGTTATATCAGTTTTTAATAAAACTATCCATATGCAATGCACTGAGTTATATCAGGTTTTAATAAAACTATCCATATGCAAAGCACTGAGTTATATCAGTTTTTAATAAAACTATCCATATGCAATGCAGTGAGTGATATCAGTTTTTAATAAAACTATCCATATGCAATGCACTGAGCTACATCAGTTTTTAATAAAACTATCCATACGCAATGCAGTGAGTTATATCAGGTTTTAATAAAACTATCTATATGCAATGCACTGAGTTATATCAGTTTTTAATAAAACTATCCATATGCAATGCACTGAGCTATATCAGTTTTTAATAAAACTATCCATACGCAATGCACTGAGTTATATCAGTTTTTAATAAAACTATCCATATGCAATGCACTGAGCTATATCAGTTTTTAATAAAACTATCCATACGCAATGCACTGAGTTATATCAGTTTTTAATAAAACTATCCATATGCAATGCACTGAGTTATATCAGGTTTTAATAAAACTATCCATATGCAAAGCACTGAGTTATATCAGTTTTTAATAAAACTATCCATATGCAATGCAGTGAGTGATATCAGTTTTTAATAAAACTATCCATATGCAATGCACTGAGCTATATCAGTTTTTAATAAAACTATCCATACGCAATGCAGTGAGTTATATCAGGTTTTAATAAAACTATCTATATGCAATGCACTGAGCTATATCAGTTTTTAATAAAACTATCCATATGCAATGCACTGAGCTATATCAGTTTTTAATAAAACTATCCATACGCAATGCACTGAGTTATATCAGTTTTTAATAAAACTATCCATATGCAATGCACTGAGTTATATCAGGTTTTAATAAAACTATCCATATGCAAAGCACTGAGTTATATCAGTTTTTAATAAAACTATCCATATGCAATGCAGTGAGTGATATCAGTTTTTAATAAAACTATCCATATGCAATGCACTGAGCTATATCAGTTTTTAATAAAACTATCCATACGCAATGCACTGAGTTATATCAGTTTTTAATAAAACTATCCATATGCAATGCACTGAGTTATATCAGGTTTTAATAAAACTATCTATATGCAATGCACTGAGTTATATCAGTTTTTAATAAAACTATCCATATGCAATGCACTGAGCTATATCAGTTTTTAATAAAACTATCCATATGCAATGCACTGAGCTATATCAGTTTTTAATAAAACTATCCATACGCAATGCACTGAGTTATATCAGTTTTAATAAAACTATCCATATGCAATGCACTGAGTTATATCAGGTTTTAATAAAACTATCCATATGCAAAGCACTGAGTTATATCAGTTTTTAATAAAACTATCCATATGCAATGCAGTGAGTGATATCAGTTTTTAATAAAACTATCCATATGCAATGCACTGAGCTATATCAGTTTTTAATAAAACTATCCATACGCAATGCAGTGAGTTATATCAGGTTTTAATAAAACTATCTATATGCAAACCACTGAGTTATATCAGTTTTTAATAAAACTATCCATACGCAATGCACTGAGTTATATCAGTTTTTAATAAAACTATCCATATGCAATGCACTGAGCTATATCAGTTTTTAATAAAACTATCCATACGCAATGCACTGAGTTATATCAGTTTTTAATAAAACTATCCATATGCAATGCACTGAGTTATATCAGGTTTTAATAAAACTATCCATATGCAAAGCACTGAGTTATATCAGGTTTTAATAAAACTATCCATATGCAATGCAGTGAGTGATATCAGTTTTTAATAAAACTATCCATATGCAATGCACTGAGCTATATCAGTTTTTAATAAAACTATCCATACGCAATGCAGTGAGTTATATCAGGTTTTAATAAAACTATCTATATGCAATGCACTGAGTTATATCAGTTTTTAATAAAACTATCCATATGCAATGCACTGAGCTATATCAGTTTTTAATAAAACTATCCATATGCAATGCACTGAGCTATATCAGTTTTTAATAAAACTATCCATACGCAATGCACTGAGTTATATCAGTTTTTAATAAAACTATCCATATGCAATGCACTGAGTTATATCAGGTTTTAATAAAACTATCCATATGCAAAGCACTGAGTTATATCAGTTTTTAATAAAACTATCCATATGCAATGCAGTGAGTGATATCAGTTTTTAATAAAACTATCCATATGCAATGCACTGAGCTATATCAGTTTTTAATAAAACTATCCATACGCAATGCAGTGAGTTATATCAGGTTTTAATAAAACTATCTATATGCAATGCACTGAGTTATATCAGTTTTTAATAAAACTATCCATATGCAATGCACTGAGCTATATCAGTTTTTAATAAAACTATCCATACGCAATGCACTGAGTTATATCAGTTTTTAATAAAACTATCCATATGCAATGCACTGAATTATATCAGTTTTTAATAAAACTATCCATATGCAATGCACTGAGTTATATCAGTTTTTAATAAAACTATCCATATGCAATGCACTGAGCTATATCAGTTTTTAATAAAACTATCCATACGCAATGCACTGAGTTATATCAGTTTTTAATAAAACTATCCATATGCAATGCACTGAATTATATCAGTTTTTAATAAAACTATCCATATGCAATGCACTGAGTTATATCAGTTTTTAATAAAACTATCCATATGCAATGCACTGAGTTATATCAGGTTTTAATAAAACTATCCATACGCAATGCACTGAGTTATATCAGTTTTTAATAAAACTATCCATACGCAATGCACTGAGTTATATCAGTTTTTAATAAAACTATCCATATGCAATGCACTGAGTTATATCAGTTTTTAATAAAACTATCCATATGCAATGCACTGAGTTATATCAGTCTTTAATAAAACTATCCATATGCAATGCACTGAATTATATCAGTTTTTAATAAAACTATCCATATGCAATGCACTGAGTTATATCAGTTTTTAATAAAACTATCCATATGCAATGCACTGAGTTATATCAGGTTTTAATAAAACTATCCATACGCAATGCACTGAGTTATATCAGTTTTTAATAAAACTATCCATACGCAATGCACTGAGTTATATCAGTTTTTAATAAAACTATCCATATGCAATGCACTGAGTTATATCAGTTTTTAATAAAACTATCCATATGCAATGCACTGAGTTATATCAGGTTTTAATAAAACTATCCATATGCAAAGCACTGAGTTATATCAGTTTTTAATAAAACTATCCATATGCAATGCAGTGAGTGATATCAGTTTTTAATAAAACTATCCATACGCAATGCAGTGAGTTATATCAGGTTTTAATAAAACTATCTATATGCAATGCACTGAGTTATATCAGTTTTTAATAAAACTATCCATATGCAATGCACTGAGCTATATCAGTTTTTAATAAAACTATCCATACGCAATGCACTGAGTTATATCAGTTTTTAATAAAACTATCCATATGCAATGCACTGAGTTATATCAGTTTTTAATAAAACTATCCATATGCAATGCACTGAGTTATATCAGTTTTTAATAAAACTATCCATATGCAATGCACTGAGTTATATCAGGTTTTAATAAAACTATCCATACGCAATGCACTGAGTTATATCAGTTTTTAATAAAACTATCCATACGCAATGCACTGAGTTATATCAGTTTTTAATAAAACTATCCATATGCAATGCACTGAGTTATATCAGTTTTTAATAAAACTATCCATATGCAATGCACTGAGTTATATCAGGTTTTAATAAAACTATCCATATGCAAAGCACTGAGTTATATCAGTTTTTAATAAAACTATCCATATGCAATGCAGTGAGTGATATCAGTTTTTAATAAAACTATCCATACGCAATGCAGTGAGTTATATCAGGTTTTAATAAAACTATCTATATGCAATGCACTGAGTTATATCAGTTTTTAATAAAACTATCCATATGCAATGCACTGAGCTATATCAGTTTTTAATAAAACTATCCATATGCAATGCACTGAGTTATATCAGGTTTTAATAAAACTGTCCATATGCAAAGCACTGAGTTATATCAGTTTTTAATAAAACTATCCATATGCAATGCAGTGAGTGATATCAGTTTTTAATAAAACTATCCATATGCAATGCACTGAGCTATATCAGTTTTTAATAAAACTATCCATACGCAATGCAGTGAGTTATATCAGGTTTTAATAAAACTATCTATATGCAATGCACTGAGTTATATCAGTTTTTAATAAAACTATCCATATGCAATGCACTGAGCTATATCAGTTTTTAATAAAACTATCCATATGCAATGCACTGAGCTATATCAGTTTTTAATAAAACTATCCATACGCAATGCACTGAGTTATATCAGTTTTTAATAAAACTATCCATATGCAATGCACTGAGTTATATCAGGTTTTAATAAAACTATCCATATGCAAAGCACTGAGTTATATCAGTTTTTAATAAAACTATCCATATGCAATGCAGTGAGTGATATAAGTTTTTAATAAAACTATCCATATGCAATGCACTGAGCTATATCAGTTTTTAATAAAACTATCCATACGCAATGCAGTGAGTTATATCAGGTTTTAATAAAACTATCTATATGCAATGCACTGAGTTATATCAGTTTTTAATAAAACTATCCATATGCAATGCACTGAGCTATATCAGTTTTTAATAAAACTATCCATACGCAATGCACTGAGTTATATCAGTTTTTAATAAAACTATCCATATGCAATGCACTGAATTATATCAGTTTTTAATAAAACTATCCATATGCAATGCACTGGGTTATATCAGTTTTTAATAAAACTATCCATATGCAATGCACTGAGTTATATCAGTTTTTAATAAAACTATCCATACGCAATGCACTGAGTTATATCAGTTTTTAATAAAACTATCCATATGCAATGCACTGAGTTATATCAGTTTTTAATAAAACTATCCATATGCAATGCACTGAGTTATATCAGGTTTTAATAAAACTATCCATATGCAAAGCACTGAGTTATATCAGTTTTTAATAAAACTATCCATATGCAATGCAGTGAGTGATATCAGTTTTTAATAAAACTATCCATACGCAATGCAGTGAGTTATATCAGGTTTTAATAAAACTATCTATATGCAGTGCACTGAGTTATATCAGTTTTTAATAAAACTATCCATATGCAATGCACTGAGCTATATCAGTTTTTAATAAAACTATCCATACGCAATGCACTGAGTTATATCAGTCTTTAATAAAACTATCCATATGCAATGCACTGAATTATATCAGTTTTTAATAAAACTATCCATATGCAATGCACTGAGTTATATCAGTTTTTAATAAAACTATCCATTTGCAATGCACTGAGTTATATCAGGTTTTAATAAAACTATCCATACGCAATGCACTGAGTTATATCAGTTTTTAATAAAACTATCCATACGCAATGCACTGAGTTATATCAGTTTTTAATAAAACTATCCATATGCAATGCACTGAGTTATATCAGTTTTTAATAAAACTATCCATATGCAATGCACTGAGTTATATCAGGTTTTAATAAAACTATCCATATGCAAAGCACTGAGTTATATCAGTTTTTAATAAAACTATCCATATGCAATGCAGTGAGTGATATCAGTTTTTAATAAAACTATCCATACGCAATGCAGTGAGTTATATCAGGTTTTAATAAAACTATCTGTATGCAATGCACTGAGTTATATCAGTTTTTAATAAAACTATCCATATGCAATGCACTGAGCTATATCAGTTTTTAATAAAACTATCCATACGCAATGCACTGAGTTATATCAGTTTTTAATAAAACTATCCATATGCAATGCACTGAATTATATCAGTTTTTAATAAAACTATCCATATGCAATGCACTGAGTTATATCAGTTTTTAATAAAACTATCCATATGCAATGCACTGAGTTATATCAGGTTTTAATAAAACTATCCATATGCAAAGCACTGAGTTATATCAGTTTTTAATAAAACTATCCATATGCAATGCAGTGAGTGATATCAGTTTTTAATAAAACTATCCATATGCAATGCACTGAGCTATATCAGTTTTTAATAAAACTATCCATACGCAATGCAGTGAGTTATATCAGGTTTTAATAAAACTATCTATATGCAATGCACTGAGTTATATCAGTTTTTAATAAAACTATCCATATGCAATGCACTGAGCTATATCAGTTTTTAATAAAACTATCCATACGCAATGCACTGAGTTATATCAGTTTTTAATAAAACTATCCATATGCAATGCACTGAATTATATCAGTTTTTAATAAAACTATCCATATGCAATGCACTGAGTTATATCAGTTTTTAATAAAACTATCCATATGCAATGCACTGAGCTATATCAGTTTTTAATAAAACTATCCATACGCAATGCACTGAGTTATATCAGTTTTTAATAAAACTATCCATATGCAATGCACTGAGTTATATCAGTTTTTAATAAAACTATCCATATGCAATGCACTGAGTTATATCAGTTTTTAATAAAACTATCCATATGCAATGCACTGAGTTATATCAGGTTTTAATAAAACTATCCATACGCAATGCACTGAGTTATATCAGTTTTTAATAAAACTATCCATACGCAATGCACTGAGTTATATCAGTTTTTAATAAAACTATCCATATGCAATGCACTGAGTTATATCAGTTTTTAATAAAACTATCCATATGCAATGCACTGAGTTATATCAGGTTTTAATAAAACTATCCATATGCAAAGCACTGAGTTATATCAGTTTTTAATAAAACTATCCATATGCAATGCAGTGAGTGATATCAGTTTTTAATAAAACTATCCATACGCAATGCAGTGAGTTATATCAGGTTTTAATAAAACTATCTATATGCAATGCACTGAGTTATATCAGTTTTTAATAAAACTATCCATATGCAATGCACTGAGCTATATCAGTTTTTAATAAAACTATCCATATGCAATGCACTGAGTTATATCAGGTTTTAATAAAACTGTCCATATGCAAAGCACTGAGTTATATCAGTTTTTAATAAAACTATCCATATGCAATGCAGTGAGTGATATCAGTTTTTAATAAAACTATCCATATGCAATGCACTGAGTTATATCAGTTTTTAATAAAACTATCCATACGCAATGCACTGAGCTATATCAGTTTTTAATAAAACTATCCATACGCAATGCAGTGAGTTATATCAGGTTTTAATAAAACTATCTATATGCAATGCACTGAGTTATATCAGTTTTTAATAAAACTATCCATATGCAATGCACTGAGCTATATCAGTTTTTAATAAAACTATCCATACGCAATGCACTGAGTTATATCAGTTTTTAATAAAACTATCCATATGCAATGCACTGAATTATATCAGTTTTTAATAAAACTATCCATATGCAATGCACTGGGTTATATCAGTTTTTAATAAAACTATCCATATGCAATGCACTGAGTTATATCAGTTTTTAATAAAACTATCCATACGCAATGCACTGAGTTATATCAGTTTTTAATAAAACTATCCATATGCAATGCACTGAGTTATATCAGTTTTTAATAAAACTATCCATATGCAATGCACTGAGTTATATCAGGTTTTAATAAAACTATCCATATGCAAAGCACTGAGTTATATCAGTTTTTAATAAAACTATCCATATGCAATGCAGTGAGTGATATCAGTTTTTAATAAAACTATCCATACGCAATGCAGTGAGTTATATCAGGTTTTAATAAAACTATCTATATGCAGTGCACTGAGTTATATCAGTTTTTAATAAAACTATCCATATGCAATGCACTGAGCTATATCAGTTTTTAATAAAACTATCCATACGCAATGCACTGAGTTATATCAGTCTTTAATAAAACTATCCATATGCAATGCACTGAATTATATCAGTTTTTAATAAAACTATCCATATGCAATGCACTGAGTTATATCAGTTTTTAATAAAACTATCCATTTGCAATGCACTGAGTTATATCAGGTTTTAATAAAACTATCCATACGCAATGCACTGAGTTATATCAGTTTTTAATAAAACTATCCATACGCAATGCACTGAGTTATATCAGTTTTTAATAAAACTATCCATATGCAATGCACTGAGTTATATCAGTTTTTAATAAAACTATCCATATGCAATGCACTGAGTTATATCAGGTTTTAATAAAACTATCCATATGCAAAGCACTGAGTTATATCAGTTTTTAATAAAACTATCCATATGCAATGCAGTGAGTGATATCAGTTTTTAATAAAACTATCCATACGCAATGCAGTGAGTTATATCAGGTTTTAATAAAACTATCTGTATGCAATGCACTGAGTTATATCAGTTTTTAATAAAACTATCCATATGCAATGCACTGAGCTATATCAGTTTTTAATAAAACTATCCATACGCAATGCACTGAGTTATATCAGTTTTTAATAAAACTATCCATATGCAATGCACTGAATTATATCAGTTTTTAATAAAACTATCCATATGCAATGCACTGAGTTATATCAGTTTTTAATAAAACTATCCATATGCAATGCACTGAGTTATATCAGGTTTTAATAAAACTATCCATATGCAAAGCACTGAGTTATATCAGTTTTTAATAAAACTATCCATATGCAATGCAGTGAGTGATATCAGTTTTTAATAAAACTATCCATATGCAATGCACTGAGCTATATCAGTTTTTAATAAAACTATCCATACGCAATGCAGTGAGTTATATCAGGTTTTAATAAAACTATCTATATGCAATGCACTGAGTTATATCAGTTTTTAATAAAACTATCCATATGCAATGCACTGAGCTATATCAGTTTTTAATAAAACTATCCATACGCAATGCACTGAGTTATATCAGTTTTTAATAAAACTATCCATATGCAATGCACTGAATTATATCAGTTTTTAATAAAACTATCCATATGCAATGCACTGAGTTATATCAGTTTTTAATAAAACTATCCATATGCAATGCACTGAGCTATATCAGTTTTTAATAAAACTATCCATACGCAATGCACTGAGTTATATCAGTTTTTAATAAAACTATCCATATGCAATGCACTGAATTATATCAGTTTTTAATAAAACTATCCATATGCAATGCACTGAGTTATATCAGTTTTTAATAAAACTATCCATATGCAATGCACTGAGTTATATCAGGTTTTAATAAAACTATCCATACGCAATGCACTGAGTTATATCAGTTTTTAATAAAACTATCCATACGCAATGCACTGAGTTATATCAGTTTTTAATAAAACTATCCATATGCAATGCACTGAGTTATATCAGTTTTTAATAAAACTATCCATATGCAATGCACTGAGTTATATCAGGTTTTAATAAAACTATCCATATGCAAAGCACTGAGTTATATCAGTTTTTAATAAAACTATCCATATGCAATGCAGTGAGTGATATCAGTTTTTAATAAAACTATCCATACGCAATGCAGTGAGTTATATCAGGTTTTAATAAAACTATCTATATGCAGTGCACTGAGTTATATCAGTTTTTAATAAAACTATCCATATGCAATGCACTGAGCTATATCAGTTTTTAATAAAACTATCCATACGCAATGCACTGAGTTATATCAGTCTTTAATAAAACTATCCATATGCAATGCACTGAATTATATCAGTTTTTAATAAAACTATCCATATGCAATGCACTGAGTTATATCAGTTTTTAATAAAACTATCCATATGCAATGCACTGAGTTATATCAGGTTTTAATAAAACTATCCATACGCAATGCACTGAGTTATATCAGTTTTTAATAAAACTATCCATACGCAATGCACTGAGTTATATCAGTTTTTAATAAAACTATCCATATGCAATGCACTGAGTTATATCAGTTTTTAATAAAACTATCCATATGCAATGCACTGAGTTATATCAGGTTTTAATAAAACTATCCATATGCAAAGCACTGAGTTATATCAGTTTTTAATAAAACTATCCATATGCAATGCAGTGAGTGATATCAGTTTTTAATAAAACTATCCATACGCAATGCAGTGAGTTATATCAGGTTTTAATAAAACTATCTATATGCAATGCACTGAGTTATATCAGTTTTTAATAAAACTATCCATATGCAATGCACTGAGCTATATCAGTTTTTAATAAAACTATCCATACGCAATGCACTGAGTTATATCAGTTTTTAATAAAACTATCCATATGCAATGCACTGAGTTATATCAGTTTTTAATAAAACTATCCATATGCAATGCACTGAGTTATATCAGTTTTTAATAAAACTATCCATATGCAATGCACTGAGTTATATCAGGTTTTAATAAAACTATCCATACGCAATGCACTGAGTTATATCAGTTTTTAATAAAACTATCCATACGCAATGCACTGAGTTATATCAGTTTTTAATAAAACTATCCATATGCAATGCACTGAGTTATATCAGTTTTTAATAAAACTATCCATATGCAATGCACTGAGTTATATCAGGTTTTAATAAAACTATCCATATGCAAAGCACTGAGTTATATCAGTTTTTAATAAAACTATCCATATGCAATGCAGTGAGTGATATCAGTTTTTAATAAAACTATCCATACGCAATGCAGTGAGTTATATCAGGTTTTAATAAAACTATCTATATGCAATGCACTGAGTTATATCAGTTTTTAATAAAACTATCCATATGCAATGCACTGAGCTATATCAGTTTTTAATAAAACTATCCATATGCAATGCACTGAGTTATATCAGGTTTTAATAAAACTGTCCATATGCAAAGCACTGAGTTATATCAGTTTTTAATAAAACTATCCATATGCAATGCAGTGAGTGATATCAGTTTTTAATAAAACTATCCATATGCAATGCACTGAGTTATATCAGTTTTTAATAAAACTATCCATACGCAATGCAGTGAGTTATATCAGGTTTTAATAAAACTATCTATATGCAATGCACTGAGTTATATCAGTTTTTAATAAAACTATCCATATGCAATGCACTGAGCTATATCAGTTTTTAATAAAACTATCCATATGCAATGCACTGAGCTATATCAGTTTTTAATAAAACTATCCATACGCAATGCACTGAGTTATATCAGTTTTTAATAAAACTATCCATATGCAATGCACTGAGTTATATCAGGTTTTAATAAAACTATCCATATGCAAAGCACTGAGTTATATCAGTTTTTAATAAAACTATCCATATGCAATGCAGTGAGTGATATAAGTTTTTAATAAAACTATCCATATGCAATGCACTGAGCTATATCAGTTTTTAATAAAACTATCCATACGCAATGCAGTGAGTTATATCAGGTTTTAATAAAACTATCTATATGCAATGCACTGAGTTATATCAGTTTTTAATAAAACTATCCATATGCAATGCACTGAGCTATATCAGTTTTTAATAAAACTATCCATACGCAATGCACTGAGTTATATCAGTTTTTAATAAAACTATCCATATGCAATGCACTGAATTATATCAGTTTTTAATAAAACTATCCATATGCAATGCACTGGGTTATATCAGTTTTTAATAAAACTATCCATATGCAATGCACTGAGCTATATCAGTTTTTAATAAAACTATCCATACGCAATGCACTGAGTTATATCAGTTTTTAATAAAACTATCCATATGCAATGCACTGAATTATATCAGTTTTTAATAAAACTATCCATATGCAATGCACTGAGTTATATCAGTTTTTAATAAAACTATCCATATGCAATGCACTGAGTTATATCAGGTTTTAATAAAACTATCCATACGCAATGCACTGAGTTATATCAGTTTTTAATAAAACTATCCATACGCAATGCACTGAGTTATATCAGTTTTTAATAAAACTATCCATATGCAATGCACTGAGTTATATCAGTTTTTAATAAAACTATCCATATGCAATGCACTGAGTTATATCAGGTTTTAATAAAACTATCCATATGCAAAGCACTGAGTTATATCAGTTTTTAATAAAACTATCCATATGCAATGCAGTGAGTGATATCAGTTTTTAATAAAACTATCCATACGCAATGCAGTGAGTTATATCAGGTTTTAATAAAACTATCTATATGCAGTGCACTGAGTTATATCAGTTTTTAATAAAACTATCCATATGCAATGCACTGAGCTATATCAGTTTTTAATAAAACTATCCATACGCAATGCACTGAGTTATATCAGTCTTTAATAAAACTATCCATATGCAATGCACTGAATTATATCAGTTTTTAATAAAACTATCCATATGCAATGCACTGAGTTATATCAGTTTTTAATAAAACTATCCATTTGCAATGCACTGAGTTATATCAGGTTTTAATAAAACTATCCATACGCAATGCACTGAGTTATATCAGTTTTTAATAAAACTATCCATACGCAATGCACTGAGTTATATCAGTTTTTAATAAAACTATCCATATGCAATGCACTGAGTTATATCAGTTTTTAATAAAACTATCCATATGCAATGCACTGAGTTATATCAGGTTTTAATAAAACTATCCATATGCAAAGCACTGAGTTATATCAGTTTTTAATAAAACTATCCATATGCAATGCAGTGAGTGATATCAGTTTTTAATAAAACTATCCATACGCAATGCAGTGAGTTATATCAGGTTTTAATAAAACTATCTATATGCAATGCACTGAGTTATATCAGTTTTTAATAAAACTATCCATATGCAATGCACTGAGCTATATCAGTTTTTAATAAAACTATCCATACGCAATGCACTGAGTTATATCAGTTTTTAATAAAACTATCCATATGCAATGCACTGAATTATATCAGTTTTTAATAAAACTATCCATATGCAATGCACTGAGTTATATCAGTTTTTAATAAAACTATCCATATGCAATGCACTGAGTTATATCAGGTTTTAATAAAACTATCCATACGCAATGCACTGAGTTATATCAGTTTTTAATAAAACTATCCATACGCAATGCACTGAGTTATATCAGTTTTTAATAAAACTATCCATATGCAATGCACTGAGTTATATCAGTTTTTAATAAAACTATCCATATGCAATGCACTGAGTTATATCAGGTTTTAATAAAACTATCCATATGCAAAGCACTGAGTTATATCAGTTTTTAATAAAACTATCCATATGCAATGCAGTGAGTGATATCAGTTTTTAATAAAACTATCCATACGCAATGCAGTGAGTTATATCAGGTTTTAATAAAACTATCTATATGCAATGCACTGAGTTATATCAGTTTTTAATAAAACTATCCATATGCAATGCACTGAGCTATATCAGTTTTTAATAAAACTATCCATACGCAATGCACTGAGTTATATCAGTCTTTAATAAAACTATCCATATGCAATGCACTGAATTATATCAGTTTTTAATAAAACTATCCATATGCAATGCACTGAGTTATATCAGTTTTTAATAAAACTATCCATTTGCAATGCACTGAGTTATATCAGGTTTTAATAAAACTATCCATACGCAATGCACTGAGTTATATCAGTTTTTAATAAAACTATCCATACGCAATGCACTGAGTTATATCAGTTTTTAATAAAACTATCCATATGCAATGCACTGAGTTATATCAGTTTTTAATAAAACTATCCATATGCAATGCACTGAGTTATATCAGGTTTTAATAAAACTATCCATATGCAAAGCACTGAGTTATATCAGTTTTTAATAAAACTATCCATATGCAATGCAGTGAGTGATATCAGTTTTTAATAAAACTATCCATACGCAATGCAGTGAGTTATATCAGGTTTTAATAAAACTATCTATATGCAATGCACTGAGTTATATCAGTTTTTAATAAAACTATCCATATGCAATGCACTGAGCTATATCAGTTTTTAATAAAACTATCCATACGCAATGCACTGAGTTATATCAGTTTTTAATAAAACTATCCATATGCAATGCACTGAATTATATCAGTTTTTAATAAAACTATCCATATGCAATGCACTGAGTTATATCAGTTTTTAATAAAACTATCCATATGCAATGCACTGAGTTATATCAGGTTTTAATAAAACTATCCATACGCAATGCACTGAGTTATATCAGTTTTTAATAAAACTATCCATACGCAATGCACTGAGTTATATCAGTTTTTAATAAAACTATCCATATGCAATGCACTGAGTTATATCAGTTTTTAATAAAACTATCCATATGCAATGCACTGAGTTATATCAGGTTTTAATAAAACTATCCATATGCAAAGCACTGAGTTATATCAGTTTTTAATAAAACTATCCATATGCAATGCAGTGAGTGATATCAGTTTTTAATAAAACTATCCATACGCAATGCAGTGAGTTATATCAGGTTTTAATAAAACTATCTATATGCAATGCACTGAGTTATATCAGTTTTTAATAAAACTATCCATATGCAATGCACTGAGCTATATCAGTTTTTAATAAAACTATCCATACGCAATGCACTGAGTTATATCAGTTTTTAATAAAACTATCCATATGCAATGCACTGAGTTATATCAGTTTTTAATATAACTATCCATATGCAATGCACTGAGTTATATCAGGTTTTAATAAAACTATCCATATGCAAAGCACTGAGTTATATCAGTTTTTAATAAAACTATCCATATGCAATGCAGTGAGTGATATCAGTTTTTAATAAAACTATCCATACGCAATGCAGTGAGTTATATCAGGTTTTAATAAAACTATCTATATGCAATGCACTGAGTTATATCAGTTTTTAATAAAACTATCCATATGCAATGCACTGAGCTATATCAGTTTTTAATAAAACTATCCATACGCAATGCACTGAGTTATATCAGTTTTTAATAAAACTATCCATATGCAATGCACTGAATTATATCAGTTTTTAATAAAACTATCCATATGCAATGCACTGAGTTATATCAGTTTTTAATAAAACTATCCATATGCAATGCACTGAGCTATATCAGTTTTCAATAAAACTATCCATACGCAATGCACTGAGTTATATCAGTTTTTAATAAAACTATCCATATGCAATGCACTGAATTATATCAGTTTTTAATAAAACTATCCATATGCAATGCACTGAGTTATATCAGTTTTTAATAAAACTATCCATATGCAATGCACTGAGTTATATCAGGTTTTAATAAAACTATACATATGCAAAGCACTGAGTTATATCAGTTTTTAATAAAACTATCCATATGCAATGCAGTGAGTGATATTAGTTTTTAATAAAACTATCCATACGCAATGCAGTGAGTTATATCAGGTTTTAATAAAACTATCTATATGCAATGCACTGAGTTATATCAGTTTTTAATAAAACTATCCATATGCAATGCACTGAGCTATATCAGTTTTTAATAAAACTATCCATACGCAATGCACTGAGTTATATCAGTTTTTAATAAAACTATCCATATGCAATGCACTGAATTATATCAGTTTTTAATAAAACTATCCATATGCAATGCACTGAGTTATATCAGTTTTTAATAAAACTATCCATATGCAATGCACTGAGCTATATCAGTTTTTAATAAATTTATCCATACGCAATGCACTGAGTTATATCAGTTTTTAATAAAACTATCCATATGCAATGCACTGAGTTATATCAGGTTTTAATAAAACTATCCATATGCAAAGCACTGAGTTATATCAGTTTTTAATAAAACTATCCATATGCAATGCAGTGAGTGATATCAGTTTTTAATAAAACTATCCATATGCAATGCACTGAGCTATATCAGTTTTTAATAAAACTATCCATACGCAATGCAGTGAGTTATATCAGGTTTTAATAAAACTATCTATATGCAATGCACTGAGTTATATCAGTTTTTAATAAAACTATCCATATGCAATGCACTGAGCTATATCAGTTTTTAATAAAACTATCCATATGCAATGCACTGAGCTATATCAGTTTTTAATAAAACTATCCATACGCAATGCACTGAGTTATATCAGTTTTTAATAAAACTATCCATATGCAATGCACTGAGTTATATCAGGTTTTAATAAAACTATCCATATGCAAAGCACTGAGTTATATCAGTTTTTAATAAAACTATCCATATGCACTGCACTGAGTTATATCAGTTTTTAATAAAACTATCCATACGCAATGCACTGAGTTATATCAGTTTTTAATAAAACTATCCATACGCAATGCAGTGAGTTATATCAGGTTTTAATAAAACTATCTATATGCAATGCACTGAGTTATATCAGTTTTTAATAAAACTATCTATATGCAATGCACTGAGTTATATCAGTTTTTAATAAAACTATCCATATGCAATGCACTGAGGTATATCAGTTTTTAATAAAACTATCCATACGCAATGCACTGAGTTATATCAGTTTTTAATAAAACTATCCATATGCAATGCACTGAATTATATCAGTTTTTAATAAAACTATCCATATGCAATGCACTGAGTTATATCAGTTTTTAATAAAACTATCCATATGCAATGCACTGAGCTATATCAGTTTTTAATAAAACTATCCATACGCAATGCACTGAATTATATCAGTTTTTAATAAAACTATCCATATGCAATGCACTGAATTATATCAGTTTTTAATAAAACTATCCATATGCAATGCACTGAGCTATATCAGTTTTTAATAAAACTATCCATATGCAATGCACTGAGTTATATCAGTTTTTAATAAAACTATCTATATGCAATGCACTGAGTTATATCAGTTTTTAATAAAACTATCCATATGCAATGCACTGAGCTATATCAGTTTTTAATAAAACTATCCATATGCAATGCACTGAGCTATATCAGTTTTTAATAAAACTATCCATACGCAATGCACTGAGTTATATCAGTTTTTAATAAAACTATCCATATGCAATGCACTGAGTTATATCAGGTTTTAATAAAACTATCCATACGCAATGCAGTGAGTTATATCAGGTTTTAATAAAACTATCCATATGCAATGCACTGAGTTATATCAGGTTTTAATAAAACTATCCATATGCAAAGCACTGAGTTATATCAGTTTTTAATAAAACTATCCATATGCAATGCACTGAGTTATATCAGTTTTTAATAAAACTATCCATATGCAATGCACTGAGTTATATCAGTTTTTAATAAAACTATCCATATGCAATGCACTGAGTTATATCAGGTTTTAATAAAACTATCCATACGCAATGCAGTGAGTTATATCAGGTTTTAATAAAACTATCTATATGCAATGCACTGAGTTATATCAGTTTTTAATAAAACTATCCATATGCAATGCACTGAGCTATATCAGTTTTTAATAAAACTATCCATATGCAATGCACTGAGCTATATCAGTTTTTAATAAAACTATCCATACGCAATGCACTGAGTGATATCAGTTTTTAATAAAACTATCCATATGCAATGCACTGAGCTATATCAGTTTTTAATAAAACTATCCATACGCAATGCAGTGAGTTATATCAGGTTTTAATAAAACTATCTATATGCAATGCACTGAGTTATATCAGTTTTTAATAAAACTATCCATATGCAATGCACTGAGCTATATCAGTTTTTAATAAAACTATCCATATGCAATGCACTGAGCTATATCAGTTTTTAATAAAACTATCCATACGCAATGCACTGAGTTATATCAGTTTTTAATAAAACTATCCATATGCAATGCACTGAGTTATATCAGTTTTTAATAAAACTATCCATACGCAAAGCACTGAGTTATATCAGTTTTTAATAAAACTATCCATATGCAATGCACTGAATTATATCAGTTTTTAATAAAACTATCCATATGCAAAGCACTGAGTTATATCAGTTTTTAATAAAACTATCCATATGCAATGCAGTGAGTGATATCAGTTTTTAATAAAACTATCCATATGCAATGCACTGAGTTATATCAGGTTTTAATAAAACTATCCATATGCAAAGCACTGAGTTATATCAGTTTTTAATAAAACTATCCATATGCAATGCAGTGAGTGATATCAGTTTTTAATAAAACTATCCATACGCAATGCAGTGAGTTATATCAGGTTTTAATAAAACTATCTATATGCAATGCACTGAGTTATATCAGTTTTTAATAAAACTATCCATATGCAATGCACTGAGCTATATCAGTTTTTAATAAAACTATCCATACGCAATGCACTGAGTTATATCAGTTTTTAATAAAACTATCCATATGCAATGCACTGAATTATATCAGGTTTTAATAAAACTATCCATATGCAATGCACTGAGTTATATCAGGTTTTAATAAAACTATCCATATGCAAAGCACTGAGTTATATCAGTTTTTAATAAAACTATCCATATGCAATGCACTGAGTTATATCAGTTTTTAATAAAACTATCCATATGCAATGCACTGAGTTATATCAGGTTTTAATAAAACTATCCATATGCAAAGCACTGAGTTATATCAGTTTTTAATAAAACTATCCATATGCAATGCAGTGAGTGATATCAGTTTTTAATAAAACTATCCATATGCAATGCACTGAGTTATATCAGGTTTTAATAAAACTATCCATATGCAATGCACTGAGTTATATCAGTTTTTAATAAAACTATCCATATGCAATGCACTGAATTATATCAGGTTTTAATAAAACTATCCATATGCAATGCACTGAGTTATATCAGGTTTTAATAAAACTATCCATATGCAAAGCACTGAGTTATATCAGTTTTTAATAAAACTATCCATATGCAATGCACTGAGTTATATCAGTTTTTAATAAAACTATCCATATGCAATGCACTGAGTTATATCAGGTTTTAATAAAACTATCCATATGCAATGCAGTGAGTGATATCAGTTTTTAATAAAACTATCCATATGCAATGCACTGAGTTATATCAGGTTTTAATAAAACTATCCATATGCAAAGCACTGAGTTATATCAGTTTTTAATAAAACTATCCATATGCAATGCAGTGAGTGATATCAGTTTTTAATAAAACTATCCATACGCAATGCAGTGAGTTATATCAGGTTTTAATAAAACTATCTATATGCAATGCACTGAGTTATATCAGTTTTTAATAAAACTATCCATATGCAATGCACTGAGTTATATCAGTTTTTAATAAAACTATCCATATGCAATGCACTGAATTATATCAGTTTTTAATAAAACTATCCATACGCAATGCACTGAGTTATATCAGTTTTTAATAAAACTATCCATATGCAATGCACTGAGCTATATCAGTTTTTAATAAAACTATCCATATGCAATGCACTGAATTATATCAGTTTTTAATAAAACTATCCATATGCAATGCACTGAGTTATATCAGTTTTTAATAAAACTATCCATATGCAATGCACTGAGTTATATCAGGTTTTAATAAAACTATCCATATGCAAAGCACTGAGTTATATCAGTTTTTAATAAAACTATCCATATGCAATGCAGTGAGTGATATCAGTTTTTAATAAAACTATCCATACGCAATGCAGTGAGTTATATCAGGTTTTAATAAAACTATCTATATGCAATGCACTGAGTTATATCAGTTTTTAATAAAACTATCCATATGCAATGCACTGAGCTATATCAGTTTTTAATAAAACTATCCATACGCAATGCACTGAGTTATATCAGTTTTTAATAAAACTATCCATATGCAATGCACTGAATTATATCAGTTTTTAATAAAACTATCCATATGCAATGCACTGAGTTATATCAGTTTTTAATAAAACTATCCATATGCAATGCACTGAGTTATATCAGTTTTTAATAAAACTATCCATACGCAATGCACTGAATTATATCAGTTTTTAATAAAACTATCCATATGCAATGCACTGAGTTGTATCAGTTTTTAATAAAACTATCCATATGCAATGCACTGAGTTATATCAGGTTTTAATAAAACTATCCATATGCAAAGCACTGAGTTATATCAGTTTTTAATAAAACTATCCATATGCAATGCAGTGAGTGATATCAGTTTTTAATAAAACTATCCATACGCAATGCAGTGAGTTATATCAGGTTTTAATAAAACTATCTATATGCAATGCACTGAGTTATATCAGTTTTTAATAAAACTATCCATATGCAATGCACTGAGCTATATCAGTTTTTAATAAAACTATCCATACGCAATGCACTGAGTTATATCAGTTTTTAATAAAACTATCCATATGCAATGCACTGAATTATATCAGGTTTTAATAAAACTATCCATATGCAATGCACTGAGTTATATCAGGTTTTAATAAAACTATCCATATGCAAAGCACTGAGTTATATCAGTTTTTAATAAAACTATCCATATGCAATGCACTGAGTTATATCAGTTTTTAATAAAACTATCCATATGCAATGCACTGAGTTATATCAGGTTTTAATAAAACTATCCATATGCAAAGCACTGAGTTATATCAGTTTTTAATAAAACTATCCATATGCAATGCACTGAGTTATATCAGTTTTTAATAAAACTATCCATATGCAATGCACTGAGTTATATCAGGTTTTAATAAAACTATCCATATGCAATGCACTGAGTTATATCAGTTTTTAATAAAACTATCCATATGCAATGCACTGAGTTATATCAGGTTTTAATAAAACTATCCATATGCAATGCACTGAGTTATATCAGGTTTTAATAAAACTATCCATATGCAATGCACTGAGTTATATCAGTTTTTAATAAAACTATCCATATGCAATGCACTGAGTTATATCAGTTTTTAATAAAACTATCCATATGCAATGCACTGAGTTATATCAGGTTTTAATAAAACTATCCATATGCAATGCAGTGAGTGATATCAGTTTTTAATAAAACTATCCATATGCAATGCACTGAGTTATATCAGGTTTTAATAAAACTATCCATATGCAAAGCACTGAGTTATATCAGTTTTTAATAAAACTATCCATATGCAATGCAGTGAGTGATATCAGTTTTTAATAAAACTATCCATACGCAATGCAGTGAGTTATATCAGGTTTTAATAAAACTATCTATATGCAATGCACTGAGTTATATCAGTTTTTAATAAAACTATCCATATGCAATGCACTGAGTTATATCAGTTTTTAATAAAACTATCCATATGCAATGCACTGAATTATATCAGTTTTTAATAAAACTATCCATATGCAATGCACTGAGTTATATCAGTTTTTAATAAAACTATCCATATGCAATGCACTGAGCTATATCAGTTTTTAATAAATCTATCCATACGCAATGCACTGAGTTATATCAGTTTTTAATAAAACTATCCATATGCAATGCACTGAGTTATATCAGTTTTTAATAAAACTATCCATATGCAATGCACTGAGTTATATCAGGTTTTAATAAAACTATCCATATGCAAAGCACTGAGTTATATCAGTTTTTAATAAAACTATCCATATGCAATGCAGTGAGTGATATCAGTTTTTAATAAAACTATCCATACGCAATGCAGTGAGTTATATCAGGTTTTAATAAAACTATCTATATGCAATGCACTGAGTTATATCAGTTTTTAATAAAACTATCCATATGCAATGCACTGAGCTATATCAGTTTTTAATAAAACTATCCATACGCAATGCACTGAGTTATATCAGTTTTTAATAAAACTATCCATATGCAATGCACTGAATTATATCAGTTTTTAATAAAACTATCCATATGCAATGCACTGAGTTATATCAGTTTTTAATAAAACTATCCATATGCAATGCACTGAGCTATATCAGTTTTTAATAAAACTATCCATACGCAATGCACTGAATTATATCAGTTTTTAATAAAACTATCCATATGCAATGCACTGAGTTGTATCAGTTTTTAATAAAACTATCCATATGCAATGCACTGAGTTATATCAGGTTTTAATAAAACTATACATATGCAAAACACTGAGTTATATCAGTTTTTAATAAAACTATCCATATGCAATGCACTGAGTTATATCAGGTTTTAATAAAACTATCCATATGCAATGCACTGAGTTATATCAGGTTTTAATAAAACTATCCATATGCAATGCAGTGAGTGATATCAGTTTTTAATAAAACTATCCATACGCAATGCAGTGAGTTATATCAGGTTTTAATAAAACTATCCATATGCAAAGCACTGAGTTATATCAGTTTTTAATAAAACTATCCATATGCAATGCACTGAGTTATATCAGTTTTTAATAAAACTATCCATATGCAATGCACTGAGTTATATCAGGTTTTAATAAAACTATCCATATGCAAAGCACTGAGTTATATCAGTTTTTAATAAAACTATCCATATGCAATGCAGTGAGTGATATCAGTTTTTAATAAAACTATCCATACGCAATGCAGTGAGTTATATCAGGTTTTAATAAAACTATCTATATGCAATGCACTGAATTATATCAGTTTTAATAAAACTATCCATATGCAATGCACTGAGTTATATCAGGTTTTAATAAAACTATCCATATGCAAAGCACTGAGTTATATCAGTTTTTAATAAAACTATCCATACGCAATGCACTGAGTTATATCAGTTTTTAATAAAACTATCCATATGCAATGCACTGAGTTATATCAGGTTTTAATAAAACTATCCATATGCAATGCACTGAGTTATATCAGGTTTTTAATAAAACTATCCATATGCAATGCACTGAGTTATATCAGGTTTTAATAAAACTATCCATATGCAATGCACTGAGTTATATCAGTTTTTAATAAAACTATCCATACGCAATGCACTGAATTATATCAGTTTTTAATAAAACTATCCATATGCAATGCACTGAGTTATATCAGGTTTTAATAAAACTATCCATATGCAATGCACTGAGTTATATCAGGTTTTAATAAAACTATCCATATGCAATGCACTGAGTTATATCAGGTTTTAATAAAACTATCCATATGCAAAGCACTGAGTTATATCAGTTTTTAATAAAACTATCCATACGCAATGCACTGAATTATATCAGTTTTTAATAAAACTATCCATATGCAATGCACTGAGTTATATCAGGTTTTAATAAAACTATCCATATGCAATGCACTGAGTTATATCAGGTTTTAATAAAACTATCCATATGCAATGCACTGAGTTATATCAGGTTTTAATAAAACTATCCATATGCAATGCACTGAGTTATATCAGGTTTTAATAAAACTATCCATATGCAATGCACTGAGTTATATCAGGTTTTAATAAAACTATCCATATGCAAAGCACTGAGTTATATCAGTTTTTAATAAAACTATCCATATGCAATGCACTGAGTTATATCAGTTTTTAATAAAACTATCCATATGCAATGCACTGAGTTATATCAGGTTTTAATAAAACTATCCATATGCAATGCACTGAGTTATATCAGGTTTTAATAAAACTATCCATATGCAAAGCACTGAGTTATATCAGTTTTTAATAAAACTATCCATATGCAATGCACTGAATTATATCAGTTTTTAATAAAACTATCCATATGCAATGCACTGAGTTATATCAGTTTTTAATAAAACTATCCATATGCAATGCACTGAGTTATATCAGTTTTTAATAAAACTATCCATACGCAATGCACTGAATATATCAGTTTTTAATAAAACTATCCATATGCAATGCACTGAGTTGTATCAGTTTTTAATAAAACTATCCATATGCAATGCACTGAGTTATATCAGGTTTTAATAAAACTATCCATATGCAATGCACTGAGTTATATCAGTTTTTAATAAAACTATCCATATGCAATGCACTGAGTTATATCAGTTTTTAATAAAACTATCCATATGCAATGCACTGAGTTATATCAGTTTTTAATAAAACTATCCATATGCAATGCAGTGAGTTATATCAGTTTTTAATAAAACTATCCATATGCAATGCAGTGAGTTATATCAGTTTTTAATAAAACTATCCATATGCAATGCACTGAGTTATATCAGTTTTTAATAAAACTATCCATATGCAATGCACTGAGTTATATCAGTTTTTAATAAAACTATCCATATGCAATGCACTGAGTTATATCAGTTTTTAATAAAACTATCCATATGCAATGCACTGAGTTATATCAGTTTTTAATAAAACTATCCATATGCAATGCACTGAGTTATATCAGTTTTTAATAAAACTATCCATATGCAATGCAGTGAGTTATATCAGTTTTTAATAAAACTATCCATATGCAATGCACTGAGTTATATCAGGTTTTAATAAAACTATCCATATGCAATGCACTGAGTTATATCAGTTTTTAATAAAACTATCCATATGCAATGCACTGAGTTATATCAGTTTTTAATAAAACTATCCATATGCAATGCACTGAGTTATATCAGTTTTTAATAAAACTATCCATATGCAATGCACTGAGTTATATCAGTTTTTAATAAAACTATCCATATGCAATGCAGTGAGTTATATCAGTTTTTAATAAAACTATCCATATGCAATGCACTGAGTTATATCAGTTTTTAATAAAACTATCCATATGCAATGCACTGAGTTATATCAGTTTTTAATAAAACTATCCATATGCAATGCAGTGAGTTATATCAGTTTTTAATAAAACTATCCATATGCAATGCACTGAGTTATATCAGTTTTTAATAAAACTATCCATATGCAATGCACTGAGTTATATCAGTTTTTAATAAAACTATCCATATGCAATGCACTGAGTTATATCAGTTTTTAATAAAACTATCCATATGCAATGCACTGAGTTATATCAGTTTTTAATAAAACTATCCATATGCAATGCACTGAGTTATATCAGTTTTTAATAAAACTATCCATATGCAATGCACTGAGTTATATCAGTTTTTAATAAAACTATCCATATGCAATGCACTGAGTTATATCAGTTTTTAATAAAACTATCCATATGCAATGCACTGAGTTATATCAGTTTTTAATAAAACTATCCATATGCAATGCACTGAGTTATATCAGTTTTTAATAAAACTATCCATATGCAATGCACTGAGTTATATCAGTTTTTAATAAAACTATCCATATGCAATGCAGTGAGTTATATCAGTTTTTAATAAAACTATCCATATGCAATGCACTGAGTTATATCAGTTTTTAATAAAACTATCCATATGCAATGCACTGAGTTATATCAGTTTTTAATAAAACTATCCATATGCAATGCAGTGAGTTATATCAGTTTTTAATAAAACTATCCATATGCAATGCACTGAGTTATATCAGTTTTTAATAAAACTATCCATATGCAATGCACTGAGTTATATCAGTTTTTAATAAAACTATCCATATGCAATGCACTGAGTTATATATCAGTTTTTAATAAAACTATCCATATGCAATGCACTGAGTTATATCAGTTTTTAATAAAACTATCCATATGCAATGCACTGAGTTATATCAGTTTTTAATAAAACTATCCATATGCAATGCACTGAGTTATATCAGTTTTTAATAAAACTATCCATATGCAATGCACTGAGTTATATCAGTTTTTAATAAAACTATCCATATGCAATGCACTGAGTTATATCAGTTTTTAATAAAACTATCCATATGCAATGCACTGAGTTATATCAGTTTTTAATAAAACTATCCATATGCAATGCACTGAGTTATATCAGTTTTTAATAAAACTATCCATATGCAATGCACTGAGTTATATCAGTTTTTAATAAAACTATCCATATGCAATGCACTGAGTTATATCAGTTTTTAATAAAACTATCCATATGCAATGCACTGAGTTATATCAGTTTTTAATAAAACTATCCATATGCAATGCACTGAGTTATATCAGTTTTTAATAAAACTATCCATATGCAATGCACTGAGTTATATCAGTTTTTAATAAAACTATCCATATGCAATGCACTGAGTTATATCAGTTTTTAATAAAACTATCCATATGCAATGCACTGAGTTATATCAGTTTTTAATAAAACTATCCATATGCAATGCACTGAGTTATATCAGTTTTTAATAAAACTATCCATATGCAATGCACTGAGTTATATCAGTTTTTAATAAAACTATCCATATGCAATGCACTGAGTTATATCAGTTTTTAATAAAACTATCCATATGCAATGCACTGAGTTATATCAGTTTTAATAAAACTATCCATATGCAATGCACTGAGTTATATCAGTTTTTAATAAAACTATCCATATGCAATGCAGTGAGTTATATCAGTTTTTAATAAAACTATCCATATGCAATGCACTGAGTTATATCAGTTTTTAATAAAACTATCCATATGCAATGCACTGAGTTATATCAGTTTTTAATAAAACTATCCATATGCAATGCAGTGAGTTATATCAGTTTTTAATAAAACTATCCATATGCAATGCACTGAGTTATATCAGTTTTTAATAAAACTATCCATATGCAATGCACTGAGTTATATCAGTTTTTAATAAAACTATCCATATGCAATGCACTGAGTTATATCAGTTTTTAATAAAACTATCCATATGCAATGCAGTGAGTTATATCAGTTTTTAATAAAACTATCCATATGCAATGCACTGAGTTATATCAGTTTTTAATAAAACTATCCATATGCAATGCACTGAGTTATATCAGTTTTTAATAAAACTATCCATATGCAATGCACTGAGTTATATCAGTTTTTAATAAAACTATCCATATGCAATGCACTGAGTTATATCAGTTTTTAATAAAACTATCCATATGCAATGCACTGAGTTATATCAGTTTTTAATAAAACTATCCATATGCAATGCAGTGAGTTATATCAGTTTTTAATAAAACTATCCATATGCAATGCACTGAGTTATATCAGTTTTTAATAAAACTATCCATATGCAATGCACTGAGTTATATCAGTTTTTAATAAAACTATCCATATGCAATGCACTGAGTTATATCAGTTTTTAATAAAACTATCCATATGCAATGCAGCTGAGTTATATCAGTTTTTAATAAAACTATCCATATGCAATGCACTGAGTTATATCAGTTTTTAATAAAACTATCCATATGCAATGCACTGAGTTATATCAGTTTTTAATAAAACTATCCATATGCAATGCACTGAGTTATATCAGTTTTTAATAAAACTATCCATATGCAATGCACTGAGTTATATCAGTTTTTAATAAAACTATCCATATGCAATGCAGTGAGTTATATCAGTTTTTAATAAAACTATCCATATGCAATGCACTGAGTTATATCAGTTTTTAATAAAACTATCCATATGCAATGCACTGAGTTATATCAGTTTTTAATAAAACTATCCATATGCAATGCACTGAGTTATATCAGTTTTTAATAAAACTATCCATATGCAATGCACTGAGTTATATCAGTTTTTAATAAAACTATCCATATGCAATGCACTGAGTTATATCAGTTTTTAATAAAACTATCCATATGCAATGCACTGAGTTATATCAGTTTTTAATAAAACTATCCATATGCAATGCACTGAGTTATATCAGTTTTTAATAAAACTATCCATATGCAATGCACTGAGTTATATCAGTTTTTAATAAAACTATCCATATGCAATGCACTGAGTTATATCAGTTTTTAATAAAACTATCCATATGCAATGCACTGAGTTATATCAGTTTTTAATAAAACTATCCATATGCAATGCACTGAGTTATATCAGTTTTTAATAAAACTATCCATATGCAATGCACTGAGTTATATCAGTTTTTAATAAAACTATCCATATGCAATGCACTGAGTTATATCAGTTTTTAATAAAACTATCCATATGCAATGCAGTGAGTTATATCAGTTTTTAATAAAACTATCCATATGCAATGCACTGAGTTATATCAGTTTTTAATAAAACTATCCATATGCAATGCACTGAGTTATATCAGTTTTTAATAAAACTATCCATATGCAATGCACTGAGTTATATCAGTTTTTAATAAAACTATCCATATGCAATGCACTGAGTTATATCAGTTTTTAATAAAACTATCCATATGCAATGCACTGAGTTATATCAGTTTTTAATAAAACTATCCATATGCAATGCACTGAGTTATATCAGTTTTTAATAAAACTATCCATATGCAATGCACTGAGTTATATCAGTTTTTAATAAAACTATCCATATGCAATGCACTGAGTTATATCAGTTTTTAATAAAACTATCCATATGCAATGCAGTGAGTTATATCAGTTTTTAATAAAACTATCCATATGCAATGCACTGAGTTATATCAGTTTTTAATAAAACTATCCATATGCAATGCACTGAGTTATATCAGTTTTTAATAAAACTATCCATATGCAATGCACTGAGTTATATCAGTTTTTAATAAAACTATCCATATGCAATGCACTGAGTTATATCAGTTTTTAATAAAACTATCCATATGCAATGCACTGAGTTATATCAGTTTTTAATAAAACTATCCATATGCAATGCACTGAGTTATATCAGTTTTTAATAAAACTATCCATATGCAATGCAGTGAGTTATATCAGTTTTTAATAAAACTATCCATATGCAATGCACTGAGTTATATCAGTTTTTAATAAAACTATCCATATGCAATGCACTGAGTTATATCAGTTTTTAATAAAACTATCCATATGCAATGCACTGAGTTATATCAGTTTTTAATAAAACTATCCATATGCAATGCACGTGAGTTATATCAGTTTTTAATAAAACTATCCATATGCAATGCACTGAGTTATATCAGTTTTTAATAAAACTATCCATATGCAATGCACTGAGTTATATCAGTTTTTAATAAAACTATCCATATGCAATGCACTGAGTTATATCAGTTTTTAATAAAACTATCCATATGCAATGCAGTGAGTTATATCAGTTTTTAATAAAACTATCCATATGCAATGCACTGAGTTATATCAGTTTTTAATAAAACTATCCATATGCAATGCACTGAGTTATATCAGTTTTTAATAAAACTATCCATATGCAATGCACTGAGTTATATCAGTTTTTAATAAAACTATCCATATGCAATGCACTGAGTTATATCAGTTTTTAATAAAACTATCCATATGCAATGCACTGAGTTATATCAGTTTTAATAAAACTATCCATATGCAATGCACTGAGTTATATCAGTTTTTAATAAAACTATCCATATGCAATGCACTGAGTTATATCAGTTTTTAATAAAACTATCCATATGCAATGCAGTGAGTTATATCAGTTTTTAATAAAACTATCCATATGCAATGCACTGAGTTATATCAGTTTTTAATAAAACTATCCATATGCAATGCACTGAGTTATATCAGTTTTTAATAAAACTATCCATATGCAATGCACTGAGTTATATCAGTTTTTAATAAAACTATCCATATGCAATGCACTGAGTTATATCAGTTTTTAATAAAACTATCCATATGCAATGCACTGAGTTATATCAGTTTTTAATAAAACTATCCATATGCAATGCACTGAGTTATATCAGTTTTTAATAAAACTATCCATATGCAATGCACTGAGTTATATCAGTTTTTAATAAAACTATCCATATGCAATGCACTGAGTTATATCAGTTTTTAATAAAACTATCCATATGCAATGCACTGAGTTATATCAGTTTTTAATAAAACTATCCATATGCAATGCACTGAGTTATATCAGTTTTTAATAAAACTATCCATATGCAATGCAGTGAGTTATATCAGTTTTTAATAAAACTATCCATATGCAATGCACTGAGTTATATCAGTTTTTAATAAAACTATCCATATGCAATGCACTGAGTTATATCAGTTTTTAATAAAACTATCCATATGCAATGCACTGAGTTATATCAGTTTTTAATAAAACTATCCATATGCAATGCACTGAGTTATATCAGTTTTTAATAAAACTATCCATATGCAATGCACTGAGTTATATCAGTTTTTAATAAAACTATCCATATGCAATGCACTGAGTTATATCAGTTTTTAATAAAACTATCCATATGCAATGCACTGAGTTATATCAGTTTTTAATAAAACTATCCATATGCAATGCACTGAGTTATATCAGTTTTTAATAAAACTATCCATATGCAATGCACTGAGTTATATCAGTTTTTAATAAAACTATCCATATGCAATGCACTGAGTTATATCAGTTTTTAATAAAACTATCCATATGCAATGCACTGAGTTATATCAGTTTTTAATAAAACTATCCATATGCAATGCACTGAGTTATATCAGTTTTTAATAAAACTATCCATATGCAATGCACTGAGTTATATCAGTTTTTAATAAAACTATCCATATGCAATGCACTGAGTTATATCAGTTTTTAATAAAACTATCCATATGCAATGCACTGAGTTATATCAGTTTTTAATAAAACTATCCATATGCAATGCACTGAGTTATATCAGTTTTTAATAAAACTATCCATATGCAATGCACTGAGTTATATCAGTTTTTAATAAAACTATCCATATGCAATGCACTGAGTTATATCAGTTTTTAATAAAACTATCCATATGCAATGCACTGAGTTATATCAGTTTTTAATAAAACTATCCATATGCAATGCACTGAGTTATATCAGTTTTTAATAAAACTATCCATATGCAATGCACTGAGTTATATCAGTTTTTAATAAAACTATCCATATGCAATGCACTGAGTTATATCAGTTTTTAATAAAACTATCCATATGCAATGCACTGAGTTATATCAGTTTTTAATAAAACTATCCATATGCAATGCACTGAGTTATATCAGTTTTTAATAAAACTATCCATATGCAATGCACTGAGTTATATCAGTTTTTAATAAAACTATCCATATGCAATGCACTGAGTTATATCAGTTTTTAATAAAACTATCCATATGCAATGCACTGAGTTATATCAGTTTTTAATAAAACTATCCATATGCAATGCACTGAGTTATATCAGTTTTTAATAAAACTATCCATATGCAATGCACTGAGTTATATCAGTTTTTAATAAAACTATCCATATGCAATGCACTGAGTTATATCAGTTTTTAATAAAACTATCCATATGCAATGCACTGAGTTATATCAGTTTTTAATAAAACTATCCATATGCAATGCACTGAGTTATATCAGTTTTTAATAAAACTATCCATATGCAATGCACTGAGTTATATCAGTTTTTAATAAAACTATCCATATGCAATGCACTGAGTTATATCAGTTTTTAATAAAACTATCCATATGCAATGCACTGAGTTATATCAGTTTTTAATAAAACTATCCATATGCAATGCACTGAGTTATATCAGTTTTTAATAAAACTATCCATATGCAATGCACTGAGTTATATCAGTTTTTAATAAAACTATCCATATGCAATGCACTGAGTTATATCAGTTTTTAATAAAACTATCCATATGCAATGCACTGAGTTATATCAGTTTTTAATAAAACTATCCATATGCAATGCACTGAGTTATATCAGTTTTTAATAAAACTATCCATATGCAATGCACTGAGTTATATCAGTTTTTAATAAAACTATCCATATGCAATGCACTGAGTTATATCAGTTTTTAATAAAACTATCCATATGCAATGCAGTGAGTTATATCAGTTTTTAATAAAACTATCCATATGCAATGCACTGAGTTATATCAGGTTTTAATAAAACTATCCATATGCAATGCACTGAGTTATATCAGTTTTAATAAAACTATCCATATGCAATGCACTGAGTTATATCAGTTTTTAATAAAACTATCCATATGCAATGCACTGAGTTATATCAGTTTTTAATAAAACTATCCATATGCAATGCACTGAGTTATATCAGTTTTTAATAAAACTATCCATATGCAATGCACTGAGTTATATCAGGTTTTAATAAAACTATCCATATGCAAAGCACTGAGTTATATCAGTTTTTAATAAAACTATCCATATGCAATGCACTGAGTTATATCAGTTTTTAATAAAACTATCCATATGCAATGCACTGAGTTATATCAGGTTTTAATAAAACTATCCATATGCAATGCACTGAGTTATATCAGTTTTTAATAAAACTATCCATATGCAATGCACTGAGTTATATCAGTTTTTAATAAAACTATCCATATGCAATGCACTGAGTTATATCAGTTTTTAATAAAACTATCCATATGCAATGCACTGAGTTATATCAGTTTTTAATAAAACTATCCATATGCAATGCACTGAGTTATATCAGTTTTTAATAAAACTATCCATATGCAATGCACTGAGTTATATCAGTTTTTAATAAAACTATCCATATGCAATGCACTGAGTTATATCAGTTTTTAATAAAACTATCCATATGCAATGCACTGAGTTATATCAGTTTTTAATAAAACTATCCATATGCAATGCACTGAGTTATATCAGTTTTTAATAAAACTATCCATATGCAATGCACTGAGTTATATCAGTTTTTAATAAAACTATCCATATGCAATGCACTGAGTTATATCAGTTTTTAATAAAACTATCCATATGCAATGCACTGAGTTATATCAGGTTTTAATAAAACTATCCATATGCAAAGCACTGAGTTATATCAGTTTTTAATAAAACTATCCATATGCAATGCAGTGAGTGATATCAGTTTTTAATAAAACTATCCATATGCAATGCAGTGAGTTATATCAGGTTTTAATAAAACTATCCATATGCAATGCACTGAGTTATATCAGTTTTTAATAAAACTATCCATATGCAATGCACTGAGTTATATCAGTTTTTAATAAAACTATCCATATGCAATGCACTGAGTTATATCAGTTTTTAATAAAACTATCCATATGCAATGCACTGAGTTATATCAGTTTTTAATAAAACTATCCATATGCAATGCACTGAGTTATATCAGTTTTTAATAAAACTATCCATATGCAATGCACTGAGTTATATCAGTTTTTAATAAAACTATCCATATGCAATGCACTGAGTTATATCAGGTTTTAATAAAACTATCCATATGCAATGCACTGAGTTATATCAGTTTTTAATAAAACTATCCATATGCAATGCACTGAGTTATATCAGTTTTTAATAAAACTATCCATATGCAATGCACTGAGTTATATCAGTTTTTAATAAAACTATCCATATGCAATGCACTGAGTTATATCAGTTTTTAATAAAACTATCCATATGCAATGCACTGAGTTATATCAGTTTTTAATAAAACTATCCATATGCAATGCACTGAGTTATATCAGTTTTTAATAAAACTATCCATATGCAATGCACTGAGTTATATCAGGTTTTAATAAAACTATCCATATGCAATGCACTGAGTTATATCAGTTTTTAATAAAACTATCCATATGCAATGCACTGAGTTATATCAGTTTTTAATAAAACTATCATATGCAATGCACTGAGTTATATCAGTTTTTAATAAAACTATCCATATGCAATGCACTGAGTTATATCAGTTTTTAATAAAACTATCCATATGCAATGCACTGAGTTATATCAGTTTTTAATAAAACTATCCATATGCAATGCACTGAGTTATATCAGTTTTAATAAAACTATCCATATGCAATGCACTGAGTTATATCAGTTTTAATAAAACTATCCATATGCAATGCACTGAGTTATATCAGTTTTTAATAAAACTATCCATATGCAATGCAGTGAGTGATATCAGTTTTTAATAAAACTATCCATACGCAATGCAGTGAGTTATATCAGTTTTTAATAAAACTATCCATATGCAATGCACTGAGTTATATCAGTTTTTAATAAAACTATCCATATGCAATGCACTGAGCTATATCAGTTTTTAATAAAACTATCCATACGCAATGCACTGAGTTATATCAGTTTTTAATAAAACTATCCATATGCAATGCACTGAGTTATATCAGTTTTTAATAAAACTATCCATATGCAATGCACTGAGTTATATCAGTTTTTAATAAAACTATCCATATGCAATGCACTGAGTTATATCAGTTTTTAATAAAACTATCCATACGCAATGCACTGAGTTATATCAGGTTTTAATAAAACTATCCATATGCAATGCACTGAGTTATATCAGTTTTTAATAAAACTATCCATATGCAATGCACTGAGTTATATCAGTTTTTAATAAAACTATCCATATGCAATGCACTGAGTTATATCAGTTTTTAATAAAACTATCCATACGCAATGCACTGAGTTATATCAGTTTTTAATAAAACTATCCATATGCAATGCACTGAATTATATCAGTTTTTAATAAAACTATCCATATGCAATGCACTGAGTTATATCAGTTTTTAATAAAACTATCCATATGCAATGCACTGAGTTATATCAGTTTTTAATAAAACTATCCATATGCAATGCACTGAGTTATATCAGGTTTTAATAAAACTATCCATATGCAATGCACTGAGTTATATCAGTTTTTAATAAAACTATCCATATGCAATGCAGTGAGTTATATCAGTTTTTAATAAAACTATCCATATGCAATGCACTGAGTTATATCAGTTTTTAATAAAACTATCCATATGCAATGCAGTGAGTTATATCAGTTTTTAATAAAACTATCCATATGCAATGCACTGAGTTATATCAGTTTTTAATAAAACTATCCATATGCAATGCACTGAGTTATATCAGTTTTTAATAAAACTATCCATATGCAATGCACTGAGTTATATCAGTTTTAATAAAACTATCCATATGCAATGCACTGAGTTATATCAGTTTTTAATAAAACTATCCATATGCAATGCACTGAGTTATATCAGTTTTTAATAAAACTATCCATATGCAATGCACTGAGTTATATCAGTTTTTAATAAAACTATCCATATGCAATGCAGTGAGTTATATCAGTTTTTAATAAAACTATCCATATGCAATGCACTGAGTTATATCAGTTTTTAATAAAACTATCCATATGCAATGCACTGAGTTATATCAGTTTTTAATAAAACTATCCATATGCAATGCACTGAGTTATATCAGTTTTTAATAAAACTATCCATATGCAATGCACTGAGTTATATCAGTTTTTAATAAAACTATCCATATGCAATGCACTGAGTTATATCAGTTTTTAATAAAACTATCCATATGCAATGCACTGAGTTATATCAGTTTTTAATAAAACTATCCATATGCAATGCACTGAGTTATATCAGTTTTTAATAAAACTATCCATATGCAATGCACTGAGTTATATCAGTTTTTAATAAAACTATCCATATGCAATGCACTGAGTTATATCAGTTTTTAATAAAACTATCCATATGCAATGCACTGAGTTATATCAGTTTTTAATAAAACTATCCATATGCAATGCACTGAGTTATATCAGTTTTTAATAAAACTATCCATATGCAATGCACTGAGTTATATCAGTTTTTAATAAAACTATCCATATGCAATGCACTGAGTTATATCAGTTTTTAATAAAACTATCCATATGCAATGCACTGAGTTATATCAGTTTTTAATAAAACTATCCATATGCAATGCACTGAGTTATATCAGTTTTTAATAAAACTATCCATATGCAATGCACTGAGTTATATCAGTTTTTAATAAAACTATCCATATGCAATGCACTGAGTTATATCAGTTTTTAATAAAACTATCCATATGCAATGCACTGAGTTATATCAGTTTTTAATAAAACTATCCATATGCAATGCACTGAGTTATATCAGTTTTTAATAAAACTATCCATATGCAATGCACTGAGTTATATCAGTTTTTAATAAAACTATCCATATGCAATGCACTGAGTTATATCA